>OZ024904.1:30700790-31135790 GCA_964017125.1 Flabesymbios commensalis | reverse complement strand
ATTATCTTACCCAAGAGCCCACAGGGCGATACCTTGCTCTATCGAGTCTAGAGTCCAACTATTTTGACAACTGCGAGAGAGCAAAGCTTGCTTGTTTCCGTTGGTATGAATCTAAGCTCGGAATCTAACGCCAGTGTCACTGTGTGCCAAACTCCCTGATGGCGGCCACTATATGATACTGGCCGCCATGAGAGAGTTCGGTACACTTCACAGTCCAAAATGTGAGATTCCCAACTTGTCTATATAATACAGCTAGGAACGGAAACAGTAGCTGTGCCTGTGAGCTGAACAAGAGGTCAATTCTTCGTGACCCTTAAATAAATCTGAAACATCCTATGAGGTTTGAATCTCAGTCATACCCCCGAGGTGCCCACATAGACAGATAGATCACTCGATACGGCCAGGCTCCTATTATGTGGTAGCACTCACGTGAGACTGGCCAAGGGAAGATGATCAAGTCAACCCTTGGTAACTTTTAGTGTTGAACAAATTCCGTTTTAAGGGTCTTACAGAAAATCTCTCCTGAACTATTACAGTTGACTTATGTTATATGAAGGTCGCGAAATGACCCGACTCGAGCGCGAACCCACAGGCGACGACAGCACGCGAACAGAAGCGAAATTAAACCGAAATTCGCCGCGAAAGTACTAGATTTCCCGAACGCGAAAAAAATCAAACTAGTTTAAAAGTTTTCGCATGGGCCTTTGCGTTCACCTTTGCTATCGCTTTGGTCTGTTTTGACAATAACAAAATAAAGTATTTGAGAAAAATTGCACCCGCCTTATGCATTTATTTGTAGTTATTGCCATTTTCATACAATATCGATGAAACCGAACTATGTTTTCATCAAGTTTTCTTTTTGTGATATCTATCAGCAATATTGCTAGATATTTCATGCTTATTGTGAATATTCAGATTTTTTTACCATAATTTGTTTTTTTTTGCTCGAAAACATCAATAAAAGTATATACCAGGGCCCGTATTCTAGTACGATGACGATATATCGTAATAATTAATAATATAACTTTATGAGAATACGGGCCCTCTGAGAGGCCTGAGAGCGGGGTCAAATCTTGGACACCAGCTCACGGCGATATCGCATTCTACACTCATAGGCGGATACTTGACAGCTTGTTGTTATAGGTATAGCCTGTGGTGTGATTAAGAAACTTGAAGGGGGGAATCTTCACTGTGAATCCGCGTATACCTGAAAAGGTGCGCTCGTCACAGCTACTAGTATTTATACCGTGGTGCATTTCAGAGTATCCTCAACAGCTCAAGCGACGAGAAATCAGCTGAAATTAGTTTAGACAGTGATATGGGTGGTGTTTTCAACCGTAATAAATACTGTCAACAGAGCGCATCTATTTCGACGACATTGTTTAAAGCATGTATCTTCTCAAAACGTTTATTACACACCTGGTAAAACAAATAGGTACCCTATATTCACATGTAAAAAATAGATACCCAGAATTCACATGTAGGCCTTAAAATTTGCGTGGGATCTCTGACGATTGTACTCTATTATTAGAAATGTGGACCCTTTATCTTTTCACATCACCTTATTATTAGCTTCTTATTATATATTTTTTTAGCTTGATTAAGGTTTCATGATATATGGTATAAAAGAGAAAGGTTGCATAGATATGTCGAACCTTTCTTAATTATCATAAAACCATGGAGAACTTCTTTTCAATGAGTGTAATATTCAGTATTAGGCCTACGTGATTTATTAAAAACGATCTGTAGTCATAAGCGCGTTCACAAAGTAGTTATTATAACAGAGCAAGGCAAGTAGTCAATCACATAATCCCTAGTTCTTCAGGAACAAAACCTTAATTTGCCATCATGGCGTTAACTAGATCCATTAATCAAAACCGTTACAATAGTTAACATAATTGAGCACCACGGGGAATTACCATCGGTTTGCAAAATTGCTGCCATCATGGCGTTTACTAGATCCATTAATCAAAACCGTTACAATAGCTAACATAATTGAGCACCACGGGAGATTACCATCGGTTTGCAAAATTGCTGCTGCATTTGTAATAGCAATGTTAGCTTGGATTTAAAAAGATCACCTTATATCGGATGCCAATCGCCCTTGAACACATTTCCGTCGCGATTTAACGCTTCTCCGTCACCCTTTAAAAGTTAAACCACTTACTCATCGCCTTTTGAAGCCTCTCCATCGTATTCTAATGCATTTTAGTGCACAACATTACAATTTAACACCTTTCAATCAATCTTTCAATGCCTTATTGTCGCATTCAAATTCCTCTTGGTCGCCCTTTAATACCTCTACATCGCCCCTTTTTGCCTACCCGCCACCTTTTAACGCACCCACGTCGCAATTAGCGTGGTTTCGTCGCCCTTTTTGCATCTGTATCTACGCCTCTTCATCGCCCTTTAACGTATCCGATTGCCTTTTCCATCGTCATTCAACGCTTCTCCATTGCCCTTTATTGCATCCCGTCAACTTTTAGTGCACCCCTTCACACTCAAACGCATACCCATACTAACATACTTCTTTCCTGCTATTATTAAGTACATCATATTGGTGACACCATTTTCAAGTGTGTATCACATGACACCATTCTCATGTGTGTATCAAGCTCTTCTTGCGAATTAAAAGACAACCTTACAAACTTTTTAATACAGCTTGTAAGAAATGCTAAGAACTTTGTGGAAAAATGTACAAACATTTTTCTGTGTGAAAACCCATTAATGACCCTGCAAGTTGTTCTTAAGGAGTTCTTACAGCGTTCCTATGTAGTTCCTAGGGTGTTCCTAAAGCGTACGTCAACCCTACGACAAGGTGTTTTCTTGAGGCGTTCGTAGAGTACTTTGACATTTCTACGAACTTACGAACGAAATACGAAGAATTTTTCTTACAGCTGCCTTGTGAAGCCAGCAAGAAATGGGCTGATTTTTTTTCGAAATTCGTGATTCACTGAGCCACGGGTCAATTGGTCAGGTAAATTATAAACATAAAAATACATTTTATATTCTGGTCCAGTTAAGTTGCTGGAGGTCTGTGTTTACGACCAGCAACATATTTAATTATTATCCTCGTATGCTAGTAAATAAATGTATAAGCCAATGCAGATCAATATTATTGTCATCTGTAGTGTATAGGTTAGATACACAGTGCGTTGCATGTAGTTTGAATATAAGTGCAAGCAGGTAGTATTCGAATGTATGCACTTATTTATAAATGAACAAAGATATATTTGAAAACATGCCTAAAACAGTCAAGTTTCACATATAAGTGCACGCACGTTTATGCAATTGGTCGAGATGGCCATCTCGACCAATCCTAAGCCTACGATTTATCGTAACTTGTACGAGAATGCGAGCCCTGAGCTCCCTTTACGTACTTCCGGCACATGTCGTTGTTGTAAAAAGTAGGTCACGGACATCTAGGTCAGGTACGTTTAAATAGAAGAGAAGAGCTTCCAATGTGACGCTGGTCCATTAAACTTACGAATGAGAGATCAAGGTTGTACCAACGTTGAATCAACACTAATGACGTTGATTCAAAGTTGATACAACGTCCTAGTGGATAGGTTAAGTGACTTTTGACTTCAAGTCATGATGCAAACGATTCCTTTGGCATGGAGTTACCTTAAGATCATATACAAATATCTATCCAAAGACACAAGTGAGATCGGCCTTCGTATTGCAAATATTAGCATTTTTTTAAAATGGCCGCCAAAAAAACACAAAAATCGCAATTTTCATATCTGTTATTCTCAAAATTACAATTTGGCGACCATATATACATTTAAAACGTCAGGAAATGAAACAAGATACATACAAGAAAGGAACTAGCGATATTTTTAGCTGAACAGAGCCACCAATGGCTTAAAGGTAACATTATTCCCCTCTAATTGGCCGCATAGGCTACGCGTCCAGATTTTTAAATGAAAATAATTTTAAAACACTATATTTGCACTTTTTTCTGTCTAATGCATAGTCATATGCACGGTGTACATGTACACTGTGCTCCAACTAAGATGGTATTAGATTATTAATCGATGACGTAATAAACGTCTGTACAGAAACCGTCATAATAACCATGTCCTTCTGTAGGCTTGTGATGCTATTTTTTAAATGTTCAAATAGCAAATATGCTTACTGTATAATTCGGTGGATCTACTACTGCAACGTCCCTGCAAATAATAAACTAAACTATGTGATATAAATTCCTGCTTGACTATACCTAATTATTTTAGATTTCTATGAGATACTGGTATGTTATATTGTTATAGTAGACTGATTGACCTTCAAGTTTATGTAAACGTACAAATGCCCCCATGGATACGATGGACTGGAGGTCGTGTTCCATTTGTCAAGGTCATGAAACTAATAATTACATGTTACAAAGAAGTGGAAGACAATATTGCAGAGTTGAGAGAATTAGACGAGTTGCTTGATTTCGTAGTCTTCTGTAAAATTTGTGATAGTTGTGGTATTTCTCGTAGTAGTAGTTCTGGTTGTGAAGGTGCACAAGATGTAGTGCAGCTAATGATGACTAATCCTGTGTTGTGGCATAAAAGTTGCAGAAATGAAATTGATAACCAAAAAGTAGAGAGAGGGCAAAAACCCGCACGAAGAATCAATCAGCCCAGTCAAAACACGGCATCTCAGCAGCGGAGCAAAGTCTTCAACAGAAACTTCATGTATACCATCAAAATCATACAGTAAGCCATGATGCTTTTTTCTGTGGTAAGGTAGGAAAAAAAGAAATGAGAAAAGCTGTTGGGCGACAAAGATATTATGGCCAGAATAGAGCTGCAGGTGATATGATCTCATTTGATGCTGTCTACCATCGAGCATGCCTCGTAAACTCAAGTAATAATAGAACATGTTCTGCATGAGTTAATTGAGTGAATTGATCATTTTGAAGAGTATCCTGACTCGGAGAATCACTACCTATTGCTGACATGACTACTTTATATGATAAACTCATTGGCGCGTTGGGCTTTTCTTCTAATCGTTGTAATACCACACGTCTCTGTGAAGATATTGAAAGACTGATTCCTGATATCAAATCAAAACGAACAAATCGTGTTTAGTCCCTTGTATTTGATGACCTCGGCAAAGCTGTTCTCGACGTGAAAGGAAATAGAACCACATATTATGTTTCCATTATCTTCAAGGCAGCTAAATACTTTGTAAAGAATATCTTCATCTTTAGCAAGAATTTACAGGTACTTTTGCTACAACATCTGAATCTAATTCTACGTGAGGGATATCTTTCTCTTCAGCAATAATTTACAGGTTCCTTTCCTACAACATCTGAATCTAATTCTATCCCGCCAATCTTGAAGTCATTTTTACACATGATGCTTGACGGATCAGGTATTGATCAACCACCAACTGGACATGACAAATCAAAAGTTACAGCGTCCATTGGACAACATGTTATATTCAAATCTGTGAAGAGTAGATCCCAAAACCCTAACAGCGTTCTTAGTCATATAGGATAGCGACAAGCACTGGTATATGTTGCACTTAAGCTTCATCTTCAAACTGGCAGTGCCTCTCTACTGCAAACCAAGCATCAACGAGGACTGTGTGTATCATAGGACAGACTGAGAATATTTAGCACAGATATCACAAAATTAATATTAAAGCACTGGGAACAAATTGGTGTCGTTGTTCCACATCAGGCATCAGGATGTCACTGCAGGTGGGTTTGATAATATCGACCACAACCAATCACCGACCACAGCAAAATCTGCCCTTCATGGAACATACATAGGCCTAAGCATTCAACAAAAAAATTATTCTGAATACAAGCAGAAAAAAATGAGACAAAAACATGTGAAATCTTTACCTGCTTGTTACAGAATGGTGTATCTAGCTCTCACCATTTCACATGACGAAATTTTCCATATTCCTCCTCTCAATATCAGCCATTCATATCCTGTTCCCCAACCTGTCACCAAAACTATTTTCGAAGATGGGTACTGGTGGTTGGACGATGTCAAGAAACTTCTAGAGATAAGATAACCTCGAGGATGGGGAATGGATCTCTTGGGTTGCGTACCATGCCAGCATTACAGAACCATTTTCATTCCCACCATCTTAATCGTACATGTTGACATTGTTTATGGATTCGCCCACCAGCCCAACTATGGCTTGGCATAGAATGAAAATCCCCATACCACAACCAAGTATTTTAATCCTGATCAGACCTCTGTGATATTTGCGGATCCGCCACTTTTTTCTCTGGCCACGAAACGCTAATGGAAATTCCCTCAAACAGAATTTGGTGAAGATTCATTCCTGGTGATACTTGGCCCAATGTATACAGAAACAAGAGGCCAGCCGGGCACTACAATCCACCGCCCCTTTCGCGTGATGGCAATTGTTCAGGGTGGATTCTTCCCTGACCTCTCACATTCTGTTTTACAGTAATGGTCTACCTATTTAGCACAGTATGCCATATATATAAGGGATATTAAAGTCAATGATGATCACAAGTCGGCCATTTTTTCAATTAGATCAAGTTGGACATTTCTCAGGCAATATCCCACTCTGAAACCACACATTTTGTTTTATAGTAATAGTCTAGTTATCTGGCACAGTTTTCCCTATATTACCCATAATAATGTCAATAATAGCGTCAAGTCGGCCATGTTGAATTTGGACATTTGTCAGGTCATGTTCCCTCCTTGAAACTGCACATTTTGTTTTATACTTGATGGTATAGCTATCTGACTCGATTTCCAAATATCAGGCATATTGAAGTCAATTATGGCATAGAATCGGCCATTTTAAATTTGATCAAGTTTAACATTTTCAAGGCATATCCCTACCTGAAACTACACATTTTGCTTCAAAGTAATGATCAAGCTATCTGGCACAATTAGCAAGATATCAGTCATATTAAAGTTAATTATGGCTGATAAACGGCCATTTTAAATTTGATAAAGTTGATAATTTTTCAAAGCATATCTCTTCACATTTTGTTTTATGGTAATGGTCTAGCTATCTGGCACGGTTTGTCAGATATCGGCCACATTAACGATAATTATGGCCGAGAGTAATTTTGAATTTGATCGAGTTAAAAAATTTCAGGGCATATCCCTACCTGGTACCGCACATTTTGTTTTATAGTAATGGTCTAGCTATCTGGCAAGGTTTGCCAGATATCAAGCATATTAAAGTTAATTATGGCTGATAGTCATTTTCAATTTGATCAAGTTGAAATTTTTCAGGGCATATCCCCACCTAAAACCACACATTTTGTTTTATAGTAGTGGCCTAACCATCTGGCACGGTTCGACAGATATCAAGCATGTTAAAAATAGTTATGGCCGACTCTGCTCCGGTATACATGGTATACTACAAAGTAACATCACCCATAATTTCACGGGATATACCAGAACTTGCAATTTGTCAATGCAAAACTGCAAAACCCCTTGCAAATGTTGTGTACAGAGGCAGCCATGCATGCCCCTCTGTGGATGTAAAAGTACATACTCGCGTCATACTCAATGTATTGTAAACGGAACCAGGCAAAATAAATGATGTACCAATTACGAGTGCTTGTTTACCATTATTTTCTATGAAAATTGAATTATTCATAGCAAAAGTAATAAAAAAGTATGTTTACCTCTACACTTGGTTCTTATATATCCCCGAGCTGAAAATGTCGACTTTAGAACCGAAATGGTCATCACAGCTATAATAGAATTGAAAATAGTAAAATATTTTATTGTTTTGGCGGCCATTTTGAAAAAACGCAAATATTTCACATTTGAGGCCGGATAGAGCTTGTGTCTTTGGATATTTTTTCTCCTATGGACCTAAGGTACATTATTGCCAAAGGAAACATTTGCATCATGATCTGAAGTAAGCACCATATTTTGTGCAGTTAACCTGCCTACTATACTACGTGATCTCTTGTTCAGTGGGACGAGCATACCGTGGGATACCAGGATATTCAATCATACTCTAATGTGACCACACCTCATAGATGCCGTTAACCCTTTAACCGCCAGTGTCGCAAATATGCGGGTTTTCATTTTTTTATTAGCACATTAAGTACCACCTTTTAAACATGTGACAAAGATAAAATGTGACATCAATTAGCAATATTTGAAAACATGTTGACCTCCATTTTGCCAAATCTGAATAATTTTCACTCACTTGAAGTTGTGGATCGCGTCAGATTGTACCACTAATTGGTTGATCGGTTGATTTGGATTGTACCAATAATTGGGGGATCGGCTGATTTAGATTATACCACTAACTGGTTGATCGGCTGATTTAGATTATACCACTAATTGGTTGATCGGCTGATTTGGACTGTACCACTAATTGGTTGATGGGTTGATTTAGATTATACCACTAATTGATTGATCGGCTGATTTAGATTACACCACTAATTGGTTGATCGGCTGATTTGGACTGTACCACTAATTAGTTGATGGGTTGATTTAGATTATACCACTAATTGGTTGATCGGCTGATTTAGATTATACCACTAATTGGTTGATCGGCTGATTTGGACTGTATCACTAATTGGTTGATGGGTTGATTTGGATTGTACCACTAATTGGTTGATCGGCTGATTTAGATTATACTACTAATTGGTTGATCGGCTGATTTGGATTGTACCACTAATTGGTTGATTGGCTGATTTGGATTGTACCACAAATTGGTTGATGGGTTGATTTGGATTGTACCACTAATTGGTTGATGAGTTGATTAGGATAATACCACTAATTGGTTGATCGGCTGATTTGGATTATACCACTTATTGGTTGATGGGCTGATTTGGATTGTACCACTAATTGGTTGATGAGTTGATTAGGATAATACCACTAATTGGTTCATCGGCTGATTTGGATTGTACCACTAGATGGTTGATTTGCTGATTTGGATTGTACCACTAATTGGTTGATGGGTTGATTTTGATTGTACCACTAATTGGTTGATTGGCTGATTTGGCTTGTACCACAAATTGGTTGATCGGATGATTTGAATTGTACCACTAATTGGTTGATGGGCTGATTTGGCTTGTACCACTAATTGGTTGATGGACTGATTTGGCTTGTACCACTAATTGATTATTTTCTATCATTAGATAAATAAAAATTTAGCATTCTTACCGTGTAGATAAGTATATCAAAATTGAAATTGTTTCATAGAAATGCAATAATGTATCTTGCCTGCAAGTTTAAATGGACATGTTCACCATAAATATGCTAACAGGCTGTGAACATAGTTAACCTAGCCTTGACCTGCAATTCATCACTGCATGCCATCCGACAATTCCCTCAATTCTTTTCATTCCAATCTTAGTGTAAATCACTTAATTCAGGTACTATGCCGTTCGTACTACATACATTTTAGCAATATATACTACCAAGTAATAAATGAAAATATTTAACTCAGTGTTCTACAATAAGGTGTGCTTCTTCAAGCATACCTACCATTGAAACGTCCCCATACAGCAGTCTCAGTCTATAACATTGTGATTGCTAAATGTAATAAGATAGACCAAGGGTACTTCTATTAGTTGTTTTGACAATTTAGTTGTACTCTACATGCGCCCAGTAGCTGTGGTAGGGTTAGCCCTATAACCGCCAAATTATTTATTTTGAATTTTCACCCACTTGAAGTTGTGTCTCGCTGACGCGATCCACAACTTCAAGTGAGTGAAAATTATTCAGATTTGACAAAATGGAGGTCAACTTTTTTGAAATCTTGCTGGTTGATGTCACATTTTATCTTTAAGATGATTAAAATGAGGTACTTAATGTGCTAATAAAAAATGAAAACCCGAATATATGCGACACCGGCGGTCAAAGGGTTAATGGCGGGACTGCACTATAGAAAATGATAAAGTATTTTGTTCGCTGTGTTTTACAGGTGGTAGACACACAAGCATTATCTCAACTAACAGTATTGGTGCAATGTTGGTCTAGCATCGGGACAGCATAGAACCGAGGTATTGTGTTAAGAGGAATCTGATTTCTTCAGTTGGCCTCGAGTAGTATTGCATTAAAATTACATTTTACAGTGACGCACGCCCGGGAAGCACGTAAAACATACTATAGTGTACTCCTTTGTAATGACTGTAATATGTATTCCATACGTTCATCAAAGAGTTAGCTTCTAACTCTTTGCTTGCGTACGACCACTCTATATGAGTGGCACTGTTACGCGAATGACTTTCTTGTTTCCTTCCGTCATATAATAATAATATACGGTAAAAACTTCACATATAAGAAGTGCATTTCACTTTAAATTATGGTTAATCATTCACATCGATCCCGATGGCTCTTTCAGTCCCGATAGCTCTTTATTTTCGTTGGTGGCGCAAAATTTAGAGGTGCTGGGTGCGAATCCCGACAGGTTGCATAATATTTTTCATCGAGGCTGTGCATATGCAGAGTTCCAAACTGTTCTAAGGCCTGAAGTGTGCAGTGCTGTCGATGGTATTATGCAATATAAAGAACCCTTGAAGTCATTCGTTCAACGGTGTGAAACATTGTCCCGACTTCGGGCTTCCTTCTGTCGCTTGTTACTTGTTGTCGCGATATTGCCATGTTTGTGCAGAAAGTCACATAAAACAATATTCATTGACACAAGCAATATAAGTAGTCCTATGCTGGGTGAGGTAAAACTCTAGTGAAGTTCATCATCCGAAACCTCGACCAGGACTCGGGTTAACCAAGTGCACTTGAATCAGTTTAAAGCGCACTGATTGGTTAATAGACTCTATCATGTGTTTATATTTAAAATTGGTACTAACTGGTACTAACTGGTACTCACTGGTACTCACTGCTACTCATTGGTACTCTTTGTACTCCTATGTGATTACACAGCATACTCTATCAAAAGTAGTTCTCATTATGATATATTCATAAACGTTGATGCTGTGAATTAACCCTTAAATCGCTAAGCGCGATAATAGTCCTTTTTAATCTGTTTTATTAGCCGTTTAAATCGCTGTTTTAACCCTTTCAGGCCTGAATTTACCATTATCATCTTCATCCACTACAAGCCGCAAATTGCTGTTGCAATTCTCGACTTGTAGTGGATAAAGATGATGAAAAATTGTCATGTATTTGTAAACCAGTTTCATGGAAATATTCATTCTAAAACCCTTGGTTGTGGGAAAATTAAGTCTGTTTTCAGAGATGTAAAATGATGCATTAATGCATCGTGAGGGCTTAAAGGGTTTTAAACATCCTGATTTGCAAATGTTTAATCTTCACCCGCTTGAAGCTCGTGGTCGCACGATTAATATACATCACAACCACTTCTCGATTTGAGCGGTTTAAGACTGACAATTAAATATTCTACAAAGAAATGTAGCTACCAGGGCTTTCATTGTGAGCAAATATTTTTTGCTCACGTGAGAATGAAATATCCGGTCATGCTTTTCATTTCTGGGCTATTATTTACTGGTTTTCAAGCACTTAAATAGGAGTTTGCTAACGCAATTTTCGATTGAAATTAAAATAAAAGCCTGTGATATAAGCAGTTCAATTTTCATAAGTAGTGATGTTCACGGTACTTTGCAGAGTTATCTAAAAAAAATTCAATTCGAAGTCATCACAATTTTATTAGTTAGCTGTCTCCGTTCCATTATAATGTTTTTAATTTTTTCAGTGCTGGATCAAATTTAAACATCAGAATCTGACGTCTAAAATCTTTCCCCGCGCTAAATGGGTTGATTGGTAATAAAGGTACCAGTGCATGAAAGAGTTGGGCGGCTGGGTTGGATAACAGCCAGAGGTGCCTAACAAAAATAAACAACAAACTAGCAATGTGGACGAGAAAATTAATTAGCAGCACGCTATATGTACAAATTTGAACATTTATTCCGAATGAGCTCGTTGCATGCATCTTATCATTTGGCGAGCTCTGACGGTAGAATCACATGTGTAGGCCTAAAACATCGTCAAATACCAAGCTCCCACACGAAATCTAATTAAAACTGTCATCTGTCATTACGCAAAAAAACAATCTCATATAGTCATTTTTTTGCATACCAGAGCGATCGAACGAAAGAACGAACACCCTTGAATACTGTAATATATTGTACGTTTTAATATAATATATAGTTTAAAAATAATATTGGAAAATCAATAAAAAATTATTATTATTATTTTTGTTGTATTATACCGGATACAAATGTATGTATATTGAAATAATAATGTAAACTATGCATATTTTAAAAATAAATAAGTCGATAATTAAAAAAGTGTTCATTGTATGAGTTTAACCATAAACAAATAAAATAAAAAGTTTATTTTCATTCTGTTCCGACCGCCTGCTCTGAATCTTAAAATACAAATTCTTGAAAACCAATCAATAAAAAAAAACTGTGGTCTTGATCTTAGTAGAATTGCATTGATTCATTAAGGGTGTATACATGTATATTATTGTAAAACTTCTCTGAGGATGATCAATTATGACATCATAGATTCAACCTATTTCATTTATTCATTCATTCACTTATAAATCTAGTAACAATACACAACAGAGACTATGACGTCATAAAGTAGTCTTCTATACAGTTATTTAGATCAAATGTACTTTACGGCCAATACATATTACAGTATTCAATCGTAATGTAGATCCTGTATCCGCATTGTAATCCCGACCATCCCCAAAATTTAAACGATTGTTGCTTGTATACGGAACGCCCTGCCTGTGTCAATATGTATTGCCGAAACAATGGTAACATTTCGGAAATTACTTAAATCTCACACCTATTTGATCTGGTCTTCCCACCCTAGCTGACTGCGAAATCGAGTCAGTTTACAAGTGTTTCAATGAGACTGGCGTCACAGAAAACACAAAACATTTGTATAACAGTTGTACAAGGCCGGCCCAACGTCTTCGTCTTCGACTATTGACACATTCAGCACGATTCCCTCGCAAATAAGTGCATTCCTAGTACAGAGCTCCCTGGTGTTAAGGATTGATTCAGGGTGAGGTCCTGAAATAAAAAAATCGAGTAGGAGAAAACAACCAGCTTTATCAAAATATAGTAGATTGGCATGTCACCTGGACTTCTCTAGGGCTCCATAGCGTCCAAATATTCTGATTCTGTATGCGTCTTTATGAACAAATTACCCAGAGTAACTTGTGACCCTTAATTTAAATGCCACCCGTCGCCACCAAGTTATCTGGGAAGCCGTACTGAAAGGTCTGAAACGGGCGAACACATACCTGTTATACTGGCTATGTATAGACGTTTGCTTAACTTACATGATTTTATACTGACATGAGGCCTATCTATTCTAATTTCACAGTTTCTGATGGACAAGTGTTTTTGAAAAACAGGCAAACCGGGAAATCTGGCTAAATCAAACAATTTATTTGTGTCATTTTAGCGTTCTTATATAACTCTGTCAATGGTTCACATAGAAAAATATTAGGTCATATCTACTATTAGAATTGTTCGTGCCTTTAATAAGATTAGTACAGAAGGGTGATTCGTACAAATGTTTGATCTTGTCGGTTTTATAGACTGAAAAAGATCTAAGATATTATATAGCCCTACATGGCTTAACATACTTATCAGAATAGGTCACTGTAGTCTGGGAGTATATACATTAGTGTCCTTTTTGAAATTGTTTCGAAATTACAGATACATTTTTTATCTAAAAACATCTAATAGAATGCCGTTGTTGGTAGTTTGCCACGAGCTCCATAAGCTACTGATGTTGACACGCAACGTTGTTTTTTTGCATCGGGCATGAAGTTTACATGATTGTGTCTCGATGCCAAAAGCTTTTTTTTAGGCAACCAATAGATGTTGATGTAAACAATCAAATGTTTTCCTCAGATCCATAAGCGAGACAATGATTTGTTCTTGTCAATGGGGTTTTATGCCATATTTTTAGATTTAGATATAATCATGACAGCGTTTCTGGAACGCTTAGAGTTTAAAAGAAAATACCATACCGAAAGAGTTATCTGAGGGTGGTCCAGCATCACTTCAGCATTGGGGCAATGTATCGTGTTATCTGGCTGTTATGTAGTGGCTTTTCTGGCGACGGGGGAAACGAAGCGTCACCCGCATTAGCCGCGTAGTAATGCGGCAGCAAACATGGGATAATCACCCAACGCTGTTTCAATGACGGGCCAGCGTCGAAGACGTTGAGCCAACATTGGGCGATTTGTGGGCATTGACCCAGCAATGGGCTGTTTGGACGGGATGCTTGTCTGACACTTCGGGCTGTGACCGGCGACCTCGCCAGCTATGGGCTGCGACGCTGCCCAACTTTAAATCGGAATAGGGTGGGAAGGCCTTCATCGTGTATACGACCGGCGATGATGGTGGAAGGAATATATGAATACGGCGTCGCTGGGAAGGCGAGATGGGCTCATCTCAGCACAAGTCACCACATCAAGCCAGAGCCTTTATGCGAGTGCTTTATATGGTGACGAGTGCTGATATGAGCCCATCTCATCAACGATGCAGTATGTATTTTCTCGTACAATTATCTCTCTGAAACGGCTAAATCAAACTGAGCAGAGAAGCGTATAAGAGAGAGTGTGAGATGGGCTGATCTCACCATACGGATGAAACATCTCTTCTATTGGTTGAGATACAGTGTGACAATCCAGTTTTCTTCATGTATGTATGAAAGATAACCTTGTGTGTTATTGAATCAATGTTGAACCAACGTTAGCTCAGCATCCAAACAGAATAATTTTAATTAATAATGTCAACGTTTTATATTTGAGGGTTACCACTTCACAATAATCGGATAATCAATAGATAAAGTGCGAGCCTTAATGGATGAAGAGAAATGTTGTTTAAGGCAATTGAAGTTTGTCAGAAAGTGTAATAAAGCATCAGGTTTAGACAGGAGCTGAGTGCTCACATGCAGACACGGACGTTGAACCAATATCAGTTTGACATAGGACTGCGAAGCAGGCACAACAATAAACCAACATTGACCCAACGTCCCGCATTTACTGGGTATACCGGTATACATATCACGCGTTTAGCTAAAAATTTGTTACCAGGAATATAGCTGTGAAAACTTTATGTATAACCTGATAACCAGATAATTGCTGGAGTGAGTGAGACCAGGGTGATTTGAAAATTTAATAATATATAACTTGCCAAATTTATTATAAATACATTCACATAGCCGGCCCCAAACAGGTTTTCTGGGTCTGTAGAATGACGATTCACTTGAGGAAGCCTTTCATTAGAGCTCCCAAGGTCATCAGTGTCAGGTGTGAAAGGTTCACCGCTTGAACACCACCCGATGTGGTTTTATTGCTGGGCCAGTGTTGCAGACGGTGGACCAAAATTAAAACAACTCTGGGTCCGCCGTCAAAGAAAATTACACTTCTTCCTTTTTTAATAATTATCTACAGGCTATCTATAATTATGTTTCCAAAGCCGGTAAGATCAAGCATTCGCTAGAACAGGGATATAATAATGACTACACCCATCTATTCTGAAAAGCATCTGAAAACACAGTTTTTTATTTCACAATGTTGAGTAAATAGTTTAGTTGAAAAAGTAGAGTGAAAATATTTAAATGTTGATTATAACATATTAATACAAATTAACTATCCCAGTTCTGTTTACTCGAAACATTTACATATATTTGCCCTTATTTTCACTCAATCAATTTTGTGTTAAAAACATTTGTTTGAACGAGCATTAGAAATATATTATTAAATTGCTGGTACTTTTATATTATATTTATAGCCATCTAATAATAGCTATAGGACAAATGTAACTAAGGAGCACTGAGCCAGTGGGCATACGACGTTGTTGCAACGTTGAATCAACGTCATTCACGTTGATTAAACGTCGCGACAGCGTCGTGTGCCCAGTGGGTCTTTATTTATGAATCAGACAGAAATCATTAGACCATGCTCACAGTTTATACCATGCTCACAGTTTATAAGTGTGTATTAAATCTGCACGCACGGTTTATCGTGCTCACGTATTTGGACGCAGATTAGGCATGTATGACCCTATGGTTTCAGCCCCATGACCAGCAGGGATCATAAACCATGGTCGCAATTTATCCTTTACCATATATAAATTATGACAGTGATAATTATGTGTTAATGTAAAATATTTATTAGAACAATAACTACCTATATGTATAACTGTTTTTTTTTGAGATTTTTGGGTTAAAGAACAATAATAATTATTATTTTCTCTCAATTCAATCCAAGTAAACTTTAGAAGACCTACACCAGCAATCGGAATCTTTACAGCTCGAATCCAATCCTAGGGCGGACGCTTGAGGAATTCAGTTTAACAACTTATCTTGCCGGATAATATTTTTTTTATCCATATCTATCTACAATTGCTATGCTATTCTAGGTGAATATTCATGAAAATCAATTGATAATACAAATCTTGACTTAATTCGCTGAGCATCCACTTTAAGGCACTCAATGAATGTTGAGGCTTATTCAACATCGTCCCACAATATACAGCTTTTGAAATACTTGCTTGACAACTTACATGCCCTTCACCAACCTCCTGAAAAGTAGGTGTTATACTACGGGGGTTTGTGATAAATGGATTAACATGGCGGGAGGGTTAAGACGGAACAAGCCACTTACCAAAAATATGGTAGAAAATATGATTGCAGAATCGGCCTCATAAAGTTAAATCAAGTTTCACAAGTTTTTTTTATTTTTCATACCACTAAAGTTGTAAATAGCGGCAATGAGAAACAACTTCAAGTGTGTGGAAGTGTCATTCGCCGGTGAAATTGTGATGAAGGGTATGAGATTGAGGCATAAAGCCGCGGTGACAGTCATTCAAACGTGGATGACCAAGTACTGTCCCTTCACCTGTTCACGTGAGACGATAATGTAGACATAGAGGCCTCACAAAATGGCTGTGTCCAATGGAGAACCACTCCCAGAAGACACAAGACGTTGAATCAATATTAGCTTAGGGTCGGTCCACCGTCTACGACGCTGGACCAACGCTAAACCAACATTGATTCAACGTCTTGTGTCTGATGGTCTGGCTCTTATAGCTCTAAATTGAGCTGATTCACAAACAGCAACAGTCACCACACGTGTGGCAGATAACAGCACCTCGCACATCACACATTCAGCTAAAATTAGAACGATTAGAGCAGTCACAATCAATATGTCTAATAGAGAAATCAATAGTAACGTTTGATACATGCTATTTCTTTTTTTGTTAAAACTATAAGGCTCGCATAAATGAGCCATTATGGTTAAAGGGTATAAGCATATGAATAGAATGTAAGCTGTATTCATTGGATGTTTAGAGAGGTCTGGGATAGAGATAGCCCGATAACCTTACAATCTACTTAGACCTCATGGGGACAGGTCAAGGCAATCTAGTCCTAGTAATTTGTCACGTCTGGGTACAGAACTTAGGCCAATTCAATAGCTCTGTCACTGTAAATCCTGTGGTATGGTAATTTCTCACAATACGTATTTAATGGAGCTATGTAACTTTGCCTCGCTGATATCACAGTAGATTCAGATAACAGACTGATAATCTGTAATAGATAGATAATGCACTAAATAACTCTTCTAACATGGTGATCCCGGTTTTTAAATCAGACAGTTGCTTGAAAACAGCCACACACCGCGCGTAGTTTGCTCATTTATCTCAATATCGTGTTCACAACACTAACTTTCTAACTTATAAGTGTATTAAAAAATGCTGAAGAAAATAGTCGGTGGTCGGAGATGACATGCGGACACTAACAGGTTACTCTCATAATAAGGCAGCAAATACAATACAATACTTTTTTCAGTTATAAAGTACATAGGCTTCTCGTTGGTAGACTAATTAAACGACGTGTTAATAATATTTATTGTCATATGCCCGTGTGTAAGTTGCTCATAAATATTGGCCATGTACTTTATTTATCTCAATAGCAAAATTGATTGTATTTTGATACATGCCATGATTTTATTTGTAAAGCTGAGACTTTCATAACATGGCGCAATTTGAATCTACACGAATTATTGCCATCGTTAAATCTCACCGGTTAACTGAAATGGTGAACAAGTTGAAAGACGTGTTAGTCTGGTCTCATGCAGTTGATTTAATTAAATGTAATTTCAGATGTCACCAGCTCGTCATGGTTTTCATAAACGGTTATTAGCAGTTCAACTCTGGCATGGCTTAGTAGGCTTTTTGATGTTTTTGTTAGGTATTTTTACTCACTCTTTTTTGGCAAGTAAATATTCTTTTTCATACATGTGCCTGGAAACTTTCTAACCGCATCCACACATGCCCAATAAATCAAGCAAATAGTCTCAATATTAACCCGTTAAATTCGCAGGTATCACCGGGGTTTTTTCAGCGTAATGTGATTTCTCACTCAATACGCCCTACAACACCTTAGCCTAGATCTCAGGCGCCTGATAGGTGGAGATGTCCGTGTCAACCAATCAGGCGCCTGCAATCTTAGCAAATCCTCTGGAGGGTATTGGAACTTCTCGAGGGTATTGGATCCGGTTGACAACGTCCCTAGCATTATTAGGGTTAATTGTCGTGATTAGAGCTCGTCATGTTAGATCGAAATTCTTTCTTGTGTCACTCAACATGAGTTATTTTCTCAAGCCAAAATAATCAACACTCTCATAAATCATCTTACCCATCTTACCATCTTACCCATCTTACCATCTTACCATTTTACCCATCCTACTATCTTACCCATCTTACCCATTTTACCCATCTATTCATCTTACCCATCTTACCCATCTTACCATCTTACCATCCTACCATCTTACCATCTTCCCATCTTACCCATCCTACTATCTTAACCATCTTACCCATCTTACCCATCTATTCATCTTACCCATCTTACCCATCTTACCATCTTACCATCTTACCATCTTACCATCTTCCTATCTTACCCATCCTACTATCTTAACCATCTTACCCATCTTACACATCTATTCATCTTACCATCTTACCGATCTTACCATCTTACCATCTTACCATCTTACCATCTACCCATCTTACCCATCCTACTATCTTAACCATCTTACCCACCTATTCATCTTACCATCTTACCGATCTTATCACCTTACCATCTTACCCATCGTATCATCTTATCATCTTACCATCTTACCATCTTACCCATCGTACCATCTTACCATCTTACCATCTTACCCATCTTTCCAGCTTACCATCTTACCCATCTTATCATCTTACCCATCTTACCATCTTACCATCTTACCATCTTACCATCTTACCATCTTACCATCTTACCCATCTTACCATCTTACCCATCTTACCATCTCACCATTTTACCCATCTTATCATCTTACCCATCGTACCATCTTACCATCTTGCCATCTTACCCATCGTACCATCTTACCTTCTTACCATTTTCCCATCTTACCCATCCTACTATCCTAACCATCTTACCCATCTTACCCATCTATTCATCTCACCATCTGACCGATCTTACCACCTTACCATCTTACCCATCTTTTCATCTTACCATCTTACCATCTTACCATCTTACCCATCTTACCACCTTACCATCTTACCCATCTTACCATCTTACCCATCTTACCATCTTACCATCTTACCCATCTTACCATCTTACCATCTTACCCATCTTATCATCTTACCCATCGTACCATCTTACCATCGTACCATCTTACCATCTTACCATCTTAACCATCTTACCATCTTACCATTTTACCCATCTTATCATCTTATCATCTTATCATCTTACCATCTTACCCATCGTACCATCTTACCATCTTACCATCTTACCCATCTTACCAATCTTACCATCTTACCATCTTACCCATCTTATCATCTTATCATCTCACCATCTTACCATCTTACCCATCGTACCATCTTACCATCTTACCATCTTACCCATCGTACCATCTTACCATCTTACCCATCTTACCATCTTACCCATCTCACCATCTTACCATCCTACAATATTACCATCTTGCCCATCTTACCATCTTACCATCCTACCATCTTACCATCTTACCAATCTAATAACATTCACTGGAGAAAAGAGATAACTAGGCAATATGAAAGACGTCTGTATTTTACAAAACCTTATTAACTTCTCCCTTCCTGAATATCAACTAACATAAAGTCCCGTGAAAGACAGAGCATGAACTGACTGATTCTTAACTGAATCTTAACTGTGTAATTATACAACAGTCAAGCGCAAATTATACATGCACTGTATTCAACTGTTCTCGAACATGAATGGATTCCATTAGAATTCACATCACTCAATATAGTTTATCACATCAATATGTTTCTACTATTTTTGTAATGGTTTGATTGCTTGAATGAATGATTAATTGCTTGATTAATTGCTTGATTAATTGCTTGATTGCTTGCTTGATTGCTTGCCTAATTGATTGATTGATTGATTGATTGATTGATTGATTGATTGATTGATTGATTGATTGATTGATTGATTGATTGATTGATTGATTGATTGATTGATTGATTGATTGATTGATTGATTGATTGATTGATTGATTGATTGATTGATTGATTGATTGATGGATGGATTGATTAATTGATTGATTGATTGATTAGTTAATTGTTTTATTATTTAATTGATTGATTAATTAATGTATTGATTGATTGATTGATTAATTGGTTTATGGAATAACATATAGTGATTGTTATGTAATGAATATTGTTGCTTGATAATGTGATGCGTTGTTGGTTGTTGTGCTGTAAATTGTGTTGAACACTGACTCACACTCGGAAGAAATCCATTTAGCTAATTCAAATTATAATCAAAACAAAGAAAAATATATAAAATACACAGCAGTGAATAATTCGGGAGACTGAATGGTTCCCATTGCAACTGGAGCTCAAATGCAAACGTCGTATAAACGTCAGTTAAAACCCCTTGTCTATGTATTTTATTAGGACGGTCGTTAACTCGTCCACATTGAAGACGTTTATAACATAGAAAAGTCGTTAAATTAACTGTTATGTAGGTATCCCTGTCCGTACCCACCCTATTAGCACCAAAAACAAACGACACTCTACATAAATTAACTATCAAGCCGACCAAGACCCACAAACGTCACGGCACACACGTCGTCGTAGTGTGATTGATGCACCTTTATTGTCACTGGGAATACAGACGGCATCACGGTATGGATACCTTATAAAGAAGAGGCTGGTGACATGAGTGTGATGCCTATGTGCGGACATATAAGCATTAAAGTAAAATCTAAAAAACAGGGATTGATTGATTGATTGATTGATTGATTGATTGATTGATTGATTGATTGATTGATTGATTGATGGATTGAATGATTGATTGATTGATTAATTGAATGATTGATTAATTGATTGATTGATTGAATGAACGAATGAATAAATGAATGAATGAATGAATGAATGAATGAATGAATGAATGAATGAATTAATTAATTAATTAATTAATTAATTAATAAATTAATAAATGAATAAATGAATGAAAGAATGAATAAATGAATGAATGAATGAATGAAAGAATGAACGAATGAATGAATGAATGAATGAATGAATGAATGAATGAATGAATGAATGAATGAATGAATGAATGAATGAATAAATGAATGAATGAATGAATGAGAACAAACGCACAAAATTTCATGTGACAGGCGGTAGTGTTGGTAACCAGTAAGCTACACCAAAGCCATGTTCAAAGTTTGGACTCTAAACAACAGTTGAATTTATTTTTTTGTTTGACGCATGTTAAAAGGAAATCCATTAAACATTTATTTAGAAGCTATTTATATACCACTGTCAAAACAGTGGGTTTTAAAAATATGGGGCAGTTTTGTAGACTTTAAAGGAGGAGTCCGTTTCAAAATAAAAATATCATTTTAACTTTTTATGTTACGATCAGTTATAGAAAATAAACAAAATAACCTCCGGCTCTTCTTCTCTGATTTTTAGCAACCCGAGAATAAATAAATCTGATTATATGATCTATATTTTCAACTTAAAGCCGTCTGATGCCTTCTCATGATGACATCCCGATTATTGCATCCCACTCACGTGACCAACTATATTTGCTACAATTATATATAATAAATAATTATAGGAAGATGGATTATAGATAGTGTGTAGCTATGAAACGTGGCACAGAAAGTAGATGAAATTTTCGTCGATTGACTGACAGGTATAACGACTAGAACAATGATGACGAATACCTCATTCACATTGTGGTCTAGACGGTTGTGATGACAAGAACCGTTAACTTGTCGACGTGTACAGCAACCCGTGAACACATTAAAACAAATCACTGTCACCCAGCAAACACGAGAGATTGAACTAATGTTGGGTCATTGTTGGGCCGACGTCGTAGCAAAGTATATAGTTTTATACATGAATGGCAACTACAATTACAGTCGTATAACAGCGCGGTCAGATTGAATACATTTATAGAAAAGTAATCTTATACAAAACATTTAATTGTAAAAAACCGCCATGGTATTGATTATGGCAACATATTTCATTGACTGAGCTAGGGGTGATGAAAGAGTGAGAGTGAAACCCAACTGACATATAAGTCACCAGAGATAGTAGATACCCATGATAAAAAAATGTGTAATATTAATAGCAGCACATTACATAAATAATTTATTATTTGCATTTAAACAAGCGTAACAATTTCCTCTAGTGCATTGAGTATGATAACAATCTGAGTACTTTCAAATTGACAACTTTGTATCTTATACATGTATATATAACACTATTATGAGCAATAATGATGCCATAGTCTGGTGTCATAAGCCTAAGTATGAAGTTGTGAACCAGTGGTGTATTAATTACAAAGATATTTTGTAAGTTTCTGATGATTTAATTTATAATAAAATATAAGTCTTTCACTCTCAAAAATGTCCTTTATTTTTAGAATATGCCAATTTTAAAAAATTATATTAGTCTGTGTAGAACATGGGCTATCTGTTATTATCCGAACTGGGTTTTTTTAGTTAGCAAATTCTCTTTGAATTATATCCCCATGCTGGTTTAGGTGTGATAGAATGAGTGAGTTATATAAACGGAGAAGATATCCTGTGAGACTTGACCTAAGTATATGTATTACTCCTATAACTTTACTAATTTTATTGCATACATATTTAACGTGTTCTTTACATGCGAGGTATTGAGCAGCTGTAATGCTAATACAATAACAACTTTCTACATAACACGTTGTACTTCAATCTTTGCAAAAATTAGAATAAGAAATTTAACCTTTTTGGAAGATTTATTTTAAAAATCATATATTTGGATTTAGCAGCATTTAGGGATAGCTGATTTGCAGCATGCCATAACCTTATTTTATCTATAGTCCAGAGTTTAACACAATATTGTAAACGCATTATATGATAACATTAAGGATAAGTTTTTGCTGGTTTAATTGTGGACGAGCGTCGTAGACGATAAACCGACAATTTTAACCAGCATTGGTTCAATGCCTCGCTGCACTGGGGTTATACATTATAAAATGCCACAATTGTGTGCCATGGGAGAATGTTGAGGTCTCTTGAGAATGTAATAAGTCACCTATTAAAGAAACAATGTATACACTATCAAAAATGTTTTGTATAATTGAGCAAGTAAGATAAATAATGGCCATTCGGCTTGGTCGAGTATGATTGTGTTGTTCAAATGTAAACGTTAAAGCAATATTGTATAGGAATGAAGCTAATGAGTCATTCTGTTATTTTTGAAGTGCAATAACTAAAATATAAAAATAAGATTAAATTTTATATATAGATGTTCAAAGTAAGTAAGAAAGTAATAACATTAAATCTCATTCTCATTTATCTTTTAGCTGGTAAATAGGCAACCCTAAATTTAAGACTTACACAATTCTAGTCTATGGACATTTTAAAAAGGTAATAACATATCAAGAAGCCAAAAAAGGTGACTTAGGACTTTTTGTGCCGCTTTGAGTGAACACATTTTTTATTCTCGCCTTCTGATAATATAGTAATATAGTTTACTTCTTGTCAGTGATACTGTTTTCGCTCTCTCTCTCTCTCTCTCTCTCTCTCTCTCTCTCTCTCTCTCTCTCTCTCTCTCTCTCTCTCTCTCTCTCTCTCTCTCTCTCGCTCTCTCTCTCTCTCTCTCTCTCTCTCTCTCTCTCTCTCTCTCTCTCTCTCTCTCTCTCTCTCTCTCTCTCTCTCTCTCTCTCTCTCTCTCTCTCTCACACACACGTCGTCGTAGTGAGATTGATTGATTGATTGATTGATTGATTGATTGATTGATTGATTGATTGATTGATTGATTGATTGATTGATTGATTGATTGATTGATTGATTGATTAATTGATTGATTGATTGATTGATTGATTGATTGATTGATTGATTGATTGATTGATTGATTGATTGATTGATTGATTGATTGATTGATTGATTGATTGATTGATTGATTGATTGATTGATTGATTGATTGATTGATTGATTGATTGATTGATTGATTGATTGATTGATTGATTGATTGATTGATTGATTCATTGATTGATTGATTGATTGATTCATTGATTCATTGATTCATTGATTGATTCATTGATTGATTCATTCATTCATTCATTCATTCATTCATTCATTCATTCATACATTCATTCATTCATTTATTCATTCATTCATTCATTCATTCATATATTCATTCATGTATTCACTCATGTATTCATTCATGGACATGTCTTTTGCTCTCACACAATATGTATACATTCAGATTGGAATGTGTCTTACACCGCACGCCTGTCTTTTTACGATGTTTAATGACGTTGGGTCGTCACGTATGCTCTTCACTGTGGAATGTTGCCGCAGTGTCTCAGTGTGACACTCGGTAAAAATGTCACTGTAAACATCAAATACAATAAATCAAAAACAATAAAATATAATGCCACAACGGTAACATACTGCCATACAGGTACGCAGAGAAGCAGCATAAAAAATCGTGGTGACAAATATTACTTCACACAGTATCTTACAAATCGTCAGAAAAAACCAACAGCATCCAATTCCAAATCGGATATTTATGTTTATGGTGTGTTTGTATATGCATGGCACTATAATAAATGAATACTTACTATACTTTACTAATGATATGAATAGAATGAATAACACCATCAACGTGTAGAGAATTGGAAATAGTGCGAGAATCGCAGCCTTATATGTCAGTCAATATAAGCATATCGTACTAAAACATAATAATCCCAGGGAATCTCTAAGAATTACCACGATATCGTAGCAAAATATTATAATATAGTAGATGATATAATTGTTATCGTTAGATACATTTATAGTGTCTATAATAGCAGCATTAGCACGCAAAAAAACCCAATAACATTGATCCCCGGCATTATGATAATGAAGAGATTCATCGTTTAACAAAAACAAAATTATTGTGGGAAATGACATTATTGGCAATAAAGTAAACTTTTTGTAATTCACTTCTGTTTGTGATGCTATTTTGGGTACAGTATTCCACCCCGAAAAAATAACAGGGAGTAAGTGCTTATTTTTGAGGAGAGAAGTTACTGCCTTGATTTTGCAGAGCGGTTTATCATTGATGGTTATCTACCGTTAGTTAGATAACAGTAGTCACTGCCCAGCAAACACGAGATATTGAACCAATGTTGGGTCATTGTTGGCCCACTGTCTACGACGTCGGCCCAACAATGACCCAAAATTGGTTCAATCTCTCGTGTTTGCTGGGTGACGGTGATTTGTTTTATTGTGTTCACGGGTTGCTTTACACGTTGACAAGTTAACGGTTCTTGTCATCACAACCGTCTAGACCACAATATGAATGAGGTATTCGTCATCATTGTTCTAGTCGTTATACCGGTCAGTCAATCGACGAAAATTTCATCTACTTGCTGTGCCACGTTTTATAGCTACACACTATTTCTAATCCATCTTCCTATAATTATTATATATAAATATAGTTGGTCACGTGAGTGGAAAGCAATAATCGGGATGTCATCATGAGAAAGCATCAGATGCATTTAAGTTGAAATTATAAATCATATAATCAGATTGATTTTTTCCCGGGTGGCCAAAAATCAGTGAAGAAGAGCCGGAGGTTATTTGTTTTTTTAATCATGTTAATATAACTGATCTTAACTTAAAAAGTTAAAATGAGATTTTTCTTTGGAAACTGGCTCCTTCTTCATAGTCTACAAAACTGTCCCATATTTTTCAAACCACTGTTATGCCAGTGGTATATAAATAGTCACCAAATAAACGTTTAACTGATTTCCTTTTAACAGGCGTGAAACAAAATATAGGCTCAACTGTGGTTTGTTTAGAGTCAAAACTTTGCACATGGCTTTGGTGTACCGGTTACCAACACTACCGCCTGTCACATATCAATCAATCAATCAATCAATAAAACTCCTATAACGCCTATATCCTTAGCATGATCATGTGTCATAATCCAGAACAAATCAGGTTCGTCAACAGCCGGGCTACCGAGGAGTTAGGGTTGAAAAGCCAAATCAAATATGTGGGATTTAAACCTATCACTATTACAAAGCCAGCAAAGTATATATATAGTTTTATACATGAATGGCAACTACAATTACAGTCGTATAACAGCGCGGTCAGACTGAATACATTTATAGAAAAGTAATCATATATAAAACATTTAATTGTAAAAAACCGTCATGGTATTGATTATGGCAACTCATTCCATTGACTGAGCTAGTGGTGATGAAAGAGTGAGAGTGAAACCCAACTGACATATAAGTCACCAGAGATGGTAGATACCCATGATAAAAAAATGTGTAATATTAATAGCAACACATTACATAAATAATTTAATATTTGTATTTAAACAAGCGTAACAATTTCCTCTAGTGCATTGAGTATGATAACAATCTGAGTACTTTCAACTTTGTATATTATACATGTATATATATCACTATTATGAGCAATAATGATGCCATATTCTGGTGTCATAAGCCTAAGTATGAAGTTGTGAACCAGTGGTGTATTAATTACAAAGATATTCTGTAAGTTTCTGATGATTTAATTTATAATAAAATATAAGTCTTTTATTCTCAAAAATGTCCTTTTTTTAGAATATGCCAATTTTGAAATATTATATTAGTATGTGTAAAACATGGGCTATCTGTTATTATCCGAACTGGGTTTTTTAAGTTAGCAAATTCTCTTTGAATTATATCCCTATGCTGGTTTAGGTGTGATAGAATGAGTGAGTTATATAAACGGAGAAGATATCCTGTGATACTTGACCTAAGTATATGTATTACTCCTATAACTTTACTAATTTTATTGCATACATATTTAACGTGTTCTTTACATGCGAGGTATTGAGCAGCTGTGATGCTAATACAATAACAACTTTCTACATAACACGTTGTACTTCAATCTTTGCAATAATTAAAATAGGAAATTTAACCTTTTTGGAAGATTTATTTTAAAAATTATATATTTGGATTTAGCAGCATTTAGGGATAGCTGATTTGCAGCATGTCATAACCTTATTTTATCTATAGTCCAGAGTTTAACACAATATTGTAAAAGCATTATAATATAATATAATATAGTGTTAGTTAATGTTATCATATTATGATAACATTGAGGATAAGTTTTTGCTGGTTTAATTGTGGACGAGCGTCGTAGACGTGAGACCGATAACTTTAACCAGCATTGGTTCAATGCCTCACTGCGCTGGGATTATACATTAAAAATTGCCACAATTGTGTGCCATGGGAGAATGTTGAGGTCTCTCATTAATGAATAGATAACTTGTTCAAGGTCTTGTATGTACTGGTATACTGGTATGTGAGTCTTAACAGTATTTATTTAAGTACAACAAAAGAATGTAATAGATCACCTATTAAAGAAATATTGTATACACTATCAAAAATGTTTTGTATAATTGAGCAAGTAAGATAAATAATGGCCATTCGGCTTGGTCGAGTATGATTGTGTTGTTCAAATTTAAAGGGACCGACCCAGGCTAAAATCATCAAAAAATCGATGATTACATTTTGGCTTCTGAATATGACCATATGATGTAAACATGTTCATAGACTAGAACTGTAATTTTTTTATAATTTTCGTGCTGCACATTCACCAGTTAGACTAGATATAGAGAGGAATTTCCTGATTTCTAATTATTGACAACCATGGCAAAAATTAGAAATACGGGAATTTCGGCTCTATATCTAGTCCAACTGGTGAATGCGCAGCAAAAAAAATTAAAAACTTTTGCAGTTCTAGTCTATGTACATGTTAACATCATATGGTCATATTAAGAAGCCAAAATAAAATCACCGATTTTTTGATGATTTTAGCCTGGGCCGGTCCCTTTAAACGTTAAAGCAATATTGTATAGGAATGAAGCAAATGAGTCATTCTGTTATTTTTGAAGTGCAATAACTAAAATATAAGAATAAGTTAAATTTTATATATAGATGTTCAAAGTAAGTAAGAAAGTAATAACATTAAATCTCATTCTTATTTATCTATTAGCTGGTAAATAGGCAACCCTAAATTTAAAAGACTTACACAATTCTAGTCTATGGACATTTTAAGAAGGTAATAACATATCAAGAAGCCAAAAAAAATGTTTTAGGACTTTTTGTGCCGCTTTGAGTGAAGACATTTTTTATTCTTGCCTTCTGATAATATAGTAATATAGTTTACTTCTTGTCAGTGATACTGTTTTCTCTCTCTCTCTCTCTTGAAATAAAGATTTCACTTTCCAATTACTACGACCAGGTATACTTGATACTTCGACCTACCACATTTAACTTTGACCTTGAATACAGCGGAACATCCAATTTCACAGCTGAATTCTATTCATACACGGAAATAGTCGACAATGACCGTCTTGACCACTTGACTGACCACACCCAATTACATGTACTAGTGGTTTCCAGTCACTCAGATTATATGACACTTTCTGTACCATTATTTATTGGCCGTTTGGATGACCAGTGTGTTTAATTATGTGTATTAGATTACATATGAGAACTGTTGCATATGCATGATATGTGTGAGCCAATTTGTTTTGACGCGGAATCGAACCTGTGAGGTTTGGTTTCACAATTCACCATGTAACCTGAATGTGTTGAACAATTAAGCGATAGGCTACATAGGTACCGACAATGTTTTATAAATGCATAGCTCCTGGGGAACGATATCATATCGGGATGAGTTAAATAAGGGTAGGTTTGAGTTTGTTATTATGATTATATGATCGTTATGCGGACGGTTCAATTCACGTTGAATTAGGTTTATTTCACCGTTTTGTTCTGTCGAGAATGCACACGGACAAGTACAGGTAAGTACATCCTTAAGCAGGCCATATATTTGCACCTGATCTGTGCGCGTGTCTGTGTGTGTGGTCCGTGCGCGAAAAAACTCGTAGACATGAAAAATGTACTCGGTGCCATCCATTTGCACGTATCCGTTCGTGATCCGTGTGCGTGGCCGTGTCTAATCGCACAACGAGCGATTTTTCACGGACATGCACACGGATCCCGTGCAGATAGATGGCTTGCTTTACACAACATGAAGATGGTGACCAACACTGCCGATGATACGAATGAGTACGGCTACTACGATGAACTACGTTTTATTTGGACTAGAGCCGGCGCGTAGCAGATCTCTACTACGGTTAACTATGAGTGGATACACATAGGTTAGCAAATGCTTTAAATAGAACTACTATGTTTACATCAAAATTAATCGCAAAATTTACTGATAACCACGTTTACTATACGTTTAACTATGGATGAATACGTTTCAACCACACTGGACGAAAGTCACACCACGTGTCGCTGCAGTTTTTCAATCGGGAGACTTACATTTGGGTAAGTCTCGAAAACGTTTTGATCAAGTGTTGGTACGGATTCATAAGGCTTATTTTCCCACATCGACGGAGTGGACCCCGGTAGAACCCGGTCGGATATGGCATCCGGGTGGCTCCGATCTGTATCGTGTAACATTTGTTGATAATTCTGTCTAGGCAGCAACATGGCTGAACGCTCCCATGTTGCTTCCGTGCTAAAACCTGGATTATCCGCGAAGCCCCTGGTACATCGTGTGTACATCGTACTGTCCCTGAGGCCTCCGTGACAACCGGATTTATAATGCTCTGATCAGTTGAAATATATAGCCAATAGCTCGAAACTTATATAAACAAATATCAATTATATACTGTACTTAAAATGGCATCGTGGCAATCATTAACATGTGAAAATAATATTAAATAGTGTTATTTGAAATAATAGCCATACATTTCTTCATGTATCTACTATTTTTTTCAGTAAAAGTGAATTTATTCATGTGATGAAAATTGCGTTAGGAATTTCAACTGAAAAGGAGAAAAAACATCAAGCAGTTTAACATACCACGTGTAGATTCCGAAAGGCAGCTATAGTTGAAAAAATCTAAAAATAAATTGTAAATAATTAATAGTCGTCAATCAAACAAAACCATTGCAAATCCATTGCCAAATTATTTATTTTATAAAGATGTAGAATATGTAGAATAGCTAATGGCCAATCTTATATAGAAACAATAAGTCTGATTAAGTTTGATTTCATTATAATTAATTTTCAGTTAAACGCGTCTTTGATTTCTGTTTCACACCTTAAGTGCAACAGATCGAAGTGATGTATCATCAAGTATTTTTTTTTCATTTAGAAGTGTGTTTTATCAATATTAGTTATGAATGCACGTTTTAGTTAATGAAAACCAGTATAATCTAAAAAAAAAAAATATGTTTTATACTTTGCATCCATATTCAACGAGAGTTATCTGAAGAGGGACATTGTTTAAGCTGCAACGTTGACGTTTTATTAGCAATATCAACTGTAATCCACAATCATATACACTTGCAAATCGATGGAACATTTTACATTCGCTATTTATTGTTAACATTACAATCATATTTAACATAACACGTGCTAGTAAACGTCAGTCTTTTCAAATACAGTTCACGCTCCCTTCAGCAAATCTTTTGTAATAATACATTATTTTTTCGTAATAAATTGACAATAATGATGTTGGTGACTTTTTTTTAAACATTCTATAAAATAATTTATTCTGGAGTGAGGAGTATATAATGGTTGAAACACCCATTTTTGGAAGCTATTCACACAGCTTTGGCCCAAAAAGGGTAGAACCTCGTACATTCATACTCGTTCCGAAAAAAAATTGTGTTTTTATCGCCGTTTTGACACTGCATATATCCGTGTCGACTCCGCATTGCCTCTGTGTTTGTTCATTACGTAATGAAATCCGTGTTCTTTTTGTGAATAGAACACGGATGATGTTTCCGGGATGCACCGCGCACCACCGTGGTCCAGTCTGGCAATGTGGGTAAGTGGCACTACCATGCTGACGTACGGCTTCTATTACATTGGTCTGTGTACCACCTTTATTTAAGATATATAAAGTGGGATAGTCAAATTTACTATTTATAAGGATTTATTATATTAATACATATGTAAGAAGAACCCAAACATTGCTGAACGGTTATTTCTACGTAAATGAGCCTGCTATTAAGTATTTCTCTGTTGTATAGATTATTCTGGATTTGACACGGTCGGTGTTGAGGTTGTGCTGTGCGTGAATGAGACTTGGGTGACAAAGGGGACGCAGCGTATAAAAGGAGATTCCAGCCACAGACGTACATACCTGGGACTGCTATGAATGGCCGCCATTTACAGTGTAACGTTACGGTAAACGGCTATGTGGACACATCACAACAGTCAACAGTAGCCGCAAACACACTTTTAACAGCTAATTTTCACGTCAATGTGTAGGTTTATCAATCACACTCAACTGTAGGACATTCACTAAGAAACCGCCCTGCATGTGGATCCCCAAATGACCCCAGCTATATTGGTGTGTATACATAAGAATATACAGTGGTAAGGTAATGTACAACCCTTGATAATGATACAAGTTCACAGATCAATTGATGACATTGGTTATTAGTTCATGAATCTGTCCGCTTGCTGCTTACGACATGAACATTTGGCAAGATTCCCATCCAGGGCAGTACACCCAAACACTCATAGCGTGATTAAAATAATTATAGCAAATGTTAACAGAGCTGTACAAATAACTTAATTACTCCCTTTTCGATTTATTACTTTTTAACTAGCAAATATTTCAGCATTCATTTTTCGGCTGAGCACGCAATACACTGCATGGCTGAAGATTCACATATTCTACAAATGCCGACGTGGTCTATATGAGGTTCAATAAGTGCGTTATTAAAGCTGGTGCACCTGCAGTTACGATAGTAACGATATATCGTAAGCCTCGGATTGGTCGAGATGGCCATCCCCGGCCAATCCGAAACCTACGATATATCGTAACGTGTATGAGAAGACGGTCCAAGTACCTTGCGGTTTGCACGGGGAAATGATCATGTTTGAAGCTGGATCCTAAAGTATGTGATGTTTCTAATCGGCAAAAGGTTGCAGGGCCGTAATAATTTTAACAACTACTACTTTCACGTCTATACTTTAGATGAGTAACATTAAAACAACGGCCAGATTATCAACAAGCTCAGTGCACTTCATGGTGTTCAGTTCTCTCATGACTGCTTCAGTTTTACTTTACCACATCACCCTACCTTCGACAATAAATAGTAGAAGTAGCTGCCATGCTGTCAGAGGTTCACTCACTATGAATGATCTGTATGTCACGCCTAATCACCACACCAAACTCCCCAGGTTGACCACACGCATCTCGACAATCTATAGATTCAGAAAAGTACATGGTGTTGTACACTCGTCAACATACATTATCTTGAGAAATTCCAACGATTTGTGCTCAAAATTAAAAACAAATTGCATGCAAGTGCTGCCAAAACGTTTGTGATTTATTTTTGAATCGATTGATGAACAATGCTCAACAAAAGTCGTAAATTCTAATCTACGACTGGGTAGAATTAGAATTAGTATAAATTACATAGTACAATAAACATTTTGGTGTTGTTACATAAGTATTGTTTTCGGTGAAGTGCCGTTTCTTCTCTTATGATCGACAAAACATACTTTACTTCGTTTAAATAAGATCACCGGATGCACAAAAATAATACTAATCCACGTCTAATTTACAGTTGACCAATATTGCTTTCTACCTTAAATGTATTTTGCAAATTCTGAAAAACGCTTCACCAGAAGTACGATTGAATCGCTAAATATTTGTGAAGCGAGGTATTTAAATAAGCGTCCATCAATCACATAACCACGTGATCACACACGTGTTACACATACCTAACCCTTTCAGTGCGGCGATAGACTTTAATCGTCAGAATCTGACGTCTGTAGACGTCAGATTCTGACGGCTAAAGTCGATCTTCGCATTGCAAGAGTAAAAATATTTTAAATGGCCGTAGACCCATACCATAGGTATTCAAATGACTAAGACATTTATGGTGATTTCAAATTCGAAAAGACTCTTTGACCTCCAAGGTTTTCATAAAAAAAATCAGCGCTTCAAGGGTTAGTATTAGATCACTGTGTTTGAATGGCACGTTTCCCATTATAGTACTGAATAGCGGAGTCACTGACGCAGACACAGGAGTCACACAGACATCATACGCACCTGTACACCTTACAAGTATCTCCCCAAAGTGAGCCTATATACAAATACTATTAGCAAATAACATCATTCTGCTAATTTACGTTTGAATACATAGACATATATGTATTCATTTTAAATACGTTCTGCATGCCGATAGAACGGGTGGACGCCGGAGTGACAGTTGCATTCCAGCCGAATATTTTTGTATTTGTTTGATGCACTTATGCACTGATGCAGATTAAAGTGATTTTGTGGTGATAAATATTATGACAACATTAGCCATACTAAAATTTGTAAAATAATATGTATTTTAAATCGCAATTTATATTTGACTAGTAAAATATGTCTTTCGGAGATATATGCTCACTTATTGTGAGTTAAGAAACAAGCAAAATCCATTTTGCTGATTCACATAATTTTAAATCTGAATGACTTGATCATGTTTTATGGTCACCTTGACCAAAGGTCTATGTGTGCCATATTTATATGCCAGGTTTTCGTTTCAAGCCTACTCATTTGATCGATTATGTTACATTCGCGTCCTTGGTCAATTCATCAAAATGTCCACTAGAAAAGGAAATTAATTGGGCGAGAAAGGATTCATAGGTTTTATTCCATAGGCCAGATAGGGTTACCGTGCACCCCCTCCCCCCGGGACAGGCTGCTTAAGACCACATTTTTTGTACTTCTTAGACCTCCCCCAACATTAAAAATGGATGCCATCAAAAAAATGTTTGCGGACATTTTAAAAATGTAATGACAGCAAATATGCAAAATCAAATAAGTTGAGTTCTAGAACAGCTAGAGTCATTATTTTTGTGTCTATTATATGGCCATGTTTTAGGTATGAGGGATCCAATGGAAACAATAAACACATGTGTATGCCTTGTTGATACATTGAAATCAACGACAAAACACTTTTTTTAAGCTTTTTCAATCATTTTTGGCGCGAATACGAGAAACCTCTCAAATTTTAACAGGTATTTGTTAAAGCATTATTTAGTCTGTATTATGATCAAACCTATATTGTTGATGTTTTTTGAAAGATGGATGTTCCTTTGATAGACCCTAAATATTCCTCAAAAAGGCGTAGGCCCTAATCGTGATGGCGTAGAAACTGAAATACTTTTTTTCAATTTAAAATTGTCATAAATGCCTTATTAGTTAGCTGTTTCTGCTTCATTGGAATACATTTGTTATGGGACTACGGCCATTATCACCCTCTGTAGACATGTCATGCAGATACTCTTTCTAACATGGTGTCATGCGTTATACTCTTTCTAACATGGTGTCCTGCTTTCTAATGAGCCGTCAACAAGCGAATATGACGAGCAGTAATTCACAGTTTTCGCATATTTACTTATGCGAAAAGTGTTTTATTTCTTGTTTAGACATCATATGAATAGCTGTTGTACCACCTTGCAAACTAAATAAAATCGATTTGGTGTGTTCCTAAGGTGAAATAGATAGCTGCTCGCGTACTATCGACATGAAAATGGACACTTTTGTTGATTTTATTTCAACATGGATAAACTTGTCCCGTCAATTTTTTCCTGAAAATAAATAATTGTTCGATACATCAAATCCATATCCCACCTGCTCAAATATTATCAAATCGCCGATATCCAACAAAGTATTATCTAAAAAAAGTCCTGCTTTCTAATCATCATTGTCCTGCTTTCTTACAATTAAGAGCAAGTATGTCCTGCTTTCTAAGCGATCTGCTGAATACAACAATATCACGATATAACCGTGAAAACTTGTTGCAGTTAAGTATTGGCAATTTGAAATAAGGTGTAAATCATCATTACGTGTATAAATAATTATTATTACTGCATCAAACTGATGCGCACACGGGACGTAACCATTATTGTTTAATGTACATACAAATTAAACTAAATATCACAATATTATGTGTAAGCCTATATAATACTACAGCCCCAATCATATGCCTACGAATAGGCCTACAAATGGGAATGTACGCCTATAGAGGGAAGAGAGAAATGCTGTACTCTTTTGTGTGTACTGTATGTGCACGATATTCTTACAGCTAGTGTAGTATGTGTCCTATCTTCTAAGACAGATACGGTAGTGGGAAAAAAGGGTTCCAGTGCACCCACGGAAAAATACTTATAAGTTTAGCCTGGAAAAAAAAACCGTAGAAAACGATTAGCTATGTTAACCAGCCGAAAAAATGTTCGTCGTGCCATTTGTATGTAAATTTGTGCCGCCATTACCGAAAAATGTATATTTAGTTATAGCTCGGTAAATATCACAGATAATGGTACAATAAAGATGTTTACACTGATGTATTGAGGGTTAAAGAAGACAATAGAACTATTTTTAGAGTGATCAGATGTGTTTCAGAAAAAAATCGTATACGAAATAGTGCCGCCACGTAGGCCGAAAAATGTAGACTTATATTTACTTACAGCTCGGTCAATATAAAAAACAATGGAACAATAAAGGCGTCTACACCCCTGTTTTCAGGGTCAAAGAGGTCAATAAAACCATTTTTAGAGTGATATGATGTGTTTCAGAAAATTTGGTAGGTTATGCAAATTAGCGCTGCCATTACTGAACGATGTAACTAATAATTATTCATTAATAAATGAATGAATATATATGATACCAGAATACGTCATCATTATTGATCATAATAGTGTTATATATATAAGATACAAAGTTGTCAATTTGAAAGTACTTAAATTGTTATCATACTCAATGCATTAGAGAAAACTGTTACGCGTATTTAAATAGAAATATTAAATTATCTATGTAATGTGTTGCTATACACATTATTTTTATCATGAGTATCTACTATATCTGGTGACTTATCTGTCAGTTGGGTTTCACTCTCACTCTTTCATCACCACTAGCACAGTCAATGGAACATATTACCATCATCAATCCTTGAGTTGACCAGTATCAGATCTCTTATGAGAGCTAGTGCTACATAAATATCATCACCAACAACACTGACATTTAATCAATATGGTTGTTTTTTTTATAATGAAATGTTTTGCACATGATTATTTTTCCCCGTCTGACCGAAAAATGGCGATATTTTGTGAGCAGCCATCTATTTCACCTTAGAAACACACCAAATCGATTTCAATTCGCACATGTTTTTGCAAGGTGATACAACACTGTTTCTTATATGCGCTTGTTGACGGCTCATTTGAAAGCAGGACACCATTTTAGAAAAGAGTATAACACATGACACCATGCTAGAAAGAGTATCTACATGACAGGTCTACAGAGGGTGATTAGATATTCTTCTATTCTTTCAGTGCGGCGATCGTATGTAGATTTCAGAGTCTGACGTCTAAATAATGCCCTCGCACCGAAAGGATTCATTATGAATACAATTTTTTTAGTACTTTTTATGCAAATATATGATTTAATATTTTTATTTTCATAATTTTTTTATTTTATCAAGTGGCCTATCCAAATGTTTACTCTACAGCGCCGTACAGAACACATGGAAAATATATAACTTAATTTAATAGTTGTGTTTCAGTAAGATGCGTGTCCTTGAACATGTGACGCTTTATATACAAATTATTGCTGATTCCGACTATAATATATGCCATATGTTTTTATTTACTTTCACTTTATGGTATAAATAAAATGCCCCAGTTATATATTAAAGGTTGCCCGGAAATGAAAACGATGTGTGGGTGGATTGATTTTGTTGAATAAAATGAATAAAATGAATAAAATGAATAAAATGAATGAATGAATGAATGAATGAATGAATGAATGAATGAATGAATGAATGAATGAATGAATAAATGAATGAATGAATAAAGGAAGAAAGGAATGAATGAATGAATGAATGAATGAATGAATGAATGAATGAATGAATGAATGAGTTATTAATTAATTAATTAGTGGACTAAGTGGACCCGTATCTTGCAGCGGCCAAGTTGCCTACCACAATATGACCAGCAAACACGGCACGTCAACCCAATGCCAGTTCAACGCTGGTCCACCGTCGCCGGCTCTGGCCATCAACCATTCAACACTGGACAGTGCTTTCTGTTGGCGGTGGTGTGTTCACAGAGTACAAGCTGACACTGATCCAATGTCTGTTAAATGTTGGGCCAGCGTCGCCGGTGTGTACACATAGTATACACCGCCCCAATGCTGTTTAAATATTGGCCAGCGTCGTACACAATGGCCCGACATCGGACTAATGTATGTTACACCAACACTTTGCCGTGTCAATCGTGGGTCTGTATAGCATAGACTATACCAGCATGATGCTTTGAACCAAAGCTGGGTTAATGTCGGCCCGCCGTCTGTGATGCTGGCCCACATTCAGCATGGTGCTAAACACAACACGGTAACCCAATACTGGGCTAATGTTGGGTCAGCGTCGTAAACGGTGGGCCAACACTAGCCCAGTGTTGGTATTGGGTCAATGTCACGTGTTTGACCGCCTACACGATAGAAAGCGCTGCACAGAAGGACAGAGATGAAATGAAATGGACATACAGACGGTGAGAACGCACAGACACAAACTGAGCAGACAAACTGAGCGGACAAAGGTAAACCAACATGTCCCCACCTCTTCTGAGGGGAGACACAATGATAAATTAACCTATAAAAACTGGCGTTTAAATCCCCACTTGATTAAGGCATTATTATTCCGCTGAGATGTGAATATGTCATCAAAAAATAATAATCGTTGATCAAGCAATGACGCATCGATCGTCTGCGCACCGGATTTTTGGGGCACAACTTTACGAAACATACTCTGTATCTGTTATTACGAACTACTGCTCAGATATCAGTAGGCCTATATGTATGTTTGCAAAAAGGCTGATCTTGTCGCCTGTGATACCCTTTAGTTGGCCCACGCAACAAAGTTGAGACGTCCAACTAATATCGGTTTGACGTTGTTCAATTTTCTATCACGGTGGCCCAGCACCTAGCCAACATTGTTTCAACATCTCGGTAGTTTGTCGGCTACATAGTGGCTAGCATTCAGCTATAATACCAGACGTCGGTTTACGTTTGAGGAGAGGCTTTTCTGGTGGTATATATTACCTCTAATCTCCTCAGACATATCTTTATCTTCACAACTTATTTTTCTCTATGGGTTCCCTCAGATATCCAAGACATTCTCTACTTGTCTTACTTTGTTGCTCTATTATACTGGTTAAGGTGGGCATTGTGGCTCATGTCAATGGTCATTGGCTCACCTCCTCAACTCCATTCAACAAAATTCCCAGCAAACACGAGATGTCAGCCCAATGCTTGTTCAATGTTGGGCCTGAGTCGAAGACGGTGGATCAGCACTAAGCCAATATTGGAACAACTTCTCGTGTTTACTGGGATAATCTCACGTCTTTTTAAGAATTTGCTTTAGCTGACATAAACCTCAAAGTATAACTGTATTGTTGCCAATTGGATTATGAAAAAAATGTATTATTATAATTCGACGTTATTTTTATTCTGCTGGCTTTTAACGACACTGGGACCAAGTATACAGAGTGTCAATGTACTCACCCCACCCCACCCCACCCTGCCACTAGATATATATGTCTTTTGACATAATTATATGTATCCTTGCGCGTTAATTCTCCACACACGCTTCGACGTGTTCTAAATATCCACAACATGATAACAATCATCATCAATAATAATGTGTGCGCACTGTCTGAAATCATTTTAGAGCTGAACATTGGTCTCTTATTATATACTATTTAGTAATATAGTGAGAAAGACAGTTTAGTGTTCTTAGTACTTTCCGAAAAAACCACTGATACAATATTGTGTTTATTTATTTATTCACTTCAGTTAGTATATAACGATCCACTCATTCTAATATGTATGGATTATTAGAATAAAAAGAAAAACTATACTATAAAGGAAGTGTATCTGATAAATACCATATTCCTATATCATGTTACATCACATAATTATCTTAAACCAAAATAATGCACACTTGTTTCACGTTTCGTTGTTGTTGCTCTGTACTGAAAGGATATCATATTTCTGTACAAAGGCGTGTGGAGTAATTAAAATACGTTTATTGTGATGGTAATTTAATTCATCCACAAAATGTAAATGATGTGATAATGTTGTACATTATAACGTAACCTCCAGAAGCAGGATTCGAACACCGATCGTTGACGATCCCATGGGAAACACTTCTCATACACGTACATGAGTGAAATGAATTAAAAAAAACATTCATTTTATTCACGTACAGTAACAAGTGGAGCCACGTGAGCTAGATCACAGATCAGTTCTTTATCACTTCTAGAGACCGTTCACGTCACACATTACACGAGGCTTAAACCAACGTTGTACATTTGTAAGAAATAAAGCTTACTTATTTTACCGAAAGAGATCAGATCCAAAGTACAGTAGGCCTACCATGCTTTCTAATCATCTGTACGTTTCAATATGGTTCTGGCACAAGTTCAAAATAAAATATAGAATGTATAGCTGGTTTATTAAGTTTTCCACACTTAACCGCTGTCATTCAGTTGTTAACTAAATGAGGGATAGATAAATATACATTGTTACTAAAGTTCAAATGAAATTATGTGTTATTGGGATGATAGAAAAACTGTAGGCCTTAAATCACCGGACTTGTCTCTTATTTTTAACAGATTTACTTTTCCTCACAAAAAATGGTACCTCGATCTATTTAATCTGATATGTGTGTGTGTACCACTTGTACCACTTGTACACATAACTTCAAACTGAACACGTAAAATCTGCTTTACAACACTTGATAATATTGTTAGATCAAAAACAAATTAGCTTCTTCGCATACACAAACAAGGATTTATACTTAAAAAATAGTCTTAGCAGTTTAATGGCCAGGCGACATACATTTAGTCTATGGTCGAATCAATATAATATAGATCGGTAAAGATCCGTGATTTACACGATCGATAAGTGGACAGTTATCCCACTTATATCTGCCACGGAATTTGTTCAGGAATCTTCACATATCCATGACCTACTACTTTAGCAGTCAAGCTGATGTCAAATGTTGAATAAAAAAGGTCATATACGTTGACACAAATTGACCCAACTTCGATATGGCACCTTTATCTATGCAATTAGTTGACTTGAAGTTGTGTCAAGGATGATTGAAGACGCTAGCATTCAGATTATATAATGTACATAGTTTTCCTCTTATTATATTTGTTATAGATGTAGGTGTATATAGGAGACTGTGTTGTCGGATCTGACATTTCTGCCTGACCAGACACTTAGATAAACATTCATTCAGATTGTATTTCATTCTATTCAGAAAACAGAGTGTACGGTTGTCAATGTTTGCTCCCCCTTCACCGGTGTTCACATAGCCTGTTACAATGCACTTGTACTTGTCTAGTTACTCTCCACTCCATATGACTATGTGAAGAACTACCGAAATGTTCTGCCAATGCTGATTCAATGTTGGGCCAGCGTCTTAGACGCTTGCCCAACATTGAAGCAGCATTGGTTGAACATCTCGTGTTTGTTGGGTAGCTGCAACTTTGCTAGGCAGACGGTTTTCAAAGAATTATAACATAATCTTATTTACGTCAACGGCATTTCAATCACTGTTATGCAGGTTTATCGGTTTATATTTGAAAAGACGACACTGAGAAAGTCTGACAGGGTGACAAGTGCAATCTCGCCACTGTGAACAAATCATTTTTTCGAAACTGCGATGGAGCAGTGCACATTTTATTAGCAGATCAGGTCCGAGTACACAAAGACACAAACAAATGTGATGCAAAATTATGAAATATCGATGTAAAAGGCGGATATAAAGTACGGAATTAAAAGAGATATGAGCGTAGAGGTCATACGTAGTGGTCGCAATAGAACATTACAAGTATTATTTTTTGGAATTACACCTCCATATCTGAAGCAAAATTATGATGTTTTAAAACCGGGAAAAAATTATTTGAAAAAATAATATTTATTTGTCAGAAAGTGTATAATTATTATCATGGTCTGACAATATTCCATAAAGGATCGTGGAATATTTTGTTTACTCATGTGAAAATTTATTTAATACGCGTCTGCTGAAATGTAAGGTGTAAGCCAACAATGTGTAAGCATAAAGTCAGTGTTATTTCTAGCAGACTTTTTCGTTTGTTTTCCCTTCATTATGATGTTTATAGAAACATGTAACAGCATAGTGTCTCTGTCATCAAACTGCCATAAAGACACAAATTACTTCTTTTGGTAGTAGACTAATTTAACCATATACCTGCGACCCAGTCGTATAACAAAACATATGTTTAAACAAGTGACAAGTAGAGGCCAGTTACCGCCCTTCACTATCTGTTATCGTTCTCGTTCATATAGTTATTACTAATTAGAGCAAGAATAATAACCCCTGATTTCTGTTGTTAACTGTCGCTTCAGTGGGGTTGTACGATGTCTAAGGTGCTGAAATGCCTTAATTGAAAATCCTGGTGAAGTGATTTTTATTTACCAATATAAACAGAGTATAATTATGTCGCAATAAACTATTCCTGAAGTGTTCAAAATATATGAGTCTAATAATTATCAGGGACTATTACAACAAAGTACCCGAAGCGTACACTTCTTCTGGGATGATCGACGTATTGCACAACTCACCAAGTCACCACTAATGTCCAAATATTGCAGAAGATTTAGTAGCACATGTCTATATATAATGCTGGCATAACTTTGAAGTGGCATCCGGTCAACCATTCATTTTTTTGTAGGATTGTTTAGAGCATATTATAGACTTTTACAATCAGCCTTCATGAAGATGATGGCTGTGATGACCAGCATACGTAGTCCTATGTCCGCATTCATGCATTCGTGAGTGAGTGAGTGGGTGAGTGAGTGAGTCCGAAAATCGGGACTATGCAAAATCTGGACTATACCCTACTCTTCTCGTATTAATGCAATGGTTCTTTATCAAGTGCGCAATACGATAGGCAGAATTGCACTATCCCAGACTTGGAGCACCTTGGAGCACTGTGTAAGCACAACTCGACGGCCAGACCAGCATTTGAACACGGTACCATCAGCTACCTATAAAGTTTGTTAGAGATGAATGCCATGCAACAATTTTTGAGAAGGTGATGTCAGCTTAAGATAAATACCAATTTAAACTGCGAGCTGATATAATTATATAGATATAATTAATTGGCTTGTGTCCCATGGCAGAGCACAGACACTAAAATTAGAAAACACGTAGAGGACCATTTTACTGGTGATCAATTGTGATGTTTTGGTCCCCATGTGATAATTTGACAGATCTGTTGTTACAATTCGTTAAAACATTTACTGATATTACAGCGTGTGTCAAAATATGCCTACTACATATACAGAGAATGTAAGGGTCATTCTTATTGGAAACTAAATACATGTGTGCTAGCTGAAGATCGCTATAAGTGAAATACTTTTTTTCAGATAAAAGTAAAATAAGATAATGACAGTCATGGTCAAAATCAAAAGAAACTCCTATAGAATACTGTGAACTATGTGCTAGATCGAAGACTTAAAAGTATAAAAACACTAGCTCGGAGGATTGAATTCAATTGAGTAACCATGTAATTTACGGTATGTTTTTCCCATGCATCATGACGTTTAAAAATACCAACGAAGAGTGGTTCACCATGTCACACGATAACGAGAACACTGTTGCTATTCAGTTGCCATTTAAAATATAACAGATAGGGTATCTGACAAAGTTTCCAATGTCTGCGTTACTTTGCATCACTGCAATTGATGGTTTTGTAGAAAGGCTCAAACAAAAAAATACACGGTATTTTCATTACATTTGATAATAACGGCAGATATATAAGACATTTACAATAAGCAGATGACATTTTATTATTGAAAAATAAAGCTCCGATTTTTATTGTAATTAACATTAAATTTACACAAGAATACCAGCTAGTAGCCTGACCAAAACTAAATTTGGTATTAAACGTGTTATAAATATGTCCACAAAGTGTCTTAGAATCCATACTGATCATGTTTTTGTGAAATAGGGGAATAAAGCAGAGAACAGGGTGAAGGAGGCCATCTACATCAAGCAAACAGTCCCAACCCACAGCACCCCTGTACAACAGTATAATGTAACCAGTCGACGTATAATGTAACCGCTTACATTATACGGCACCGTATAATGTAACCAGCACAAACACAATGTAACCGTTACATGTAACAAATTGATTCCGTTAAGTATTTTGAAAGAGTAACATAATTTGAACTAAATAGCCTACACCAAGAGCTTATGAAAATGAACAGGTAAGTTATGCCGCGTGAGAATAAACTAATGGGATATAAATATATCCCTGACACCTCACAGCTATTATCGTTTGCAGCAATTAGGAAAAATATAAATGCTGTAATTACTCCCAAATATATGTGAATAGGCAACTACGGGTATTATCGTCAATAGCTGCATTTGATTCATGTTGAATTCCTATACAAACAGTAATCACAACATGTTTGATTACGACGCCCAATTCTCACCTTACATTGTTCAGTATCTGATAGATTTACCCAATGTTGCTTTATTGTTGGTCCACCGTGTACGACAATGGGCCAACATTAAACCAGCATTGGGTAAATATCTAGTCGACTGAATGACGGGAAAGGCCGGTCGCGGATCCAAGGTGAGGTTCTGGGTGGCACAACTTTTTAAAAATCTTTATATTCAATCCACACCAAATCCACCGGGCTAGGCAACTATCCTAACCTTTTTATTCACACCACAACAAAGAATCTCTTCAACTATCTAGTTAACAATACAAACCTTATATAACCCACTTAAAAAAATGGGTTATACAGGGTGACCAACATCAAATCACCCAGAATAAGTAACTATGTCAACCTATATACTTATTTAACCAACAACAAATCATCCAGGTTGATATCTACATCAAACAACCTGGGCTGAAGAACAAGTCCAACCTTCTTATTTAACCCGCAGTAAAGCACCCAGACTGTTTACCTATTGGCCGGGTCTAATTGCCCCGTCACGGGGCACATAAGGCAAGAAAAGTGTGTTGGATAACCCGTGACGGGGCAAATAACAGTTAAATGCTCTTCCATGTCCCGTGACGGGGCGTGGAACCGCTGATTTTGTGCCTTCGATACACCGTGCTTCTATATTCACCTTTTGGTGTTTGGGGTATCACATGTCTTATTTATTAACCCTCTGTTGACTTTCGCAAGTATAAACCCTCTAGAGTATCACGTTTCTTATGTCTTAACCCTCTGTGGACTACACTACCATGTTTATCTTTTTTTAACCTACTCATGCCTAGAGCTTCATAAATGTTATTTCTTAACCCTCTATAGGTTAGAGTTTGACGTGTATTAACCCTCTGAGGTCCACAGGGTCGATATTATCACGTGTGTTTCGTATATTACTGCGCTGTGGACTAGATTACCATTTTTTTCTATATTAACCTTGTCATACCTAGAGTATCATATGTTTTATTTATTACCCCTTTCCGGACTAGAGTAACACATGTATTAATCCTCTGGGGTCTCTGGTATCACGTGTCTCAACTATTCTCGCTTAACTGGTTAATGCGCAACACAAAATTTTAAATAAACATACGCAATACTAGTGTATGGACATGTTCACATATTATGGCGATATTAAAAAGCCAAAATAACATTAAAGATTTTTTTTTGATTTTAGCCTGATTGCATTGCTTTAACTGTCTGGAGGCTGGAGTATCAAGTGTTGTCTCATATAATAATCTTCGGGTGGCTAGAGTATAAACTTGCTCCCATATTAACCATGTTAACCATCTGGTGCCACACTGGCATGTGTATGATATATTATCTTCTGTAGCTACACCCAGCAAATGCTACAAATTGAAATATTTTTTATACAGATGAATTTTAAAAGCAGATATTTACGAAACTTAGGCCTAACGCTATCTACGCTAGAAAAGCTAGGTGGATAAATAGGAGAAAATTAGCAAAATACTTTGATAGTAATCATAGTTTTAAAGATCATTGTTTTATTATTGTGTTATTATTGCACACTGGAAAAACCTTATCTCTTAGGAGGGATGAGAGGCTGGTTGCACACTGGTGAGCTTCATCTCAGGGAGAAGTAGGGGCTGTAGGGTGGGCTGGTTGCAGATTGGGTGAACTTCATCTCTCAGGCAGAGTCAGGGATGAGGTGCCCACTGCACACTAGGTAAACCTCATCTCTCAGGGGGTATGAGGGGCCAACTCCACACTAGGACTTGTAAACCTTATCTCTCGGAAGGGATGAGGGGCCCACTGCACAGAAGGTAAACCTCATCTCTCAGGGGGAGGGGGGGGGGGCTTATTGTACACTGGCCAAACCTAAACCTTAGAAGGGGCTGGTTGCACACTAGTAAACTTCATCTCTCAGGGATGAGGGGCCCACTGCACACTGGGTAAACATCATCTCTGATGCAGTGTCAGGAATGAGGGGCTGACTGCACACCATGTAGACCTCATATATTAGGAGGGGTGATGTGCCCATTCCACACTGGCTAAACCTCATCCTTACCGTATCCCCGCGCATAAACGTGCATGCACTTATAACTGAAATTCGAATGTCATTTTTCCAAAAATATTCTTGTTCTGTATAAATGCATGCACTTATATTCGAATACTACGTGCATGCACTTACATTCGAAAATTACTATGCGTACCACGGTGTAACTCAAGACATATAATTCAGGTGAGAGTGAAAAATAATAATATGACTATATTGACTTATAGACTATTACTAGTTAATGCACATAATAATTTTAAAAAATGTTGATCGTAAACACAAACTACAATATTATTTTTTATTATTTATTAACGGGTAGATATTAGGAGAGAATTGCACCATAATACAGATATGCGCCAACAGTTCAAGGCGTCAAAGCGATAGGGTATGGGTATGATAGCTGAAAAGTGGGGACAAATGAGGTGTGATATAACAGTTCAGGTAGTGTCAACACCTATTTCCTGGAGTCACTCCTGCAAGGTAACTTCAAAGTAACTGTCCCAGTGATTACTAGCGTTAGCTCAGTTTACTTTGGATTGGAATAAATCAAATAATTACGATTTTAACGAATTGGTTATCTTTATGTTTGAATATAAGTGCATGCACTTATTTTCAAAAACTAAGTGCATTTTCGAATATAAGTGCATGCGCGTGGATACGATAATTAGAATGGATGAGGAGCTGGTTGCACACAGGGTAAACCTCATATTTTAGGCCCTGTTTGGGTCGAGGGGCCCACTGCACACTGGGTAAACCTCATCTCTCAGGGATGAGAAGACGGGGCTTGTTACACACTGAATATGTTTATTTCGAATTAAATATTAGGCCTAAATGCTTCTGCACTAAGACGCGGGCCTGTGCGTTGGCCCCGAGGGTCCGTATGACGAGTGACTGTGGATGATCTCTCGATCGATGTACATGCCTGTCCACTCTTCTGATAATAACCAGGAATATGATAATTAAGTGTTTTTTATGTGGATATTACATAATATTATCAAAACTAACCAATACTAAGCGAGGTTAAGTATGTGTGTAGGCCTATTAAATAATCTATCCTATCCGATTATTATTAAGTCTACTCACATGTCAGTCATAATTTAAAGTTAGTGGGTCGTTATACTTCACTGAATCAAAATATTTACGTTGCGATAGACCCACTCCTGTCGAAGTTGACCTTATTGCGCATGCCTGCCTTTGTATTAGGCGCCCTAAATGTTTACTCAGCGAATCACAACGACCCACCTACATTATTCCCTCCATCCGTCTCTTCTCAGCAAACACGACCAGTAGGCCTCTCAGCATCTGCAGTATAGTTCTAAGGTTGGTGTCGTCAAAATAAATATTATTGATAAGTGAGCGAAACTTCTCAGCTGGTTTAGTCTATAGCCTACTAGCTTTGCCATACTGTCTTCTAATTTTGGCCACTATACCGCTATGGTGGGGACGCTCGGAGCTTATATGTGATCCATCTGTACATAACGAGTCTAATATGTCGGAAAAATAAAATATGGAGTTAATAGTACCATTGGATAGCACAAGCTAAAGCTTCAATATGACACCAAGAACATGAAATAATGTTGATCTGGAGCTGAGTTATGATCATTTTAGTGACGGAAATTGGTCAATATTAAAAAAATGAAAATAGAGAAAATTGGCTTTAAAGTCACGACACAAATTTGATTGTAAGCTCTTTATAGTATAAAAAATAGTTCCTTATGGCTGAACAGGATTTTTCGGCCAAACCTGGAAATTTTGTATTTTTAATTTTTAACGATTGATTTTTATAGCTCAGGATGTCTACTTTTAGAATCAGCCGGGTGGACTTTGGTTAACTTCGCGCGTTTTTAAAAAAAAAGTAAAATCCAAAATGGTCGCCAGCGGCCAATTTGAAAACACTCATGTGATATGCCATTTCTGACTAATATTGGGGCGTAGAACCAATTTCTGGCCATAAAATGATAATTCTAGGCTTTAAAACATCAACATTTGTCAAAAAACAAAATTCGCTATTATTAGCCCATATCATGCATATTGCCCATTTTCTTAACTTGTATGGAGCCGACATGCGACTCATTTCGTGCAGATGGGTCACATATTTTACCGTGATATTTTCCCTAAACTATTCTCAACCCTTTCAGTGCGGGGACCGTCTATAGACGTAAACGACCCCAGCACTAAAGGAATTAGCCAATTGTAATGACCATAGAAAAGCAGAAAGAGCTAACTAAGCTATTTGTGATGATTTCAAATTGGAACAACTCTTTGGTCTCCATGGTTGATACGCAAATATTTCAGCATTGTGTGTTAAACCATCTAGACATTATTGAATTCATATTTATTTGGCCAACGTTCTAAGGTATGTGGGCCATCAAAAGTGAATATTTTTTAATCAGTTAGTGAGACGTCTGACCTGTTTTTAACTAGACAATGTTGATGGATTGAATCAGATTTTAGTCCTAAAGTATATTTCTTTTATACCACTCCATGGCGATGACTTTTTCCTGAGGTCACATAGTGAGCGCACGATATTACTGCAATACATGTATCAAATTACTGTTATCATTATTACATTTAGCTATAAACAAAAAAAAATACATATTTGTGAAATAATAAGGCAAAGTGAACACTATTATCATCGTTTGTTTAAATTAAGTTATTATCGCCTTTATCCAAGGTACCATTTATGATTTACCAAAAAGTTTTAAAACAGCATTATGTTTATACTTATTTATAATAATATTTGAGGAACTATAGAATGTATTGTGAATTTGTTTTTTTCCAAAAAGTCAAAAATACATTGTGAACGCGTAATCCCAAGTACCGCTAGTCCGTATTCCTCATACTTTTGTATGTAGGCACTTGCCTGCCTGAGTACGAAATGAAAAGGTTTTGGTCATAGCGCAATAATTTGTAGTTATTGTCAATTAAAATACTTGGCAGAGATGCATTCGTTTTCGCCTCATAGTGAAAACACATCTTATGTTCCTTTCAACAAGGGCTCAGGGGCACATATTTTCTGTATTTTACTTCTGTGTACATATAATAGTATTCTATTGGGTGGCGAAAAGTGTAGAGGGTAGGCCTACTATCCTGTTAACTTTATACAAATGGAAGTATTAAAATGTAGTGCTTTGTTTACTATTGTCCCGGGACGATATAATGGTAGTTGTTATAGCTACTAGAGAATTTGATAATGTACAGACAAGAAGTAGGTGATCCTTTTGTGGATAACTGTTGTGTTACTCTGCGACCATGTGAACACATTCAATTATAAAGTTAATGATGAGATAATAATAATTACAAATGTTGCAATTACATTTATTAATTTTTAAACATGAAGAAAATCATATCACACATAAAATAATGTAGATCTTGTTTATGTTACTTATACAGATAAAGCAAAAATAGCCAATGATTTTGAGTGTTCATATAGAGTGTCCATATATATTCTTTTAAAACCACTGCTGAAAATTAAATAATGGGTGGATCAATGAAACATAATTATTTTTTTATTATGTTCTATTCGTGGTGATTAAATTCGAAATTTGCATTTAGTATGTTGATAAAAAAAATACAATATACTACAAGAACTTAAATATTTGTTGGGTAACACATAAATTAGGTAGATAGTCATACCTACATTTATCTCTCATACACTACTGTATCATCTGTACACGGGGCAATCGTGTCTCCAGAAGAATGATCTAAAAATTGTATCGCTGTACCTTTATCCTGTACAAAGAAAACAAAAACAATTATCAATATAGCACAATTTAATCATTACGAGAACGCAATTCTGCTACGTAGGTGTACTGTAGCAACAACGATTTATGTTCTAGCGCTCATAGCGAACATTTTGCACCAGATATACTGTAGAATAACTTGCTCAGACATGTTGAAATAACCCTGCTGCTTTTCTGTGGTTTAAATAAAAAAGGTTGGAATAGTTATTTAACCCAATGGATTTGCTGTGGATTAAATACGAAAATATTTCTATAACCAGCTGTTTTTCCTGTAGGTTAAATAAGGTTTAAATAGTTTAATAGCCTGGGTGATTTTCTGTGGGTTAAATAAGAAGGTTGGGATAGTTATCTAGCCCGGTGTATTTGTTGAGGATTAAATAAGAGGATTGGAAAATCGTACTGAAACCCAGCTGTTTATCTGTGTGTTAAATAAGAAGGTTGTAATATTATAAAACCCAGGTGCATTGTAGTGGGCTAAATAAGGTTAACATATGTCTGGGTGCTTTATTGCGTGTAGGCATGAAGAAGAGTGGAATTGATGTTTAGCCCGGGTTGTTTCCTGTGGGCTAAATAAATATGTCGGTTGAAAAGCTATAAAACCTACTTGCTTTTGTTTGGGTTAAATAGATTTTCTGTGGTTTGGAAGCTACAAAGTTTGAAATAAGCATATACAATGTAGTCTGGGTTAATAATTGCGGGTTAAATAAAAAAGTTGGAATTGTTATTTAGCCTGGGTTGTTTGAAGTGGAAATAGTTATTTAGCCTGAATGCTTTGTTGCGGGTTAAATAAGGACATAGGTTGACATAGTTATTTATTCACGGTGATTTGATGTGGGTTGAAGACGAAGATTGAAATAGTTCTATAACCCACTTGTTTTATATGGGTTAAATAAGAAGGTTGGAATTGTTATTTAGCCCGGGTTGTTTGGTGTGGAAATAGTTATTTAGCCTGTATGTTTTGTTGTGTGTTAAATAAGTACATAGGTTGACATAGTTATTTATTCACGGTGATTTGATATGGGTTGAAGACGAAGATTGAAATAGCTCTATAACCCACTTGTTTTTCTGTGGGTTAAATAAGAAGGCTGTAAACGTTTATAACCCAGATGCTTTGTTGTGGGCTAAATACGAAGGTTGAAATAGGTATATAGTCTGGATTCTTGATTGCGGGTTAAATAAGAAGGTTGGAATTGTTATTTAGCCCGGGTTGTTTGATGTGGAAATAGTTATTAAGCCTGGATGCTTTGTTGTGGGTTAAATAAGTAGGCCACATATTATTCCGGGTGATTTGATGTGGGTTGAAGACGAAGAATGAAATAGCTTTATGACCCACTTGTTTTTATGTGGGTTATATAAGAAAGTTTTTATTGTTATTTAGCCCAGGTTGTTTTTCAGGATTTGAAAGAAAACGTGGGGGGGGGGGCTTGGTGCCGGCCCTCAAGTTTTTTGTTGGTATACTAAGGCCAATTTAGATGGCTTTTTAAAATAATGTGTCGAAAAAAACGGGGCCGTTCCCCCTCCCCCGCCTGGACCTGCGGCCGTCATTCCCCGTCATTAAGTTGACTATACATTTACCCAATGTTGGTTTAATGCTGGCCCAGTGTCGTAGACGGTGGACCAACAATAAAGTAACCTTGGGTAAATGTCTCAGATATTAAGCAATGTAAAATGCACAGCGGGCGTCGTAATCAAACCTGTTGCGACTACTGTTTGTATGGAAATTTAGCATAAATAAAATGCGGCCACGGACGATAATACATGTAGTTGCCTATTCACATATATTTGGTAGTAGTCCAGCTTTCATATCTTTGTAAATGTTGCAAGCGATAATAGTTGTCAGGAGTCAGGGATATATTTACATTTGTACAAGTTATTTTTACGCGGCATAACTTACCTGTTCATTTTGATAAGGTCCTGGTGTAGGCTATTCAGTTCCGTGAATGAGCGCCAAAAAACAAACATTGACAGCACGGCATTTAAAGAACAATTTTGATTGGTTGTCATTGTCGGGTTAAATAAGGGTTTTAGTCTTCTTGCACACCCCGTGACGGGGTAAATAGACACTTCCATACCTATTTCAACCTTCTTATTTGGCCACAACAGAGCACCTGGATTATAAACTTTTAACCCACAGACAAACAGCTGGGTTATCCTTGTTCTAGAACTATTTCAACCTTCATCTTTCATCGACACCAAAACCACCGGGCTAGATACATTTATCTATCCCAACCTTCTCATTTAACCCACCGAAACGCACCTGGGCTTTTTAACTATTTTAACCGTCTATTCAACCCAAATTAAAGCAAGTAGGTTATATCACTTTTTCAACCTTCCTATTCAACCCATATCAAACAACCCGGGCTAAACAACAATTCCAACCTTCTTATTTAACCCGCAAGCTCTCAGGGTATATACTCATTTCAAATAGAGGCTTCGAGCAAAATGTTCAGAAGCCCAACTTATTTATTTATTTATTTATTTATTTATTTATTAGGCTTTATATACACAAATATTAGAATAATCGTACAAATAAGCAGTTGTAAGTAAAATTGTGTACATCTTGATGTCGAATACAGGTGACCAGCACCCTAACTAAGCTCGACATCCAGGATAAAATTTATATACATGGTAATTACACTTAAAATTACACTTAAAGTAAATTAAATAGAAATGTATTATACATAATTGTTGTTTCCCGCGCTAAAACCAGAGATAAAATAACTACGTATTAGTATTAAAGTAGCAAAAAAACCCTCTGGAAAGCGTAAAAACTTATCAAACAACTACAAGCGGAGCAATTTTTAAAAGCATACAACTTTATACATGATAATTACAGTTAAAAGTAAAATTAAGTAAAAATATATCATACATAATTGTTGTTTCCCGCGCTAAGACCAGAGATAAAATAACTACATATTAGTATAAAAGTAGCAAAAAAACCCTCTGGAAAGCGTAGAAACTTATCAAACAACTACAAGTAGAGCAATATTTAAAAGCATGCAACTTTATTTTAGTTTTATAAAATATTCACAATTTCAACGTTGTAAATATTTGCTTGACTGCGGAGCAAATAGAAGGTGACCAGGGTGCCCTGAGCCACCACACAAGTTTAGTTTATTTTGCACTCCACTGATCATAGGGCCAAATACCATATAATATCATAATAATTCAATAAAACAATATTATATTAAGAGTATTTATAAAAACAATAATACAACTATGTGGTATTAACTAGAGCCCTGGACACGTACATAACGTTAGTCCCTTTAGAATAAAAGTAATTTGATTAGTCAAAATTGCATCTATTGGCGTCAGCTCGTATAGCCGTCGATCAGCCGAAAAAAAAACAATCTATGCTATACTAGTCTGAGTTGGACTGGTGGCTCTCGCCTGCCAAACACATGAGTATCGACACATGAGAGTCCTTCGTCATTCTTAGGAAGCATAGCGAAAAGCTTTCTCTCATCAACTCAGCATTATAGGTTGAAGTAGTATCGGTGATAAGCCATGCATATTGAATGTTGGTATTATCGGGTTATTACATGTTGATTATGATAATCCAAATATCACGCACATGCCTGACATCCACAAGTACTTGTCCAAGAGCAAACATTATCACAGTAAAAAGTGTTTTGAAACTATAAATAATAAAAGCTATTCAGTTTACGTACAAGGCCGTCCAAAGATTGTTCTTGACGCAGATCCGTTGGTAATCTATTCCAAATACTGACCACTCAATTTGAATAAAAACTTTTAAACGTCTTAGTTCTGACTTGCCTCGGATAAACTTGTCAGATTACACAACAGACAGCTAGAATGACGGATTGGATGGTGTTTCTAGGTTTGAGACATGCACTCTGGGATGAACCGTGTGTCCTCCAAACTTTAACACGGCCATCGTTGTAAGACGAGCATCGCCGACTGATGGGGGTGGGGGTGACACTTTTTGTGCGAGGGTAGTATAGTATTATAGCCCATTATTTAACACATAGAAAGCAACTGGGTTATAGAACGATTTCAATCGTCATTAGTCTACAACAAATCTACGTGGCTAGATAAATATACCAACCTTCTAATTTACCCTGCGAAAAAAACATAGGGGCTATTCAACTATTTAAACCTTCTTATTTGTCCTATAGAAAAGCAGCTGGTTGTAAAAGTATTTTCGTATATAATTGTCACCAAATCCACTGGGTTGAATAACTATTTCTTATTTAACCCACGGAAAGGCAACAGGGTTATTTAACATGTCTCAGCAAGTTACGCTAGAGTATATCTGGTGTAAAATGTATTTAAATTTTCACACACATGAGGTTGTGCGTCGCTACCGCGACCCACAACTTCATGTGTGTGAAAATTACTATAAGCGGTAGAACATAAATTGTTGAAACACAGTACACATAGGTAGTAGAATTGCGTTGTGGTGATGAATAAAAAGTGTTAGATTAATATTTGTTTTTGTTTACTTTGTACAGGATAAAGGTACAGCGATACAATTTTTATTTTAGATCATTCTCCTGGAGACATTATTGACCCGTGTACAGATAATACAGTAGTGTATAAGAGATAAATGTAAGTATGCATATCTACCTGATTTGTGTGTTACCCAACAAATATTTCAGTTCTTGTATTTGTCATATTGTAAATTTGATAATGGTTATATAATTTGAGAATCTCGTGAAAATTATTATTATGAGCGCTACCTATCATCGAAGTCGATAATTCGCGAATTCTAGACTTCGTAAAAAGTCCCAAAATCACAAATTCACGAGAATCTAAACACGCGAAAATTACCAGATCTATAGTATTTCGGCCCAAGTTTTGTATTCTACTCCCGCCTGAAGACTGACGAGATCGGCCAATCACCGTCGTCATTCAGCTGTTATTTTAAATAGGGGGTAGAATACGAGACTTGGGCCATTATTTGTATTATTCGGGACCTCGGGAGTTGCGAGCCTTGCGTGGGAAGATGCGATACACGGTCCTACATCACTTCCATAATTATAATACACAGACACCGACCAGGGCCACCAGCTGCAATCATTCCGCGATCTGAGCCGAATCGCCCCGTGATCATTGCGTGATCAAGATCAACCGAAGGTAGATCGAGACGTCCCAATCATTTCACACTAATTATAAAATGAACAAAATTTCACTACTTTCTACATGAATATTGGAACTATGAATTTAACAAACTGTAGGAGTACTTCAAGCAGTTGGACTAATCATATAAAATATGTTTCATATAACTTAAATCTGAGCGAATACTCGGAAAATCAATTGGTTGAAAACCAAAGAAATTTTCTGTACATAGTAGAAAGTAAATTGATAGAAATTAGTGACAATAAATGGTCAGCCTGCATAGCTAGGAGTAATAGATACAGTGTATATAGGACGTTTAAGCTTTACAGATTCAAAAGGATTACTTTAAAATAATACGCACTCGGAAACTCAGAGAACTAGTGACATGCTTCAGGTTGGGAATGAGTCATATTTTGTACATAGAAATAGATTTGATAACAACGCACAATTTATATGTCAACTCTGCACTGAGTATGAAGAAGATAAGGTGCACTTTTTACTACAATGTAATGTCCTGTATTTCACGATATACGATTGAAATATTTAAGACCATTTGACAGCCCACCAAACAATCACACTTTTGTATGATTAATGTCCCGAAAGGTCCCGATCTCCCGATGAACCCGAAATTATTTGAAATTTGAGCTTTCTATTCTCCATGCGTTTAAAAGAAGACATGAATATTTGTGTGGTAATATTGTTGAAAAGTTTAAAAAAATGACCATTGTATATCACAAACTGTTATAATAATATTGTTGTTGTATGTTTTGAAAGGGCCATTGGCCTATCAAATAAATATATTTCCGACAATTTTTCAATTAAATTATTTATGTTATAAAACCGCTTTGCAACCAGTCATAGCAACAAATCAGCGACATCTTACCCTGGCAGTTTGGAAGAAGTTGCAATATGCTAGGGTTAAGATGCAAATTAGTTGAACAATTTTATTTTAAACGCATTCTCAGCACAATTTGATTGCATGTTTAATATATGTAGCATTATTATTTAATATTTATATATAATGTGCCTATCTGACTATCCCATCTATCAGATGGGATAGTCAGTCTATATTCCTGTGTGTTTAACCCTTTAACCGCCAAATTATTCAATCTAAATTTTTACCCACCTGAAGTTGTGTCTCGCTGACGCGATCCACAACTTCAAGTGAGTGAAAATTATTCAGATTTGACCAAATGGAGGTCAATTGTTTTCAAATATTGCTGATTGATGCCACATTTTATCTTTAACGTGTTTAAAAGGTGGTACATAATGCGCTAATAAGAAAATGAAAACCCGAATATATGCGGCACCGGCGGTTAAAGGGTTAAAGCATAATATCATAAGCCATAATATTATACAGAACGTGGTATTAAACTGGCTGGAACCATTTTCGCCAGTTTTAAATCTAAATTATTTAAATTTCTCTGTGTGAAAACGAAAGTGCCTAAGCAATTCTATTTTGGCGACTGAGAAGATGACACTAATGTATGTCAAAATTCCTTCTTTAAATAATCATTTTTATATAATACCTATCCTGCGAGGGAAGCCCTTATCAGTAGTTTTGTTCCTGAAACACCACACCATTACTTATTTGATTGTTTAAACAATCAACACTGGCTCACTCCATGTAAATTGTTACCCTTATTCGCTCCAACTCTTTGTACGTGGTGGTTCAGACCTTACAGGTGAAACCAATATCTTTTTTACCAATATCTTTTTCACCTTTTTTAACATGTATCCAAAACTCGTCTACATTGACATAACCTGATAATTGCCCCTCGTCTTTTCGCTCCACTGGAACACAGAGGCAGCATATCAGCGATATAAAATATGTTACCTTTTCTAAATGGGCATTCGTTCGTTTTTAATTTTAATAAATACTTTCACTTGTATAGTTTTTCTTCGCATGAGGAGATCACTTGACTAGCTTTTTGTAGCTACTATGTGATCCCCCTGAAATAAATATGTTTATACCAACCATTTATGTCGATGTGGAGTTCTTGGAGTAACGTACGTTACCCATTGGAAATAAGAACATACAAACATGACACAAAATTATATTTTCACCTGGTATGAATTCATTCACGTTATTTTGTAATAAGTACCCATTAAAGTCATAAAATAGGTTGATTTTTTGTAATACTAATGAATTCAACCCTTGTCTCTATGTTGTATAGACATTGCTACTGATTATACCGACTACAGGTCCCTGTGCTATCAACATATTCAATATTTGCTCTGATAATCACTTGTTATTGAAAATGCAGTTTAATTTTAGTCATAGACAATGACATCATAACACCTTTTCGTGTCATGTATTAGATGTATACATAGAAGGCATGAAAAAAAAGAGGCTCGTGTTGCAAATATTACGGAGAAATGAGATTTTTTTCTCAAAATCAGAGATGGTAAAAAATGTCTTTAATGGCTGGATTCGACTAGGTAATATATTATATGTGAGAGATTTCAAAAAATTTAACTTGAATAAATATAACATAAACGGAAACGTTAAATAAAGCAAACATATCTATGGAAATATTGCAAATAAAACAAATTTTAACGCGTTCAAAGATAGGCCTTTAATATCTGCTGTTGGTGATACATTGGTTGTTCCATTTGTTGACTTTGACAATATAGTCAAGGAGAATGCTCGTTGGACCCCTGAAAATAACTAGTTGTTGAGATTATTGCATTTTTGAGTACTTTAGGATCCCTAAAAACAGATTCCAGATGATGAAATCAAATTCGCCTGGAGTATTTTTTTTTTGATTAGCATAACTCCAAGATGGCCGTCATTAAAATAGGTTGAAACACAACTTTGTAACCACGCCACATAGAACATTATGTAATACCACTTTTTTCCCATAATTTGGACCCAGGGAATAGATTTAGATGATATAATTAGTGATTTGGTGAGTTTCTCAAGGTCAAAGGTCATTTTCAAGGTCACATGGTGCTAAAATAGGTTAGATTAGCCAATGTGTGGACCAAATAAGCCATCATTAGTTATTATCTATATCTAGCTTGGTTATTGGGGCGTATGAATGTGTTATATAATTATTAGAAGTGACAAGGGGTTCAAAGCGGAACTTCGCAGGTCAAGGTCAAGTTACACAGGGTTTTGCCCTCATCTTAACCCTTTTAGCGCCGAACTCCACGCACCACTCCTACCCCCAACCGCCAAATTCCTTTGAGGGACAGAGACAAAATGCTGGATATTTTGTACTGCCCGATGTTTCTAAACACACCATCAGGATCCCAAACTGGGAGCAAAAATTGACATATGATGATGTTATGGTTTAATGGGTACAACTCCAAGGTCACATCAAGGTCAGATTAGGGTCATTTCAAGGTCAAATTGGTATAAAAACGTAATTTGTTTTACTTTTACCGATTTAAACTGATGTGTGGTGCAGGAGAGTATTAAAAATGACTTCTGCTCACACATTCTTTCTCGGGTACCATTTCGACACGCACCTCAATAGGTTTTTTTGGGGGCATTTTCAGCCCGGTGGAGGTAAATACCCCTTGGCATTCCTCTTATCACACCCTTTTCCCAATGCTGGAATGAATGAAAAAAAATACTAAAATATAGTAGTGTGGAACTTTACCTTGGGTTCCCATGACAAATCATGGATACAGAATCGGGTAAGAAAGTTGCCATACGCTGGTGCTGTGCTTTACAGGGGTACTACTCCAAGGTCACTTTAAGGTCATCTCAACGTTACTGCAAGGTCAAACTGGCAAAAACATGATTTTGGGGATTTTTTATCGATTCCAAACCTATTTGGGGTGCAGATGAGTATTACAATTTACAAATAACTGTTGTTGGTACATTATTGTTCGGGTACCATTTCACCACGCGTCGCAATGGGGTTTGTACGCCATTTCAGCCTTGGGGGGTGATTACCCCATGGTATTCCCCTTATCACACCCCTTTCCCAACGTTATAGTGAACCAACAAATTTACTAAAATTTAGCAGTGTGGAACATCAGCTCAGCTCCAGCATTTACCGTATGACAACATATGGATACAGAATTGGATATGAAAGATGACATGGGTTGGTGCTGTGCTTTACTCAGAGGTACCACCCCAAGGTCGCATCACGTTCATCTCAAGGTCACTGCAAGGTCAAACTGTAAAAACATGATTTTTGGGGTTTTTATCTATTCCAAACCCATTTGGGGTGCAGGTGATTATTACAAATGACTGCTGTTGACACATTTTTGGTCGGGTACCATTTCACCACGCATTACAAGTATGCAATTTCACCCTTGGGGGATGATTACCGCCTTGGTATTACCCTTATCACACCCATTTCCCAAAGCTGGAATGAATCAACACAAGTACTAATATGTAGCAGTGTGTTGGAAATCGACCTTGAATCACCAAAATAATACAATAATTGGATTTTTAGGTCAAAATCCCATGAAAAAGAGGTATTATACACGGAACTGGCTCCCTACCCTGCTTCCATGTTTGATGCCACAGGCATGATGCGAATGGCCACAAAGTCGACACTCAATAATGACGTTTCAGCTTTGCTGTGGACAATATATTGGCCATTAAATGCAGGTACTCTGGGTGATTTCAACGTGAAATGTAAATCAATTGTTAAACATGGTCTTACTCAGGGAAATGTTGTGTTGGTTTTTGACAGGTATTTCACCAACAATACAAAATCATACATGCGCTTGTTTCGTCAGGAAAAAAATGGTGGAGGTCGTATACACATCCTCATTGCTGAAATACCCTGCCACCTAAAACCTCAATCTTCGGCGTCACTAAAAATAAGGTGCAGCTTAATAAAAGGCTTGTTGGTGCCGCACTGTTGCTAGTACCGAAGATGTCCCTGTTGAAATAGTAGGTGCCACAGTGATTGAAAGGAGGGACCTCGAAGTCACGAAGAAGCTGATAAAATAATTATCCACCATGCTATGACAAGATGCATGGTTGGAGAAGTCGTGTCCGTTATCTGCAATGACACTGATGTCTTCGCTCTACTCCTTCACATTGTGGCAGAGATGAAACCAATTGGCCAGCTCTGCATGTGCTCCACAGTGAAATATCTTGCCGTCATCGACATCATTCAGAAGGTACATACATCTATTGTGCCAGATCTGCTTGCCATTCATGCCCTTAAAGGGGACGACACATCAGCAGCTACATTCGGCATTGGAAAGATCAAAGCACTCAAGGTGGCCAGAACTGCTAGGATCCCGCTGCATGCTATTGGAGATACACAAGCAGATGCAGCTGTTGTATTCGAGCAAGCTGCGTCATTCATACTGGCTTGCCATGGCAAAGGTTTCAGCAGATGTGCCAGCATGAGTGAAACCCGGATCAAAATGTGGAGAAAGCAGACTGATATTGGTGCTACTTGGCAGTTGTGCAGTCTGCCACCTACCACCGAGGCATTTACTGAAAAAGCCAAACGTGCTGCACACTGGAAGGCATCAATTGAAGGCACAGTGCCCCCCCCATCGATGCCCTGACGCATGGTTGGGAGCACGACGGATCCTACTATGCCAGAGGGAACCCTGTCTGCCCCAGTTTCTGCCTTGGTTGTAAAGGAGGCCACTATAAATGTAGCACCATTGGTTGTACTATTTTCTGTGCATGCAAGGGAGGTGAGGTGTGCATGAACATACTCACAAAAAAGTCGCAGGCATCAGTACCTGTTGATGACAATGATGATGATGAGCTGTAATTGGAATCCTGGCAGTTGAAATCATATAGGGCAAAGAGATTGCATCAAGTGGAATCTTATTTTTTACCACTATAACAGTATTAAGTGCAGTTTAAATATATTTCCTAGGCTCTCATCTATCTTTTTGTTTCTACTCGTGAAATGTGTGATCTATTGTGCTATTTTCGGGACAATGTTAGTGGTAGTTTTAAACTTTGTCAGCTCTTGTCATAGTGGTTGTTGAAATTAAATTTATCCTGAATTGGTCTTGAAATAAATATGGTGTGTCCAGAAATACATTCTCACCTCCTGAAATAATATAGATACGAGACACTACGCGCTTTCTAATTTTATCTAATATGACTCTGAAATTAACGATTTTGACCTTTAATTGATTTATATGCATTAATATGACCCAATAAATGCGTTCAGCATCATCGAAGCTCATAATATAGCATCTGAGATCGTCAAAATCGACCTCGTATTTACAGAGATATGCCAATTCATTATTTTTGCGGAATCGTTGGCGGCCATTTTGAATTTATGCTAATAAAAAAAATACTTCAGGCGAATTTGATGTCATCATCCGGAATCTGTTTCTAGGGATACTGAAGTACTCAAAAATGCAATAATCTCAACAACTAGTTTTTTTAAGGGGTTCAGATGAATATTCCAGTAACAATTAAATATTTTTCGAAAAACTTGATGAATGTTAATCGACCTTTACAAATAGCATATGATTTCAATGATATGATATATATATTTTCGACTATAGGTTTTAGTGGGTTCTAAAAACGGTCGTCTGGCCTTGGTACAACAGCTCCAAAAGCGGTCACGGGGGGGGCACAGCTATGGTGTGGAGCAACCATGGTGTGGATCCTAACTTTAATCAGTTTAGCTCAACAATCAACTGGGGTGTGAGGTGCAGGGTAAAAGAAATAATACACTTACAAGTTATTAAACGCAATGTTATATCACCAGTATCTGAGTATGATTTAGATCTGATTTCGTGTGGTAGTTGTGGTAATTGTGGTACTTGTGGTCACGATGGTCATCACTGTCTTGTCATTAGTTACGTCTGTGGTTAATGCCCAGACATGTAGTAACTAAAATAGTAGCTTCCTTGGCAAAGTGCCGGTATGCGGCCAACCGCAAGTGAGCATGCTATGACATACTAGGCGTACCATTTTTTTCAACGTGTTTCCTTTCATGGAAAACCAGAGCGAAAATAAAAATGACAGCTAGACAGACATATATTTTATTGACATAGTAAAAAACATTTCTGACTTACATGTACATGTATCATAAACAAGATACGTACATACAGAAGATTAGTCTTGTAAAATTAGGCTCTTATTAAAATGATTTAGTATATTTAAATCATACTAAGCGGAATTTTTATATACATGGTACATAATAAATAAAGATAGATACAAATATAAATATTGCCATAATGTGTAGATATCATAGTGGGGCTTTGGAGTGCGAGATGCGGCCAATCCGCAACAAACAGTATCAGTGAATGCCGCCGGTCTGAATTCTCTAGAGATAAACAGCTCCTCCCACGGTACACCCCGCCATGAATCTGCCAAAAGATTATGGCTGTTACAACGCGGACGATGTAGATCTGCTTCAAAGAACCAGAGAGACAGCTTTCCACAAGCAGTGTTCAGTGATTATAACTGGTGTATGATTTAATGTATTAAAGATTATAATTTGGCACGTTTAAAATAACGATAAACATAACTAGATAGTGATTTGACTAATGAGGGTTCTCTAGGTCACATGATTGCTGGGAATTTATCATTTATGACTATATCATCAAAGTTGCGAATACATATTTTGATGGTAGAGAACAACAGTACATCAGCAGTGAATACACTGCAGTGAATAAGAAAATGTACTTTATCTTCCATTTATTCAGTCTCACAGCGGGTGACAGCGCCTGTATATTCTTTGATCATGTGTTTTTTTTTGTTTCAGTCTATTATCTCGTCACGGCTATAATTAGGTGCTTTCCTTTCACACACATTTATTTCATAAAGCTGTGCACAAAATGAATCCAGCATGTTATTATTATGATTTACTGCCTTAAATAAGAGCAATCTTTCAGTGTACCCCTTGCCAAATTTAGAAAACGACACGGAAGCTATATGGGCCAAAGTTCTACTCCCCGGTGAAAAAGCTCTCTACGTGGGCAGTATCCATTGACCACCGAGGTCAGGAAGTTAACTCCTTGAAAAACTGGAGGGTGTCTTAGAAAGTATTATTGATAAGCCAGATAATAAACATCTTATACTGGGTGGGGATTTTAACTGTCCCTCCATAGACTTGCAAAATCTATCAGTAAGAGCTGGGGGAGCTCAACCAGCAGCCCAAAATAAACTACTAGACATCCACAATAAAGTTGCTATTTCTCAAGTCCAGATGGAACCAACTAGAGGCGAAAACAACCTAGACCTGTTCTTCACTACTAATCCATCACTAGTGAAGAACAGCACAGTTGTCCCGTGTATTTCTGATCATGATATGGTGGTCACTGATTGTGAACTAAGACCAATTTACAACCGACCAAAACCACGAAAAACCTTCCAATTCTCTAAAGCTACCTGGGATAAAATTGAGTGTGCAACTAAAAAATTCAGATCCGCTTTCGAAAAAACTTTTTCTCAAAACACAGTTGAAACCAACTGGTGTTTGTTTAGAGATTTTGTCCACCTTACCATCCAAGACCTGGTACCTTCGAAAAATAAAACAACTCGTTATAACCTGCCGTGGTTTACCCCCAAAATTAAACGATTGGTCAGAAAAAAACACCGATCATATAACAAAGCAAAAAAATCAGGTTTTGATTCGGACTGGCAGGCATACAAAGAACAGAAAAAACACACACAATCAATACTAAAAAACCCGTTGGTCTCAACTGGACACCACATTAACTGACAGTCTGAAAGAAAACAACACTAAACCTTTTTGGAAGCACATACAAAATCTGCGTCAGGATAATGTCGGGGTCGCCCCAATAAAACACAAGGGTAAACTACATTCGGACTCTAAGACAAAAGTCGAACTTTTAAATCACCAGTTTCAATCAGTTTTTACCCAGGAAATCTCGAAGGAGAAACTGCCTGATCCAGCTGGGCCATCCTACCCTCCAATAGACAATCTTGAAATTACATACACAGGCATAAAAAAATCATTAGAAAATCCGAATACCAAAAAAGCAGTAGGACCTGATGCAATACCAAACCTTTTTCTGAAAAATACAGCATCTGAGTCTGCCAAAATATTACAGATAATTTTTAAACAATCTTTACAAACAGGCTGTTTACCCAAAGACTGGAGGGGTGCAAATGTATCGCCAATATTTAAAAAAGGGGACCAAAACTACAGACCTGTTTCTTTGACTTCTATCTCATGTAAAATTTTAGAACATATTATTGTGAAACACATTTTGAATCATTTCGACCTGCATAAAATTCTTACCAAATTCCAACATGGCTTCAGATCTGGACTTTCATGTGAGACACAACTCCTAGAAACAACTAATGATTTCTTGTCATCACTTGACGCTGGGGAACGGGTAGACATTGCTATATTAGACTTTTCCAAAGCCTTCGACACCGTCCCCCATCGTCGACTGCTGGCAAAGCTAAATCACCTTGGCATAAGGGGGGATATTCACGGCTGGATCACCCAGTTTCTCCAGGACAGAACCCGGAGAGTAGTAGTAGATGGGGAGAGCTCGGAGCTGGTGCATGTAGCCTCAGGTGTGCCGCATGGTACCGTTCTGGGCCCACTTCTCTTCCTGTGCTATATAAATGACCTTCCCCTGCATGTAGTCATATCCGCTTATTTGCTGACGACTGTCTACTGCACCGAACAATTAGGAACCACGGAGACCACCTTCTGCTCCAGAAGGATCTCGACGCTTTAACACTCTGGGCAAAAACATGGGGCATGAGTTTCAACGCAAACAAGTGCTACATATTACCCATCAATAAATCTCCGACTACCCTTCAACCATTTTTCTATCAACTGAACAACACCATTTTGAAATACGTCCAGAGTTACCCATACTTGGGAGTCACCATTAAGCATGACCTCAAGTATGGGGAGCATGTCACTAAAATTGTCAACAAAGCCAGTAAGGTTCTTGTTCTTTGCCAACGAAACCTAAAACACTGTCCTCAGAGACCCTTACCTAGCTGCTGATAAGCGTAAGCTTGAGACCATCCAAAGGAGAGCGGCTAGGTTTGTCACAAGGGACTACCACAGAACCACCAGTGTGGCCGGCCTCTTGTCAAGGCTTGCGTGGCGAACCCTTGAAGAGAGGAGAACCAATACCTTACTCCTGCAGACCCAAGGACCCGGGGAGGCAAATCAAATTTTAAACATATCTCGGCCAAATTAGAACAAAGACAAAATTCATTTTTTCCACGAACTATCAGAGACTGGAATTCACTCCCAAGCAACATCAGGGAGGAAACTAAATTAGACTCTTTCAAGAGAAATTTTAATTCCATACCGGATCAGCCAGGCCCCAGGTCTAGGCGCGACTAAATGTCGCTACTAGCCTGCACACCTCTCTACCACAGCGTGATACCCGAATAGGGTTTTTGTTGTGTAATATATACAGATACAGATACAGATATACAGATGCCCATATACTAGGGCTTTGGCATCTAACGCCTATTTAAAGTATCACCGACACTTGTTCTCGTCTGTTTATGTACAATGAACATTGTTTTTACAATGATAAAATTGTGCTTCGTAGGAAATATTATCATCACAGCAGAAAATATAAAGGTATTAATTAAAGAAGCATTCAGCTTCAAAACGCGCATGCCTGGGACGGTCAAGTGTAGGCCAACAGTAGCCTATTGAGTACAGATTGACGGCATTAATATAGCCACTGAACTGATTACAAGATACTACTCAAACGAGACATTGATCCAATGCTGTTTTAATGTTAGGCCAACGTCTGCGACGGTGGCCCAACATTGAACCAACATTAGATAAATGTACAATGTTTGAGAGAAAGTCCTCCTGCCCAGCAAACGCAAGACATTTGTATGACATTTATGCAATGTCGGCCCAACGTCTTCGACGCTGGTCCAACATTGCATAAAGTCATACAAATGTTTTGTGTTTACTGGGTGACAATACAAACTTGGGGGTCAAGCAGTTTCCAAATCCCCGCAGTAATACAGTCAGTTTGTTTGCAAGTAGGCGACCAAGTAGGGGCAAAGGACAAGGGCTTTGAATTATTACCTCATAGATGTCGCTCAAGTATATATGAACTTGCTGTGATTTGAGAACTTGCTCTTAATGAGGCTTTGGGTATGAAACGCATATTTAGTATTATTATGGAATAGGGCCTTGGCTTACCCACGGGCACCATTGCCTTCTGGGGGACCCTTGTCCCGCGAATTTTGACAGTTGACTACACCTTTAACATTTAGTGATAATATACATCAAAATATCGTAGGCGTACATATATCCTCTGGCATTTTGCAATGGTAATGAAGTTTTCGATACCAGCAGTTCAACAACAAGGACATAGCATGCTATATAACAGATTTTTTTTATTACTTTAATTTGTGCAGTTTGCTAATATAAACCACTGTATATAACCTGTGAAACGATTTACAAAATACAATTTCACGCAGTTTTTATGAAAATGAAAATTCCATATTTTGGGAAGTCTGTGTGACCGCGAAGTAGAGTGATCAGATTCAGACCGCCAAGACTCGAAATTGGAAGCCTGCATGTGTCTGGAAAGCGCTGTCATCTGATTCTCATCCCACCATATCCTCATGATGGTATCCTGGCCCAGTCCATCTGATAAGTACATAAAAGTGGGCTAAAGCCATACTTATTGATTTATCCCATAAGATTGAAATATCAATGGAGCCAAGTTTCTTTCTGATACGACTTTTCAAAACACCGTTTTTGTCGAAGAAACTTTCATTATTTGAACGTAGTATGCCTTGAAATTATCGCATGTTATAGCAATGCATATACAGCAGAATACCAACAGTCGAATGCTCAGAATCTGTTAGTCGTCGGGTTTGACAGGGTAAATAAGGTCTATAATCCGATCCTGGGCCCGTATTTTCGTACAAGTTACGATATAGCGTAGGCTTCGGATTGGTCGAGATGACTATCCGAAGCCTACTATATATCGTAACGTATATGAGAATACGGATCCTGGTTCGTTGTCCCCAATACGTCATTCCTACGTTATTGTAAAGTTCGACACTGGACCCGCATTATAAAATTAACCTCTGTGAACATCCAGACAGGCCAGCAGAACTACTTGTTGATATTAATGTTTCCCACATAAATTTGGCCCAAATCATGAACATGGTGACTGTTATTTATTCTAGGGAGCTTAGAAGTCGTGTGCCTGTTTGTGGATCACATACAAGTGATATCGTCAATTGATATCGTCAGTTGATATCGTCAGTTGATATCGTCAGTTGATATCGTCAGTGGATGTCGTCAGTTGATATCGTCAGTTGATATCCGTTTACTGGCGGTTTTATTTAGGCAAACGAGCTTGTCAACAACTTTCGCAAAAACGCCTCAATATGTATTTGTGATCGTAAACAATGGGCTGTACATGTAGGTCATAATGCGTGAAAAATAAGGATTTATTGGGACAACATGGAATTATTATTTATATCATTGTAAACGAAACAGTAACACAGCCTTAAAGTGGATACAAACGCATCACTATGTACATAATATAACAATTAACACCTAATTAATTGCAACCTAAATAGATTTTTAAATCGAACTATTAACCCTTTAGCCGCCGAAATATTCAGTTGGAATTTTCACCCACTTGAAGTTGTGTCTCGCTGATGCGATCCACAACTTCAAGTGAGTGAAAATTATTCAGATTTGACAAAAATTGAGGTCAATTGTTTTCAAATATAGCTGATTGATGTCATATTTTATCCTTAACATGTTTAAAAGGTGGTACTTAATGTGCTAATGAAAAAAGAAAGCCTGAATATATGCGGCCCCGGCGGTTAAAGGGCTATGTGATTAGTAGCTTTTTCCAGTACCTACCTCTGTTTGGTATATGTCCCCCCTGATCAACACTGACTACCACTAATGACCTTGTACCGCTAGTAGGGGGGTCATCAACCGGTCTGAATAGTTCATGAAAGATGAATGTAAAGTGTTTTATCAAATAGATCAAATTGAATCAACCCGTTGGGTACCGTTTCGGTGTATTTTCCTTTTGAATCTGAAATTTCTAATCATATTAACGGTTTGAAAGTAGATCATGTTAACGTGGTTATTTTACCTAGCTAGCCTAGAGATCTTATGGCTTTATTTATTTACTATTTCTCAGAATTTTATCAAAAATGCATGTCTACCTTGGCATGGTAACTTTAGTGACGTTATACCCCCCCCCCCCCACCCCGTGGAAGTGTGATGAAAAATCTGGTCAAGGTCAATCTGTATATCAAGTAATCCACAGTTTAATCTTTCAAGTGATAATTTATTTTTAAAATGTTCACCCACTTAAAGTTGTGTCGCTCTCAATCGATCCACCCTTGCATTGTGAGCTAACATTATATAAATTTGTCAAATCGGTTACATATTTTGTATCTTTCTGATCGAGGACGACATGTAAGATACAATTTCGAGAATGTAACTTATATTGACTACAAATGACCGCCACTACCTAACTAGGTAGTAAATTCAATATAACTATCACTTTAAAAATATTGCATAATATTGTCAGTGAAGCTATATTGCATTATTTCCTCATAATATTATTGCAGGAACAAAATTCTAATGAGAGTAGTTGGTTTTTAAACGCGGGATGTTTGCAACTACAGACGCGGTATAATTAGATAAAATATTTCAAGGTTATTATTTTGAAATACTTACCTTATAACACCATTTAATGGTCATCAAAGTTTTCTACTAAATTAATTATTGTGATTTTCTTCCTACAAATGTACACTAGACCTTATATATCTGTTTAGGAGGGGTCTTTACAATGAATGAAATATCATCCAGTGTGCAAAGCGTATTGTATTGTAGCCTACTATCAGACTATGCGGTAGTATATAACTGGTAACTGGTATGGTGGCTTTACTTCTAGCAATGACAAAGTAGATTTGTGACAAAGAGAGAGGTGGTAATGGTCACGGGGAAGCCAGCTGAATTCACCTCTGACCCGGTGTAGACCCAATGCAAATTACAACTAGCCATTTATATATACCACTTGTTACATTCAGAACTACTGAATGGCGTGCCAAAGGCATTTAAAAAATGTCAGAAATTATTGTACCCAGTATAAAAGAACTGCATATCAAGAAATATGCCTGCAGTATACTGATTTGAAAAGCAAAAACACAGTATCTGCTCACTTTACAAGTAAGCAGATAGTGCTTTTTGGTTTTGTAGAGCAGTATAGGCCGGTATGGGTGTCTTACATACGTTTATTTATGTGTGTATCGGCCTACAGCCATTTAGCTGTGCCCCAACGCGTCCTAAATAATTACAGCGCGCATGGGGCGATCTGCCACTATAGCATACATGCATACACTCATCAAACAAAAAAAAGTTGAGCCAATGTTGGCTAATTGTTGGATTAGCGTCGAAGACTGTGGGCCAACATAAAACCAAATTTGATTTTACCTTATTCTGGTCACATACATGTTATAGGTGTTGAAAGGCCCTACATGCAGTCTATGCACATGGGCTGATCAAATACATACATGATTTCTAGAAATTGTCCATTAAAGTACACTTGACAGTTAACAGTGTTTATATGTAATATCTTGGTGTTCTGTAATACACTGAATACTTGTCTCGTCTGAGCTTACGGGTTCGATCCCCGCTCAGGTATTCAGGTTTAATAAAAAAACGAAATGTTTCTTCCCTGAACAATCGTAAATATTCAGTATATGGGGAGCCTTTGTGACCGTGAGATAACATGCTCGACCTCAGACCGTCAGGGCTCAGACTGAGCTTCCTTTTTAAGATTTGTTGCATTCCAATTTAGTTCATCATTGTTTATTTTTCAACAATTCAATCATCTTGGACTTACTTGGTGACAATAAAAAATAGAAGATGTTTGCAAAACAATAGAGATTTACAACTAACGTCGTTTTTTTAATCAGAGATATGTTTCTATTCACTACAAGACAAGTAACCCTGGTTAAATGCTATAAAAGAATAATGCGTTATGATATAAAAACAGCCGTGCCGGTGTTTAGAATGTGTTCATTCAAACGATGGTGGCCATTAATATGCACTCATCGTGAGAAACACGGGCATGTTCAAGGCCATCCACAGAAATCAGAAAGGCCTGAAAAGGTGACCGCCTACAATAAATCTCATTCACCGGTTCTTGGCTTTAGAGCTATGTCCAGTTTTGGGCAGTACATTCAAGCCCTGGATTCTCTATGTGTATATATGGTGGGGGGTCTGCTGGGGTGGGGGTGTTGGTGGGGGTGTTGTGTTACATCATATAATTTATTTTTTACCCACCTAAAGTTGAGTCCCGCTACTGCGACACTCAACTTTGTGTAGGTAAAAAATAATTATATCTGTACAGCTTGAACCAGAAAATATGACAATGTCACAAATGTTCATTTGTCTTACAAATTTGCTTTTGCGATGGACAAAGCGGTTAAAATGGTAATAAGACGCGTTTAGCACTTAAATGGTTAAAACTAAACTAACCTGACCAGTAAATGAGCCTCTGTAAAGGGCTCTCCGCAAACACGATACATTAAACCTATGTTGATTTAATGTTGGGCCAGCATTAAATCAACATTGGTTTAATGTATCTCGCGGTCAGGCTCGTCAATGGAGAGCGATAAATGTAGCTATTATTATCACAGATATTCACAAAACTCTCCTTCTATACCACCATTTCCATAGTGAGTGCATGTCTCACTTGGAATGTAGGCATATTGAGCACTTCACCAACGTTTGTTTCATGTCCCTCAGGTGTGAAACAGTAACAATTGTCACGATGTATATATGAATAATTGGCTCAATGCACCTAGATGTATTCACCGTGCCTACATGCGAATATATCTCATCATAGTGTACATGCAGCCCCATTGCTTTATTCAGTTATGCACAATCTTGTATTAAAAGGCCCCTTACATTTGCTTTGAATTTGTGAAAAAAATTCGGGAATTTGTTTCGAAAAAAAATCTATAAGCCCTCCCCTTCCCAGCATCTGGCCCATCTCTTATAGTAACCATTTGATAGGTGAGAATTGCCATAGTTTTTTTGCATTGATTGAGAATGACAGACGACGAAAAATGTCATTGGTAAAAATCACAGGGAACAAAATACCCACTAGAAAGAAATACCAGTTGTGAAAAATATAATATGTGCCGATGCCCAGTGTCTGATCATAAAAAGTGTCATGAAGTTTCTTAGCATGAGATTGAATGAATAATGATATTAATCACATCGAAATGATTACGATATTTTAAAATATATGAGATACAAAATGGTATACAAGATTAACAACAATAGCTATAGTATACAAGGGTATGCGAGTTGATTGTGTTGCAGATTTAAAAGTTGTTGCTTTCTGGATTTTGTATAAAATATTGTATTACGTACTTTATTCGGATGAAATTAATATCTTCATGTTTCTTTATACAAGTTCACCCCAACGAGAGCGACAGTCTCCCGACAAATCATCCTACATGTTAAATTGTATTTTCTGTTTTGTTATAATGTCGAATAAACAAGTCTGAGTTTGAATCTGAGTCTACATGTTAATAATAATTTATAATACATGTGAATAGCACTATACAACATAAAAGAGCATGTATAAACACAATAACAAGAACTATTATTATATTTAATATGTTTGAAATAATCTACAAAATGTATTGGCTGTCGTTACCTCGTGGGCTCCGTCGCGCATTCTGCAAACAGATTTCCTGATATGTTGTTTAATGCCCACGGCACGACATTCAGTAATTCCAAGTAAACAAATAAAACGGTAACCATATCTCATATGCCATGACATATAGCTTCCAGCAAGGCCACAAAACGAATTATTTTTCAAAGGGTTATGGTTATCAACGGGACCGAAGATCATTTGTTTTTTACAAATGAACTGAATCGGGTTTTTTGCTGTAAAGTAGATAAATGACCCAAATAACTGCCCGTATATATTCCGCTCAAGAAGCAGGTAAACAGAAAGCATTTAAATTCCAGTGCATTGTGTAAAATTTGCTATTTTAGAGAAGGATTTTGGTGATTAATAACTTTAAAAAATAAAAACATAAGTCAGAAAAATGGCAAACAGTACCACTGTAACCCGTTAATGTTGGGCCAATGTCGAAGAAGATGGGACAACATCAATCTAGCATAGCTTTCTTAGTATACATTGATAAGAATGATACCAGGAATACATAATACTGAAGTAATGAAAATTCCTATAGGTATAGTCTGCAATGGATACATATTACCAGTTTGTAATTTAAGCCTACTATATGCTGACATTTCAACCTTAACCTAATCTATAATATGGTGGTAAATGCTTAACGGGCAGATCGGGATAACATAATTATGAAGATCATATTACCAGAAGAAAATTTGATTATATTACTGAAATCAAATCAAATATAGCATGGAGTACTAGTCTATCAAATATGGCATTATCCCAAATCGAAATTGCGGATCAAAAAAAGGAAAATAAGAATTGGAGAGTAGAATAATATTGAATTGGACCAAAGCACATGACCACACAAATATAGCTTGAAAGAGTATGATATAGGGTTGAGAGGGTTGATCAGATAAACAGTAAGCTCGGAGTACTATGATACCCGGGGCTACTAGATATCTTATAACTGATCAAATCTGACCCGATATAGCAGCTTACACATATATATTAACCCTTCACATACTAAGGCAAATATAGCAGCTTACACATATATATTAACCCTTCACATACTAAGCCAAATATAGCAGCTTACACATATATATTAACCCTTCACATACTAAGGCAAATATAGTAGCTTACACATATATATTAACCCTTCACATACTAAGGCAAATATAGCAGCTTACACATATATATTAACCCTTCACATACTAAGGCAAATATAGCAGCTCACACATATATATTAACCCTTCACATACTAAGGCAAATATAGCAGCTTACACATATATATCAACCCTTCACATACTAAGGCAAATATAGAAGCTTACACATATATATTACCCCTTCACATACTAAGGCAAATATAGCAGCTCACACATATATATTAACCCTTCACATACTAAGGCAAATACAGCAGCTTACACATATATATTAACCCTTCACATACTAAGACAAATATAGTAGCTTACACATATATGTTAACCCTTCACATACTAAGGCAAATATAGCAGCTTACACATATATATTAACCCTTCACATACTGAGGCGAATATAGCACCTTACACATATATATTAACCCTTCACATACTGAGGCAAATATAGCAGCTTACACATATATATTAACCCTTCACATACTAAGGCAAATATAGCAGCTTACACATATATATTAACCCTTCACATACTAAGGCAAATATAGCAGCTTACACATATATATTAACCCTTCACATACTAAGGCAAATATAGAAGCTTACACATATATATTAACCCTTCACATACTAAGGCAAATATAGTAGCTTACACATATATATTAACCCTTCACATACTAAGGCAAATATAGCGGCTCACACATATATTAACCCTTCACATACTAAGGCAAATACAGCAGCTTACACATCTATATTACCCCTTCACATACTAAGGCAAATATAGCAGCTCACACATATATATTAACCCTTCACATACTAAGGCAAATACAGCAGCTTACACATATATATTAACCCTTCACATACTAAGACAAATATAGTAGCTTACACATATATGTTAACCCTTCACATACTAAGGCAAATATAGCAGCTTACACATATATATTAACCCTTCACATACTGAGGCGAATATAGCACCTTGCACATATATATTAACCCTTCACATACTGAGGCAAATATAGCAGCTTACACATATATATTAACCCTTCACATACTAAGGCAAATATAGCAGCTTACACATATATATTAACCCTTTACATACTAAGGCAAATATAGCAGCTTACAGATATATATTAACCCTTTACATACTAAGGCAAATATAGCAGCTTACACATATATATTAACCCTTCACATACTAAGGCAAATATAGTAGCTTACACATATATATTAACCCTTCACATACTAAGGCAAATATAGCAGCTTACACATATATATTAACCCTTCACATACTAAGGCAAATATAGCAGCTTACACATATATTAACCCTTCACATACTGAGGCAAATATAGTAGTTTACACATCTATATTAACCCTTCACTTACTAAGGCAAATATAGCAGCTTACACATATATATTAACCCTTCACATACTAAGGCAAATATAGTAGCTTACACATATATATTAACCCTTCACATACTAAGGCAAATATAGCAGCTTACACATATATATTAACCCTTCACATACTGAGGCGAATATAGCACCTTACACATATATATTAACCCTTCACATACTGAGGCAAATATAGCAGCTTACACATATATATTAACCCTTCACATACTGAGGCAAATATAGCAGCTTACACATATATATTAACCCTTCACATACTAAGGCAAATATAGCAGCTCACACATATATATTAACCCTTCACATACTAAGGCAAATACAGCAGCTTACACATATATATTAACCCTTCACATACTAAGACAAATATAGTAGCTTACACATATATGTTAACCCTTCACATACTAAGGCAAATATAGCAGCTTACACATATATATTAACCCTTCACATACTGAGGCGAATATAGCACCTTACACATATATATTAACCCTTCACATACTGAGGCAAATATAGCAGCTTACACATATATATTAACCCTTCACATACTAAGGCAAATATAGCAGCTTACACATATATATTAACCCTTCACATACTAAGGCAAATATAGCAGCTTACACATATATATTAACCCTTCACATACTAAGGCAAATATAGAAGCTTACACATATATATTAACCCTTCACATACTAAGGCAAATATAGTAGCTTACACATATATATTAACCCTTCACATACTAAGGCAAATATAGCGGCTCACACATATATTAACCCTTCACATACTAAGGCAAATACAGCAGCTTACACATCTATATTACCCCTTCACATACTAAGGCAAATATAGCAGCTCACACATATATATTAACCCTTCACATACTAAGGCAAATACAGCAGCTTACACATATATATTAACCCTTCACATACTAAGACAAATATAGTAGCTTACACATATATGTTAACCCTTCACATACTAAGGCAAATATAGCAGCTTACACATATATATTAACCCTTCACATACTGAGGCGAATATAGCACCTTACACATATATATTAACCCTTCACATACTGAGGCAAATATAGCAGCTTACACATATATATTAACCCTTCACATACTAAGGCAAATATAGCAGCTTACACATATATATTAACCCTTTACATACTAAGGCAAATATAGCAGCTTACAGATATATATTAACCCTTTACATACTAAGGCAAATATAGCAGCTTACACATATATATTAACCCTTCACATACTAAGGCAAATATAGTAGCTTACACATATATATTAACCCTTCACATACTAAGGCAAATATAGCAGCTTACACATATATATTAACCCTTCACATACTAAGGCAAATATAGCAGCTTACACATATATTAACCCTTCACATACTGAGGCAAATATAGTAGTTTACACATCTATATTAACCCTTCACTTACTAAGGCAAATATAGCAGCTTACACATATATATTAACCCTTCACATACTAAGGCAAATATAGTAGCTTACACATATATATTAACCCTTCACATACTAAGGCAAATATAGCAGCTTACACATATATATTAACCCTTCACATACTGAGGCGAATATAGCACCTTACACATATATATTAACCCTTCACATACTGAGGCAAATATAGCAGCTTACACATATATATTAACCCTTCACATACTAAGGCAAATATAGCAGCTTACACATATATATTAACCCTTCACATACTAAGGCAAATATAGCAGCTTACACATATATATTAACCCTTCACATACTAAGGCAAATATAGAAGCTTACACATATATATTACCCCTTCACATACTAAGGCAAATATAGCAGCTCACACATATATATTAACCCTTCACATACTAAGGCAAATACAGCAGCTTACACATATATATTAACCCTTCACATACTAAGGCAAATATAGAAGCTTACACATATATATTAACCCTTCACATACTAAGGCAAATATAGAAGCTTACACATATATATTACCCCTTCACATACTAAGGCAAATATAGTAGCTTACACATATATATTAACCCTTCACATACTAAGGCAAATATAGCAGCTTACACATATATATTAACCCTTCACATACTAAGGCAAATACAGCAGCTTACACATATATATTAACCCTTCACATACTAAGGCAAATACAGCAGCTTACACATATATATTAACCCTTCACATACTAAGACAAATATAGTAGCTTACACATATATGTTAACCCTTCACATACTAAGGCAAATATAGCAGCTTACACATATATATTAACCCTTCACATACTGAGGCGAACATAGCACCTTACACATATATATTAACCCTTCACATACTGAGGCAAATATAGCAGCTTACACATATATATTAACCCTTCACATACTAAGGCAAATATAGCAGCTTACACATATATATTAACCCTTTACATACTAAGGCAAATATAGCAGCTTACAGATATATATTAACCCTTTACATACTAAGGCAAATATAGCAGCTTACACATATATATTAACCCTTCACATACTAAGGCAAATATAGTAGCTTACACATATATATTAACCCTTCACATACTAAGGCAAATATAGCAGCTTACACATATATATTAACCCTTCACATACTAAGGCAAATATAGCAGCTTACACATATATTAACCCTTCACATACTGAGGCAAATATAGTAGTTTACACATCTATATTAACCCTTCACTTACTAAGGCAAATATAGCAGCTTACACATATATATTAACCCTTCACATACTAAGGCAAATATAGTAGCTTACACATATATATTAACCCTTCACATACTAAGGCAAATATAGCAGCTTACACATATATATTAACCCTTCACATACTAAGGCAAATATAGCAGCTTACACATATATTAACCCTTCACATACTGAGGCAAATATAGCAGCTTACACATCTATATTAACCCTTCACATACTGAGGCAAATATAGCAGCTTACACATATATATTAACCCTTCACATACTGAGGCGAATATAGCACCTTACACATATATATTAACCCTTCACATACTGAGGCAAATATAGCAGCTTACACATATATATTAACCCTTCACATACTAAGGCAAATATAGCAGCTTACACATATATATTAACCCTTCACATACTAAGGCAAATATAGCAGCTTACACATATATATTAACCCTTCACATACTAAGGCAAATATAGAAGCTTACACATATATATTACCCCTTCACATACTAAGGCAAATATAGCAGCTCACACATATATATTAACCCTTCACATACTAAGGCAAATACAGCAGCTTACACATATATATTAACCCTTCACATACTAAGGCAAATATAGAAGCTTACACATATATATTAACCCTTCACATACTAAGGCAAATATAGAAGCTTACACATATATATTACCCCTTCACATACTAAGGCAAATATAGTAGCTTACACATATATATTAACCCTTCACATACTAAGGCAAATATAGCAGCTTACACATATATATTAACCCTTCACATACTAAGGCAAATACAGCAGCTTACACATATATATTAACCCTTCACATACTAAGGCAAATACAGCAGCTTACACATATATATTAACCCTTCACATACTAAGACAAATATAGTAGCTTACACATATATGTTAACCCTTCACATACTAAGGCAAATATAGCAGCTTACACATATATATTAACCCTTCACATACTGAGGCGAATATTGCACCTTACACATATATATTAACCCTTCACATACTGAGGCAAATATAGCAGCTTACACATATATATTAACCCTTCACATACTAAGGCAAATATAGCAGCTTACACATATATATTAACCCTTTACATACTAAGGCAAATATAGCAGCTTACAGATATATATTAACCCTTTACATACTAAGGCAAATATAGCAGCTTACACATATATATTAACCCTTCACATACTAAGGCAAATATAGTAGCTTACACATATATATTAACCCTTCACATACTAAGGCAAATATAGCAGCTTACACATATATATTAACCCTTCACATACTAAGGCAAATATAGCAGCTTACACATATATTAACCCTTCACATACTGAGGCAAATATAGTAGTTTACACATCTATATTAACCCTTCACTTACTAAGGCAAATATAGCAGCTTACACATATATATTAACCCTTCACATACTAAGGCAAATATAGTAGCTTACACATATATATTAACCCTTCACATACTAAGGCAAATATAGCAGCTTACACATATATATTAACCCTTCACATACTAAGGCAAATATAGCAGCTTACACATATATTAACCCTTCACATACTGAGGCAAATATAGCAGCTTACACATCTATATTAACCCTTCACATACTGAGGCAAATATAGCAGCTTACACATATATATTAACCCTTCACATACTGAGGCAAATATAGCAGCTTACACATATATTAACCCTTCACATACTAAGGCAAATATAGCAGCTTACACATATATATTAACCCTTTACATACTAAGGCAAATATAGCAGCTTACACATATATATTAACCCTTCACATACTAAGGCAAATATAGCAGCTTACACGTATATATTAACCCTTCACATACTAAGGCAAATATAGTAGCTTACACATATATATTAACCCTTCACATACTAAGGCAAATATAGCAGCTTACACATATATTAACCCTTCACATACTGAGGCGCATATAGTAGTTTACACATCTATATTAACCCTTCACTTACTAAGGCAAATATAGCAGCTTACACATATATATTAACCCTTCACATACTAAGGCAAATATAGCAGCTTACACATATATATTAACCCTTCACATACTAAGGCAAATATAGCAGCTTACACATATATATTAACCCTTCACTCACTAAGGCAAATATAGCGGCTTACATATATATATATTAACCCTTCACTTACTAAGGCAAATATAGCAGCTTACACATATATATTAACCCTTCACATACTGAGGCAAATATAGCAGCTTACACGTATATATTAACCCTTCACATACTAAGGCAAATATAGTAGCTTACACATATATATTAACCCTTCACATACTAAGGCAAATATAGAAGCTTACACATATATATTAACCCTTCACATACTAAGGTAAATATAGCAGCTTACACATATATATTAACCCTTCACATACTAAGGTAAATATAGCAGTGAGCGATCTAAATCAGGATCAGTGAGTGGTGTAAATCAGGATCAGTGAGCGGTGTAAATTAGAATCAGTAAGCGGTGTAAATCAGAATAAGTAAGCGGTGTAAATCAGAATAAGTGAGCGGTGTAAATCAGGATCAGTGAAGATTGCAAATCAGGATCAGTGAGTGGTGTAAATTAGAATCAGTGAGCGGTGTAAATCAGTATCAGTGAGCGGTGTAAATCAGGATCAGTGAGCGGTGTAAATCAGTATCAGTGAGCGGTGTAAATCAGGATCAGTGAGCGGTGTAAATCAGGATCAGTGAGCGGTGTAAATCAGGATCAGTGGGCGGTGTAAATCAGGATCAGTGAGCGGTGTAAATCAGGATCAGTGAGCGGTGTAAATCAGGATCAGTGAGCGGTGTAAATCAGGATCAGTGGGCGGTGTAAATCAGGATCAGTGGGCGGTGTAAATTAGAATCAGTGAGCGGTGTAAATCAGTATCAGTGAGCGGTGTAAATCAGGATCAGTGAGCGGTGTAAATCAGGATCAGTGAGCGGTGTAAATCAGGATCAGTGGGCGGTGTAAATCAGGATCAGTGGGCGGTGTAAATCAGGATCAGTGAGCGGTGTAAATCAGGATCAGTGAGCGGTGTAAATCAGGATCAGTGAGTGGTGTAAATCAGTATCAGTGAGCGGTGTAAATCAGGATCAGTGAGGAGTGCAAATCAGGATCAGTGAGTGGTGTAAATCAGGATCAGTGAGCGGTGTAAATCAGGATCAGTGAAGAGTGCAAATCAGGATCAGTGAGTGGTGTAAATTAGAATCAGTGAGCGGTGCAAATCAGGATCAGTGAGCGGTGTAAATTAGAATCAGTGAGCGGTGTAAATCAGAATAAGTAAGCGGTGTAAATCAGAATAAGTGAGCGGTGTAAATCAAGATCAGTGAAGAGTGCAAATCAGGATCAGTGAGTGGTGTAAATTAGAATCAGTGAGCGGTGCAAATCAGGATCAGTGAGTGGTGTAAATTAGAATCAGTGAGCGGTGTAAATCAGGATCAGTGAGCGGTGTAAATCAGGATCAGTGAGCGGTGTAAATCAGGATCAGTGAGCGGTGTAAATCAGTATCAGTGAGCGGTGTAAATCAGGATCAATGAGGAGTGTAAATCAGGATCAGTGAGTGGTGTAAATCAGGATCAGTGAGTGGTGTAAATCAGGATCAGTGAGCGGTGTAAATGAGGATCAGTGAGCGATGTAAAATAGGATCAGTGAGTGGTGTAAATAAGAATCAGTGAGCGGTGTAAATGAGGATCAGTGAGCGATGTAAATTAGGATCAGTAGGTGGTGTAAATTAGGATCAGTGAGTGGTGTAAATAAGAATCAGTGAGCGGTGTAAATGAGGATCAGTGAGCGATGTAAATTAGAATCAGTAGATGGTGCAAATTAGGATCAGTGAGTGGTGTAAATGAGGATTAGTGAGCGATGTAAATTAGGATCAGTGAGTGGTGTGAATCAAGATCAGTGGGCGATGTAAACTAGGATCAGTGAGCGGTGTAAAGTAGGACCAGTGAGCGGTGTCAATTAGGATCAGTAAATGGTATAAATCACGATCAGTGAGCGGTGTAAATCAGTGAGTGGTGTAAATTAGGATCAGTGAGCGATGTAAATCAGGATCAGTGAGTGGTGTAAATGAAGATCAGTGAGCGATGTAAATTAGGATCAGTGAGTGGTGTAAATAAGAATCAGTGAGCGGTGTAAATGAGGATCAGTGAGCGATGTAAATTAGGATCAGTAGGTGGTGTAAATCAGGATCAGTGAGTGGTGTAAATGAGGATCAGTGAGCGATGTAAATTAGGATCAGTGAGTGGTGTGAATCAGGATCAGTGGGCGATGTAAATTAGGATCAGTGGGCGATGTAAATTAGGATCAGTAGGTGGTGTAAATCAGGATCAGTGAGCGGTGTAAATTAGGATCAGTGAGCGGTATAAATCAGTGAGTGGTGTAAATCAGGATCAGTGAGCGATGTAAATTAGGATCAGTGAGTGGTGTGAATCAGGATCAGTGGGCGATGTAAATCAGGATCAGTGAGCGATGTAAATCAGGATCAGTGAGTGGTGTAAATCAGGATCAGTGAGCGATGTAAATCAGGATCAGTGAGCGATGTAAATCAGGATCAGTGAGTGGTGTAAATCAGGATCAGTGAGCGATGTAAATCAGTATCAGTGAGCGGTGTGAATCAGGATCAGTGAGCGACGTAAATTAAGATCAGTGAGAGGTGTAAATCAGGATCAGTGAGTGGTGTAAATCAGGATCAGTGAGCGGTATAAATCAGGATCAGTGAGTGGTGTAAATCAGGATCAGTGAGCGATGTAAATCAGGATCAGTGAGCGGTGTGAATCAGGATCAGTGAGCGGTGTAAATCAGGATCAGTGAGCGGTGTGAATCAGGATCAGTGAGCGGTGTAAATTAAGATCAGTGAGAGGTGTAAATCAGGATCAGTGAGCGGTGTAAATCAGGATCAGTGAGCGATGTAAATCAGGATCAGTGAGCGGTGTGAATCAGGATCAGTGAGCGGTGTAAATTAAGATCAGTGAGAGGTGTAAATCAGGATCAGTGAGCGGTGTAAATCAGGATCAGTGAGCGGTGTAAATCAGGATCAGTGAGCGGTGTAAATCAGGATCAGTGAGCGGTGTAAATCAGGATCAGTGAGCGATGTAAATCAGGATCAGTGAGTGGTGTAAATCAGGATCAGTGAGCGGTGTGAATCAGGATCAGTGAGGAGTGTAAATCAGAATCAGTGAGCGGTGTGAATCAGGATCAGTGAGCGGTGTAAATTAAGATCAGTGAGGAGTGTAAATCAGGATCAGTGAGCGGTTTAGTAGTAGTAGTAGTAAATCTTTGCTTTACGTCACTTTTCGGCATAAAAGGTATTTTAAGTGACATTGTAATACGATAAAAACGTTGTGGTCAATTGATGAGATGAATGATGTACAGATGATGATGTGAGGGTGATAGGGCATGGTGGGTTATTGAGAGCGTTTTCATTCGCTCGCCCGATAAGGGATTCTGGGCATGTCTAGGGGATATACCCCCAGACATGCCCAGACGGCCGGAGACTTGAGTTTTCCCTGTGCAATTTAATGCTGAAACTCTATGGCATTTTGCGCAGCTCCGCTATCTTCGGGTCGGATAGTCCCCAGAGTAACAATAGGAAGGATAACTCCCTCTGGGTAACTCCATTCATCCCACGTGAGAGACCTAATGTCAAACACGCTATTGGCGTACCCTGGTTCCTCCGCTCAACAGCGGAGGAACCAGGGTACGTCACTTGCAATCCGCCCGAAGATTATGGCCAGATACGAGGAGGCTGCAGCTGCCCTTGGATGATTGCTGTAGACTAGTGCTTCCGTACAATGCCGTACACAGCATTCAACAGACGAAACAGATCCCTAATGTCCCTCCCCGGATGGGGGCGAAAAGTACTACTACTAGCAATCATCCCAGTACCCCAGTGAGCGGTGTAAATCAGAATCAGTGAGTGGTGTAAATCAGGATCAGTGAGCGGTGTAAATCAGAATCAGTGAGTGGTGTAAATCAGAATCAGTGAGTGGTGTAAATCAGGATCAGTGAGCGGTGTAAATCAAGATCAGTGAGCGGTGTAAATCAGAATCAGTGAGTGGTGTAAATCAGAATCAGTGAGTGGTGTAAATCAGGATCAGTGAGCGATGTAAATCAGGATCAGTGAGCGGTGTAAATCAGGATCAGTGAGCGGTGTAAATCAGGATCAGTGAGCGGTGTAAATCAAGATCAGTGAGCGGTGTAAATCAAGATCAGTGAGGTGTAAATCAGGATCATGAGCGATGTAAATCAGTATCAGTGAGCGGTGTAAATCAGAATCAGTGAGTGGTGTAAATCAGGATCAGTGAGCGGTGTAAATCAGGATCAGTGAGTGGTGTAAATCAGGATCAGTGAGCGGTGTAAATCAGGATCAGTGAGTGGTGTAAATCAGGATCAGTGAGGTGTAAATCAAGATCAGTGAGTGGTGTAAATTAAGATCAGTGAGCGGTGTAAATCAGAATCAGTGAGTGGTGTAAATCAGGATCAGTGAGCGGTGTAAATCAGGATCAGTGAGCGGTGTGAATCAGGATCAGTGAGCGGTGTAAATCAGGATCAGTGAGCGGTGTAAATCAGAATCAGTGAGCGGTGTAAATCAAGATCAGTGAGCGGTGTAAATCAAGATCAGTGAGGTGTAAATCAGGATCATGAGCGATGTAAATCAGTATCAGTGAGCGGTGTAAATCAGGATCAGTGAGTGGTGTAAATCAGGATCAGTGAGCGGTGTAAATCAGGATCAGTGAGTGGTGTAAATCAGGATCAGTGAGCGGTGTAAATCAGGATCAGTGAGTGGTGTAAATCAGGATCAGTGAGCGATGTAAATCAGGATCAGTGGGCGGTGTAAATCAGGATCAGTGAGCGGTGTAAATCAAGATCAGTGAGGTGTAAATCAGGATCATGAGCGATGTAAATCAGTATCAGTGAGCGGTGTAAATCAGGATCAGTGAGTAGTGTAAATCAAGATCAGTGAGTGGTGTAAATCAGGATCAGTGAGCGGTGTAAATCAGGATCAGTGAGCGGTGTAAATTAATTTTATATGACCTCAACTGACCCCTCGATGACGTTTGATCCTAATTTTAGTTATTTTTTGTCACATATTTGCATTCCGTGCCTCACGTTGGACATTTGGAGTTGTCACACGAAATACGTCAAAAAATCCTTGACTCTTATGTGTTATTTTTATAAATGTCCTTAGATGACCTGGAATGGCCCCTCAATAACCTTTTTTTTAGGGTCACGTATTAGCATTTGGTGGATTACACGATTTTGTGTGGTCACAAGGCATACAAAAAAGACCTTAGCATGACCTTGACCCCTCCCCCTAAAAAAATAGAATTAAATGCTGACAATCTTCTACTGACAGCTAGCATCTTACTGGACACTTATAACGCGTTTTCCAAAAATTATCACACCAATATCCCAGAATACACAGATGACAATTACCAAAATATGAGTAATATACAAACAATTAAATTTAGTTCCCCACAATAGCGCACCAGGGAAACTAAGGGATTTTTGTTCCTAACTACATTTGGCATCAATGCAGAACAATTGGTCTTTTACCTAGATAGTTCCGGGTTTGTCTAATATTCTACCCAATGCTCCTGGACTACATGGTCTACATCTGTTAAACACGCTAATGGGATCCAATTGGTCGCATAAATACCAGTCATGTGTATAATTATTTATGACTGCAATAAATCGCCGAGTCCGCTGTAATCTAATCAGCGTATTACAGCATTCCATCACGAATTAATTGGTGATGCCTTGATTGATTGAGTGAGTGAGTGAGTGAGTGAGTGAGTGAGTGAGTGAGTGAGTGAGTGAGTGAGTGAGTGAGTGAGTGAGTGAGTGAGTGAGTGAGTGAGTGAGTGAGTGAGTGAGTGAGTGAGTCAGTCAGTCAGTCAGTCAGTCAGTCAGTCAGTCAGTCAGCCAGCCAGCCAGTCAGTCAGTCAGTGAGAATTCTTCCCCATCCACGTGTGAAAGTTAGTATTGTGGGGAGCCTCCGTGACCGAGAGGTAGCGTGCTCGGCCTCAGACCGCCAGGGCTCGAATTTCGAATCCTGTGTCTGGAGGACAGTGTCATCTCAATCATCTCACCATCCTCAGGAGGTTCTCCTGGCCCAGTTTAGCCTATATGTGCACAAAGGTGGCCTAAAGCCCGATTCATTTCATTTCATTTGTCAGTGAGAAAAAACACAGTTCGGTTAAAAAAAAATTACCTAAACGTATCTTTGCCCCACTGCTAACCCTTTTCAAATAATTAGTTGTGTTGTCTTACTGGACGCTATAGGTATCTCATATGATTATATGGTTAGACATTACTGTTTTATTCGTTTCTTCTTGTTTCCAACTTGAAATGAGTCAGTTTTCTTTCCCTATGATGTGCATGTGTATGCCAATTATTATGGTATGTATGATCTAGTACGTATTAACATTCCAAGCGTCATCGTTTGGGAAACAGGTTACACCAGAAATGTATTTCTGATCACACGTGGGCCCACAGGTGTGCATTTTATATTCGACACACTTAAATAAACCTTTTTTTGTGAAATATGACGGGGGCCCTTTTGTAATGGTTAACGCTGACTTTTTGCCATCTCGGAGATGGAGAGTTCGTCCGCTCAAGGGGTGTTTGTCAATATTCGTTGTATGTTATGTTGTTTCCCGGCGAATACCCTTCATGTTGGGTGATGTTCGTTACATCCGTTAGAATTCAGCTCACAATGGTTGAGATCGTCATTTTGAAATAAAGACAAAATACATGGTGTCACTACTATATTCAAATTAGCACTGTAAACATAAATGGTGATGACAGCATTTTTTATTTCCTTTTCAATATGTGTAGTGGGCCTACCGAGTACAAACTAAAAACATGTAGGCCTACCGAGTACAAACTAAAATAAAAAAAAACAGTTCTTATTGCAACCACATGCATACCTGACCCCCGCCATCAACATTTAAAGGTAAAATGCTAAAATGAATTTTTAACATGCAAGCTAGAATACAAGTGTCATTCATGACCCATAGTTAGCAGCTCCTATAGCTATATTTTGGTGCCTAATCAAAATTATAGAGTACTTTATTTTTACATGTTGTAAACAAACCATCAGCATAAATGCATCATGCATTATACTACTCACAAAATATTACACGAAATTCCAGCTAAAGATCTACAGAAATTACAGCGTGTTCAGAACTGTTTAGCAAGGGTTGTGACAAAGGCTCCTCGTTTCAGTCGCTCTATTCCCCTATTAAAATCAATACATTGGCTTCCAATCAAGTTTAGAATACAATTCAAAATAAGCACTTTTGTATTTCGTTGTCTCAATGATGGTCAGCCATCTGCGATCAAACAACACAAATAGGCTCAAAGTACCACGTATCAGAACTAAGCTCGGTGCTCGTGCCTTTTCTGTTTCTGGTCCTACTCTCTGGAATTTACTGCCTGCACACCTTCGTGTAGCTAAAAATATTTCCTCTTTCAGAAAACTGCTTAAAACGCATTTCTTCGATCTGGCTTTTCCGCTCTAGCTCCTCTGCGTCCCGGCTCCCTGATGACATCCATGCTTATTCCCCTCGACTCTTCTTTGGAATTTGATAAGGATGGATTGCGCCTCTGAGCTCGGCCCTATAGGGAAGTTTTCATTTTATTCATTCATACTAATCAGAGCTGCATGATCACTTACTAAGTTTAATACAAATACATTACATATTAGCTTATACTGCTCCAATATAATAATGTTCACATGTGTTAATAATAAATAAAATGACCTAATTCATCTAAATGGAAGGACATTTTTTAACAATGCGATACATTATCAAAGCTGTCGACAGACGTGTGGGCGCGCCGGAATATTTCATTTCAGCTGTAGTTTACTGTGAATACGATATTTATGAACGTCTCGTATTCCACCCCCTAAATTAAATAACAACTGAATGACGGAGGTGATTGGTCGATCTCGTCATGTGGCAGGCTGAACCACTCTTCGATCGGTCGGGGGTAGAATACAAGACTTTGACCGAAATGTCTATGAAGTGTCAAGTGAATTAAAATGAACAATGTTTTCTCAGGAGTGAATCTAATGGGTTGAGAACCGTATACAATTTACCAATGTCTGTGCGATTGGTGAATACGGCGTAGCTGGTGTTCAAACATACTGGCCCTCAGATCACAGTGACGTTTTAAACACACTAAATAGTCACAATTGTAATATATAGCCTAAATATGCCAATTTTAACATATACAGAATATAATCAATTTTATACTGTACCATGTATGAAAACTAAAATCAACCTTACATTGTGATACATTTTTATCGGGTTGTTATGCGAAAAATATTTTCAGTGTATCCAATCATTATTAAAAGTGGTGTGTACATCTGAACTGGTACTTTTAATGTTACCATAAATGAACATTCGTGTAAATATAATGTGACGACACGTGTGACGTTCAACACAAACAACGCCCTATTTACACAACTGTTACTCACATTTGGAGAAAGATAAACAAATCATATAAAAAAAACTTTTTTAAAACTAGAAAATCAAGTCTAGACTGTTTTAATATTATGTAGAGTACCACAAAGATAACAGAATAACGGGAATAACGGAAATAAATGTACTCCGGTTACGGTACGAAACGAGCTGAAGTAATGGCCACGTTTCTCTCTTTTTACTACGTCAATATGATGAATTTAGCTGACAGAGAAGACGACGATAGACACTTAGTGCCTAATTGTACTTGTTGACCGCCTAATGATCAGAGTCCTCAACAAACATGCGATATCCACCCAATAATGAGTTTATGATGGCCCAGCGCCGTAGACGGTGGGCCAACAAAGGTCCAACGTTGTGATGACAGCTTTAAAACGGCTTATGTCATATTTCTAACAATGCCTCTCAATACTTCAATATAATCAAGCAAGTAATCTATAGCCCTATAGATTCCTTGAGAACACCAGCGGATACCGTTCGTGTTCCTTGTCCGTCTGGCCCATCCGGCCAAGTGTGACAGGGGCATAAGGGTGTATATTTAGTCTTGGTGTGGTTGGACATCACGGTCGCCACGTGAACAAGGTATACGTTTGGATAGCCACATTTAAGAGGCTATAAAGTATGACTATATCCTGCCATGATATCTTTTAAATTTAATTTAAAAATTTAATTTATTTTTTCTGTATTAGCAGAAGGTGAACAGATAAGATTGAAGCTCCCGTACACCCCCCCCCCCCTCCCTCGGGTATATGGGATCCAATCACAGGCGCAGTGTGTCCTGGTGTTCTTTATATGAGGCGGGGGGGGGGAGTCTGTTTTGTGCTAACATTCCATTTTCTGAAGTTCTAGTGGCTTCGGCACTGTTCTCAAAGTGGGTGTTCCATCTTAATTCATAGGTTAATTGTAACACCTATATATTTAAATTTGTTAAAACGTGATCATAAACAGTTACTACTAGGGATAGTTATTTATAGCAACTACTAATTTGGTAGCATTACATTTTATCACCCTGGGTTCCTCCCCCAAATTGGTAAATTTGTGTAGATCATTTCGGTGTGTCTTACAGTCTAACGTAATCATAATCAAACAAACAACACAAACACACAAATAAATAAACAAACAAACAGACAAACGATTGAAGGAAGGAACGCATGAACGAATAAACGCATGAACGAATAAACTAATAAACGAAAGAATAAATTACTAAAGAAATAAATAAATAAATAAATGAGTGGATGAATAAATGAATGCATGCATGAATGAATGAATGAATAAAAGAATGAATGAATGAGTGAATGAATGAATGTATGAATGAATAAATGAATGAATGAATGAATGAATGAATGAATGAATGAATGAATGAATGAATGAATGAATGAATGAATGAATGAATGAATGAATGAATGAATAAATGAATGAATATATTAATGAATGAATGAATAAATGAATGAATGAATGAATGAATGAATGAATGAATGAATGAATGAATGAATGAATGAATGAATGAATGAATGAATGAATGAATGAATAAATGAATGAATAAATGAAGGAATAAATGAATGAATGAATAAATGCATGAATGAATGAATGAATAAATGAATAAATGAATGAATGAATGAATGAATGAATGAATGAATGAATGAATGAATGAATGAATGAATGAATGAATAAATGAATGAATGAATGAATAAATGAATGAATGAATGAATGAATGAATGAATAAATAAATGAATGAATGAATAAATGAATAAATGAATGAATGAAGGAATAAACGAAGAAATAAATGAATGAATGAATGAATGAATGAATGAATGAATGAATGAATGAATGAATGAATGAATGAATGAATGAATGAAGGAATGAATAAATGAATGAATTAATGAGTGAATGAATCAATGAATGAATGAATAAATGAATGAATGAATAAATGAGTGGATGAATATATGAATGAATGAATGAATGAATGAATGAATGAATGAATAAATAAATGAATGAATGAATAATTAAATGAATGAATACATGAATGAATGAATGAATGAATGAATGAATGAATGAATGAATGAATGAATGAATGAATGAATGAATGAATGAATGAATGAATGAATGAATGAATGAATGAATGAATGAATGAATGAATGAATGAATGAATGAATATGAAGGCAGTGTGTGGTCTCATATCAATTTAAATCAATTTTGCCATTTGACCTTATTGACACTAAAGCTATTGTCTAATGTTGCCTGAACATTCTTCGTGCATTTTGAAAATGTGGTGCTTTTTTGAAGCTGCCAATTGCGTCAGAGATTGAAAAATAGAACATTATTGACAAGAGGGAGAGAGCGGTTTGTGATTGATCAATTCACAGTTTTTGCGAGCCTTCGTTGTCTATATAATGTGCGACGATTGATGTGGATGGCATGGTGCTTTTCGGAAAATTTTATTCTGATTACCGTGCTAGAGTTTCTCAGTCAATATGTTTTTAATCTGAAAAAATCATTTCTATTTTCATAGATACTTGGATATAATGCAACTTTAAAAAAATGCCATATACACAAATCAAGAGTGAATATTTAGAAAGAATGCCGTAACTGACCAGTATCACCAAGCAAACAAATAACCATTACATCTGGAATAAATACTGTTAACTAGGCCTAATTATATAAATACATCGTCATAAACCGAATGTATTTACTTACTACAGGATTATCGTCGATAAAAAGACAAATAATAATAAATTATATCAGTTTCACATGACTACAGTTGCAGCTTTTCAGATAATCCAACAAAAACGTTATCCTCGCCCAAAGCGATTAGACCAGTAACGGGCAAACGTTACGAGTTTATTTATAATCAGATTCCTGTGTCAATTGCCTGACACACGGTGACATAGTTAGATTAGCCTTCTATGTAAAGACAAACAGCAGTAACTGCTGACCTGACAAGTAAGCAGTTATTTGTCTTTACACGGTATTATTAATTTGTATACTAGGCTTAGTAATACAATACAAGAGACAGCCAGGTTCTGGTGTAAGAGCAAATTATACAAAGATCAGTTGGTCAGACAAAGTTGGCCAGACAAACCATTACTCAATAATTAGAGTGATTACAGCGCTTCCAACAAAACTAATAATGATTGATCTAAGCCAACATATGTAGGCCTTTAAAAAAGTAATGATTGATCTAGGCTGACATATCTAGTCCTTTGTTCAGTGTTCATTATGTTCAAACTGCATTCATTCCCTTATGTATATTATTTTTCATGCAGTCTAGCTCTAATAGTGAGAATTATAATAATCAGTGTTAACCCTTGTCCTGCTGAATTGTTTCAATCGTATTTTTCGTCATTTGAAGCTGGAATTGCTAACGCAATTTCCAGCTTCAAATGACGAAAAATATTACTATTTATGAACAATAGACATGTCTAAAATTAAATTATTGGATCAGCTAAGCATCTACTAAAAACTATTTTATGAAAATTAAGTGATATATTTATTGATCTAAAACATCCCCGTATATATCCGGGCATAGCAGGACAAGGGTTAAGCCACACGCTGCCTTACTGGGTGGCTATGGTTGACACACCAGGTCCATGATTTACACACTTTACCCACCACACGTGTTTACATCTAATCCCTCTCTCATGGCGAGCAGTTAAGGTGAATAGACACCATCTAGAGTTGTAGAAACGTAATTTAAGAGGTTGTACGTCACGCGTGGCGTACTGCGTGACGAGCGGTCGTCACGGAGCGTAACCGTACAATGTCTGCCACGTTCATTATGGGTGCAGCCAGCGGAAGCGGTGAAGAAGGTAATGAGATGGGGCCACAGGGGCTGTCTATTGTCGGCAATGTCATGAACGAAACAAGATATTCAGCTAGAAAAATCCCATTGACCAGAGTAGTCTTACTGCCTTTGAAAGCCAAAAGCCATGAGTGCTTACTTAAAAAGTAAGCACTTACGGCCATTTAACCTTGTATGGCAGCGTCTTTTGTTGACACATTGTTTATTACAATCATGAAACCAGACTTATTTATTTTGTTTGACATAAGCTAAATTAAGATCTATTTTGTCAGGATCCAGACAATAGAGCATAACTTAATCATCGGGTTATCCACACAATGGAATAATAAATAAATACATAATAAATAAATAATAAAATAAATAACTATATTTCTGTTGATCAGAACTTTCGAGATATTCTGCCCGTCCACACCATTTGTATCTTATAATCGACCAGGGTCACGGGACAACGCACGAGGTGCTTAACTTATTTTTCATGTACGTTAAAGCTGGTGTTGTTCTGGATGTGTATGCAGTCTTTCCTGGTTAATCTGACAAGATATGAACACTATTGTGGACTGTACCGATGATATCTTTCTGACCCCCTACATCACAATAGTGGGTCAGTAATGTGATCCAAACACACAACACAATACAATAATCAGATAATAACCCCGCCTCCCCAGTACGAGTACAATCACCAGTGCAACCCTATACACGTAGGCCCCATGCAAGTAGAAACATATGTAGGCGGAAAAGATAACAATTAATTTTAAAAGAACAGATTTATATTTCGAGCTTCTAAAAGCCATAAATTAAATACAACTTTAATAGTAGAAAGATAGTTAGTAATGAAATCGCTGAATCATTGTATGAATCAATGATTGTAATTAATGTAAAATATATACAATTTATATAATATACAATTGGAATGAGAGACAGAAAACATTTTCTACCTAGGCTTATTGCTGTGGGGAGGGGTCATACATTTAACCTTTACTTGTCTCCAACAGTGTCTAGTTCTATGACGCCAGGTTTTTTTTCAGATGATAAATTATTGGCAGCGTCTCACCCTTTGTATGCCTATGTGTTTAATTCCTCAATCTTCTTTACATGTTCGCTAACCCAATATTCTCCTTCTACTAATGCAAATAATTCGTATTTACATTTACCAAGTGTTAAATGAGGTATTTTTATAGCAGGTGACACCGAGGGGTTTGAACAAGTGTTTTATGCCTTGTGGACATGTGACGTTGACCAATGTTGATTTAATGCTGGGCCACCGTCTGCGACGCTGGCCCAAAATTAAATCAACATTGGTTGACCACATCGGGCCCGTTCACACAGAACGGCATTCAAGTTTGTGCACACAGCATTGAGGCAGCGCTAGGTGAACGTCAGGTGTTTGTTGGTATTTTGTTATCGTGCGAAATGTTGTCACCTTTATCATGTTTATGTCCAGCAATAATTCCCGCCACATAAACACTTGGTTTATTCGACAAGACAGTAATTAAAATCAGTAAATTTCTAAGAGATACGTCACACTTGTCTGCGTTGTCACATTATAAGCGAGCGTCCGTGTACGGCTACATCACCTCGCCTGCTTCAATAACAGGATGCTGCATCCCTGTGGTGGTTTCTGCTCACAAGAGAGGTTTTATTTAACTCTTGAAGCGCTGAAATATTATTTGCATAAACCGTGGAGATCAAATGTTTTTTTTCTATTTGAAATCATCTTAAAATGTGTTAGTTAGCTCTTTCTGCTTCATTTGAATACGTATGTTATGGTTCTACGGCCATTATAATGCTTTAATTCTTTCAGTGCAGGCACCGTCTTTAGACATCAGATTATGACGTCTGTAGACGTCAGATTATGACGTTTAAAGACGGTCCCCGAAAAAAATATTTATTCAAAGGGTTAAGCCAAATTGGTTATTCAATAAATATAGACAAAATATAGGAACGAACTTAAGAACAACATTAAAACGAGACACAAGACCTTTACGACTGGTATAAATGATCTTGTATAAAATAATCCCAAGCAATTTGGGAGTTATTTTCAATCTGAAACAAAGCAAAACAACATTCCTCAAACCGTTAAACCAAACTCTACTACATCTGCTGATAGCAAGTATAAATGCAATGTGTTTAATACTAATTTTCTTTCTTATTGTTGTCTTTGCCATAACACAGATGAAATATTTGTATTGGTGTGAAACTAATAATACACTTTCTGATGTATTCAAGCAGCGTATACATTTCTAAAAGATTAGATGTAAACAAATCATATGGCCCAGATCTCCGCATATTTTAGAACAATGTGCAGCTCAATTATCCCCGCGTTATCACATGATAGGTATAGTGTTTTATTTGCGTCCGGCTGGGTTTATGTAATATATATATTGACTTCAGCAAAGCGTTTGATTCTGTAAATCACAAGCTTCTTATTCACAACTTATTCACAATCTTTTAGTATAAATTGATTTTTTTTAATCTTGGTTTTACTATTATCTAATTAACATTATCCAACGTGTTGTTTTGGAAGGTCTTACATCTGAATGGTTACCAGACAGACAGACAGTTCTTATAGGGCTAGCCCAGGGATCTATACTCGGGCCGCTCCTATTTATTTTATTCATAAACGACATGCTTTTATGTTGTGTTTTATTTTAAACTGGTATATTTGCTAACGACGTTAAGGTATATATGAAATTGAAAATAAATTGAGCTTCACATTACTTCAAGCTGACCTAAATAGGCTTTATGAACGAAGTGTCACATTGAAAATGAATTTTAAACATTCAAAGTGTAATTGGTTTACTGTTAGTCGCCGCAAGGCAACAATATACTTTAATTATATGTTAAATGGCATTAGCTTACAACATTCAAATATTTGGGTGTACTTGTCTCCTCTGACTTCAGTTGGAAATACCACAGAGGCAATACGGTAAATAAATGTTGTTGGCTACATGATCCCAATAATGTCGCAGTTAACCTGTATAAATCATTAAATAGCAGCAAAGTGCTACGATTTGGTCTCATTAAAATTCCTATGAACTAACACAGCTTGAAAGTATACAACGAGGCATGACACGTTTTGTGACTAAGTTTGATGGCCGCAGTTACCATAACATAAGTCTTTTGCAGACAATGGTAGCGGAGGAAGTATTTACCCATTAACCCTCAAAGCGCTGAATTAAATTGAAAAAAACATCACAAGTTTTTTCAATTTGAAATCATCACAATTGTCTTTGTTAGCTCTTTCTGATTCATTTAAATACCTATGTATGGGTCTACGGCCATTAGCAATATTTTTACTATTACAGTTCGGGGATCGACTTTAGTCGTCAGAATCTGACGACTAAAGTCTATCCCCGAGCTGTAAGGGTTAAAGGCAAGGCCCGTATTCTCGTACAAGTTACGATATATCGTAACTTGTACGAGAATACGGGCCCTGAGAACTACTCTACACAAGGTACACAAAGTACTTCTCATTCTATTTTAAATAAAATTTAATGGCGTGAGTTCATCGGTACACTTTAGCCCACTGGGATCGATTTTCTAAATCCGAACGTAGGGCGCGAAGCTGCTGCTGTTTTATTTTTGCTGGTCAGGACGGGGTTTTCAGTGATTGGCTTTAATACATGCAAGTAAGTCGGACAAGCGCTGCTGGCATATTCTAAAAAGTGTGACTTCGGCTCCTGGCTGGCCGAAGTCACACATTGCCACGGTTTCCATACGGGTTAATTGTTGAAATCTGAACTAGTTCATGTACAGCCACGCAAGCACGAGACGCTGACTCGGTACGGTTTCGATATTGGGCCGGCACCACATAACTTGTACTACATCTGGCAAGAAATAATGATGTTGATAATGTAACCTGTACTTTGATACAACGACGACCATAATTAAAAAAAATCATAATATTTAATAAATGAGTTGATTTATACTTTCTGTCAATGTACATCTACATTTAGGTAGACTGTCTTATTAGACAGGGATATATCCTAACCAATCTAATAAACATGTCTGTCAAACTTTTCTCAACGGTTTCTATTGTATTTTTTCCCGTAGATTTCAAATCTGCCAGATACCATTCGAGATTTTGCATATTTAATTAGCTAATTTGCATATTTAAAAAATGGCCGCCAAAAAAAGTAATCGGCTATGAAAACAGTCCCGGCAATCCTAGAAATGTGCTTTTTGTCCCGAAGCTCGGGTTTTAAGATCCCATAATGCCATTTTGACGCCAATATTATTTTTGGGGTCATTGGAAGGTCATAAGTCACGTGACCATATAAATACAATATCCCACCTTTACGTTTTAGCAAAAAGTGCACAAATTGACTATTTTGGGATAAAATGATGATTTGAATGCCTGATAATATGTATTTAATTTCAGAGAGTTACGTCTCGTACACAAGACTATATATATTAATACAAGATGGCCGCCATAATTCAAAATGGCAGTAAATACATGTAGATATCATTTAAGGTGCCCAAACTTTTACAACACGCCGTGTCAGTTTTCTAGAAAATATGATGTTTACCCCATGGGTAGTAGTTCTATATACTCTACAAAATAGCAGTGCCGTATTATAATGTAAATGATATTTTTATTTACCTTTTTTATCGCTGTCATATACATATGTGATGTATATGGTTTTACTTTATATCATGTTAGCATGTGAATTCAGAACAGTGTGCGGATGATAACCTCATTCTGGAGAAAGTTATTCAAATATAATTATGATATAACACAATTTTGCCAAAATATCAAACTATAGAGACCAAAAAGACTTCAAAAACCTCTAAAAAATTAATTTGACAGTTTAATGATGTTTGGCATTGTATTCCTTGATCCTAACAAAGATCGCTTAAATATGATATCTAGAAGCTAAGATATCTTGATTTTAGGTTCGGCTTGCGGCCATTTTGAATAATGGCGGCCATCTTGTAGTAATAAATATAGTCTTGTGTATAAGATGTAACTCTCTGATATTAAATACATATTATCAGACATTCAAATTATCATTTTATCCCAAAAAAGGCAATTTGTGCACTTTTTGCTAAACCGTAAAGGTGGGATATTGTATTCTAATGGTCACGTGACCTATGACCTTCCAATGACCCCAAAAATAATAGTCTCGTCAAAATGGCATTATGGGATCTCAAAACCCGAACTTAGGGCCAAAGAACACATTTCTAGGATTGCCGGGACTGTATTCATAGCCGATTACTTTTTTTTGGCGGCCATTTTAGAAATATGCAAATTAGCTAATTAAATATGCAAAATCTTGAATGGTATCTGGCAGATTTGAAATCTACGGGAAAAAATACAATGGAAACCGTTGAGAAAAGTTTGATAGACATGTTTATTAGATTGGTTAGGATATATCCTTGTCTATATGCACAACACACTTCGTGTTAATGGTATATATATCAGTATTGTACACAAATTCATCAATGCATGTACATAATAACACTGTATAATATTGTCATTAAGCCCACTTGGCTTTATTTCTACATGTCTGTTAAATAACAGATACTATGAATAAACTATTGTCTATTGTCTATTGTCTATTGTAGACCTTGATTATGCCCAGTAAGAAAGAAGATGAAAACGATCAACAAAAGTGTGGTTGACATTGTACGTAATTCAAAAAATGTAACAACAGTATACACCAGTATGTTATAGATTTCTATTCGAGATCTCGTTGTTTCCACAGGTCTAGGGGGCGGGGGCCCTGGGGTAGTGGTTAGCACCGCTGCCTTTCACGCCAGAGTTCGGGGTTCGGTTCCCGGACTCGGCGGTTTGAAAGAAACAAAAATGTTTCTTCCCCATCCACGTGTGAAAGTCAGTATTGCGGGGAGCCTCCGTGACCGAGAGGTAGCGTGCTCGGCCTCAGACCGCCAGGGCTCGAATTTCGAATCCTGTTTCTGGAGGACAGTGTCATCTCAATCATCTCACCATCCTCAGGAGGTTCTCCTGGCCCAGTTTAGCCTATATGTGCACAAAGGTGGCCTAAAGCCCGATTCATTTCATTTCCACAGGTCTAGGCTTATGTGTTGCTTCCTAACTTACGGTTTAGTCAATAAAACAAAATACTGTTTATTACGAGTACTAAATTTGTCCAATCATATAATTCTCCTGTAACAACGTAACCAATCATTAGGTTGTCAATCGGTATCATAAATCATATAGACAGGATAGGTCGACTGAAGAAACTGTCCGTCAAGGCAGGATTTTCCCGTCATTAACCTTGGCTCAATTTATTAAGTGAAAATGCTTTTAAATTGCTACACTCCACTCCTTATACTAGGCCTACATACTTGAAATGAAATGAAATATATAGACCTCCATTTGAAATCTTTAAGCATACAAATAAAACACACAAATAAAACATAAATTATACTGTCTGATCCCCTCCCCCATAATAACAAATAAAGATAACTGAAGGAGTTTGTATCGGGGATATCCATGACTCTTTGTGAGACGTGACTGTCAATCAGGGATGTGGAATTTAATTATTAATAGATGGTTTTATCATGTCAAATATACATTAAATTGTTAAGATGGGGCATCACATTTGTGAAATTTAATAATTAGAACAGGCGTGTCTGACACGCCTTGTCATTACATATAGTATATGTGTAATTTATTAAAACACCTACCAACTAGCATACCATCTCTCCTGGTAGTCTGGAATTCAGGTCCCATGAAATAAACAGAAGATAGACGTTGTCCCAACATAGGCCAGCACCAGGAGAGGCTGGCCTATGTTGTGACAACGTCTTGTGTTCCCAGCAGCGCGATTACAGATCCATCTTACACGTCATTATCAGAATGTCAGAACGAGGCTGATAACAGTCAGTTGTTAGCCATGAACAAATTACATACAAATGGCTGTTAATAGTTAACCTCGTGTCTAATCTGACATCATCCATCTTCAGCTATTTTTCCGGTGTCTAGATTAGAACAATGCGAACAGTGGATGGCATAACGCGTAATCTATCAAAGTAAGCACTTGTCTCTCTACTGGAAATTAAACAACTTCAGAGTTAAATGATCTCGGAGCTAAATGGTTTCTGATAGCACGATATACAACGAAATTAACCCCCGGTACCTCCAACAAAACATGTAGTTGCTGGAGTATAGCAAATAGTTCATTACGTCAAACAAACGCTTTTAGCTGCCAAAGGACAGATTAAGACATCCCTATATCAAAATCTGAGGACAATACGGTACATTCCTAAAACAAAAAATTATATTTTACAAAGAAATTTTGCTGCGAGACAACACACTGTGCCGTGGGAAGCAAGGCGGCGGTTATAAACCCTGAACCTCGCGCCAGCCCGCCGGGATCCTGTCCACTCAGGGAGCGGGTAGGCGGTCTAGGCTGATTGGTCAGCAATGGGAGATGACTACCAGACTAGATACACAGCCTGTGTATGTCTACAACAGGCTGTGTAGCGCGTCGTATGAACCGTATGAAGTCATATCTCACTCACTCACTCACTTGCTCACTCACTCACTCACTCACTCACTCACTCACTCACTCACTCACTCACTCACTCACTCACTCACTCACTCACTCACTCACTCACTCACTCACTCACTCACTCACTCACTCACTCACTCACTCACTCACTCACTCACTCACTCACCCACTCACTCACTCACTCACTCACTCACTCACTCACTCACTCACTCACTCACTCACTCACTCACTCACTCACTCACTCACTCACTCACTCACTCACTCACTCACTCACTCACTCACTCACTCACTCACTCACTCACTCACTCACTCACTCACTAGCTCACTCACTCACTCACTCACTCACTCACTCACTCACTCACTCACTCACTCACTCACTCACTCACTCACTCACTCACTCACTCACTCACTCACTCACTCACTCACTCACTCACTCACTCACTCACTCACCCACCCACCCACTCACTCACTCACTCACTCACTCACTCACTCACTCACTCACTCACTCACTCAGAATTTGTAAATTAATGAAGGTTTAGCGAATCCTTATATTCGACAGTAATAACGCCTCTGATCTTTATACGGCCTTTTGCATGTTTAGTGTGTTTAACTTGTGTCGAACATAATTATAGGATGTACAGGTGAGCCATGTGTATGTCCGTGCACGCCAGTCCTAAATATGTTAATTGTGTTGTAATTATGGTTAATTTGACAGGCACTTGGCAAACTTTAGGAAATGCCTAAAACTGTCACAATTCTGTGTAGGATAAAGCCCTACACTATTAGCACTATTGACACTACATTATTACCCTTCGGACTCAGCCTTTTCCACAGCTGAGAATGTAGAGCTCCGAAGGTTTTAACTGACTTAAATCAGATCTTATCATAATGGGGATCCCTCATAATCATCACTCGGTCACAGTTGACTGATTATAGCACCATAGGCCTACCATGATAATTGATCTGTATTTGATCAAAGATAACTCTTCATTCCCGTCTACGAATGTAGAGGTCGGAAAAGGAAAATAATGTAGTGGTGTGTTTTGAAAAACAGATACCGATGTGTGCTCTATGGCAGATACATTAATGGTTAATATCATACTAATTGTGTTTCTGGTGTGCAAAAATATAAAGAATGCATAAATGAATAAAAAATATAGATTGTTTCCCATATTTGCAGGTTTTGTGCTTTCTACTTTTCCACTTACCCTTTCTCGACCGTACCACATTTTTTCATCACTCACTCACTCACTCACTCACTCACTCACTCACTCACTCACTCACTCACTCACTCACTCACTCACTCACTCACTCACTCACTCACTCACTCACTCACTCACTCACTCACTCACTCACTCACTCACTCACTCACTCACTCACTCACTCACTCACTCACTCACTCACTCGCTTATCGACTCGCTCATTCATCATATCAGACTATTTAGCACGTATACGTGTATTTATATCTCTCTATTCAGGTTTCAAAGAAACAAATGTTTCTTCCCCGCTCTCTCGTAAAGTATTGTGGGGAGCCTCCGTGCTCGAAAGTTAGCGTACTTGGCCTCAAACAGGCAGGGCCCGAATTTCGAATTAGGAGGATAGTGTAATCTCATTCATTTCACCATTCTCATGAGGTTCTCCTGGGTCAGTTTAGCCTATATGTGCACAAAGGTTACCTAAAGCCCCATTCATTTATTCATTCGTTCATTCATTCATTTATTCATTCATTCATTCATTCATTCATTCATTCATTCATCCATCCACACTCGCGAAGTACTGTTTCGCGGCGGAGATCCACAAATTCACGTACCTAAAAATAAGCTTGATTTCCCGTAACGAAAAACGAAGTACAATACTTATCAACTTTGTCAAGTTTCACCATCAAAAAGGGGTAACGTTAGTCAAAGTGCTAATAAAGAGTGGTAAACAGGTAATTCTGACTGAAGTGGTACATGTTTACGCTGCCTGCCATCCTGGACCCCGACCACTGTTGATTGAGTTAATTGCATCATTACCCCGCTCTGCTAATTATAGGAGTCGAATGTCGGCGAAACACCCTGTCTGGCCTGGGGGATACTTGGGGGCCTAACATTCTGCTGCTACAGCCGCGTATATACGGCCTCAAACATATTTCAAACTAAGTGAAATTACAGTGAAAAATAATATTTTTGTGTTAAATGTGCTAAATACCCAGCTTATCAAATAGTTCAATTAGCTTTCATAGTTTTCATAAAAAAACATATTTGTGGTCATAATTGTGACCACGAAATTTGCGTCAGCAATTCCAGCGGCAAATAAATGAGAACTAGCAACAAACAAACACACTGGCTTACCCTTTGCCTGTTAATACCAACGATTGTCCTTTTTTATCCGTTTTATCAGCCGATTAAACCACTACTATTGGGAATGAAATGACTGTTTAAACATCAACATTTGTAAATGTTTGGTCTCAATATAGTATTTTTCAACCACTTGATGTTGTGGATCGCGGTAGCGAGACGCAACCTCAAGTGGTTGAAAATTTAAATAAACTAACTTAGAAGGATAATGGTGAACATTTTCACCCTTACACCGCTAAGAACGAGTATAGTCATTTTTAATTTGTTTTATTAGCCGATTAAATTACAGCTCTTGGGAATGAATGGTGTGTGTAAACATCAAGATTTGCAAACATTTGGTCCCAAAATACTACACATATGAGTGATTTTCATCCACTTTAAATTGTTGGTCGCGGTAGCGAGACACCCAATTGATTGTTTTACTGCAGCGTTTCATGGGCTAAAACGGAGCTCATATTAACATAGTTTAGTCGCCATATATAGCCTAAGTATGCGATGATATGGATAATATATATTATGCACAGATACACGTTGTCAACTTGAAGCATATCTTTAGCAATGCGACCGGATGGGTAGTTCTGACACAACGCGAGTTATTCAAGTGAAATCAATTGGAAAAATACTAAAATGAACTACTAGAGCATGCTGTGCGCCATTAAAAACATATTTTATTTTTGTTGAAGTGTTTACAGACCCTAGTACTTAACCCTTTAACCGCCAAATGATTCAATCGGAATTTTCACCCACTTGAAGTTGTGTCTCGCAGACGCGATCCACAACTTCAAGTGAGTGAAAATTATTCAGATTTGATAAAATGGAGGTCAACTATTTTCAAATATTGCTGATTGATGTCACATTTTCTCTTTAGCATGTTTAAAAGGTAGTCCCTAATGTGCTAATAAAAAATAAAAACCCGAATATATGCGGCACCGGCGGTTGAAGGGTTAATAACAACACACCAAAGCACACCTATAGTGATGTACATCAGTCTCATTGACGCATGGGAAGGGCGGATTAACGGTTCAGGGAACATTTACAGTCGTCTTTTTGTCAGCATGGCGTTCTTGCTGGTCACCGTCACCGGGATATTACAATAGGTACCCCTAATTTTTCTACTCAAAAAATCTTAAAGTTAAAGAGTAGTGGATAGGTTAAGTGACTTTTGACTTCAAGTCATGATGCAAACAATTCCTTTGGGATGGAGTTACCTTAAGGTCATATACAAATATCTATCCAAAGACACAAGTGAGATCGGCCTTCGTATTTCAAATATTAGCATTTTTTCAAAATGGCCGCCAAAAAAACACAAAAATCGCAATTTTCATACCTGTCATTCTCAAAATTACCATTTGGCGTCCATATATACATTTAAAACGTCAGGAAATGAAACAAGATACATACAAGAAAGGAACTAACGATATTTTTAGCTGAACAGAGCCACCAATGGCTTAAAGGTAACATTATTCCCCTCTAATTGGCCGCATAGGCTACGCGTCCAAATTTTTAAATTAAAATAAGTTTAAAACACTATATTTGCACTTTTTTCTGTCTAATGCATAGTCATATGCACGGTGTACATGTACACTGTGCTCCAACTAAGATGTTATTAGATTATTAATCGATGACGTAATAAACGTCTGTACAGAAACCGTCATAATAACCATGTCCTTCTGTAGGCTTGTGATGCTATTTTTTAAATGTTCAAATAGCAAATATGCTTACTGTATAATTCGGTGGATCTACTACTGCAACATCCCTGCAAATAATAAACTAAACTATGTGATATAAATTCCTGCTTGACTATACCTAATTATTTTAGATTTCTATGAGATACTGGTATGTTATATTGTTATAGTAGACTGATTGACCTTCAAGTTTATGTAAACGTACAAATGCCCCCATGGATACGATGGACTGGAGGTCGTGTTCCATTTGTCAAGGTCATGAAACTAATAATTACATGTTACAGAGAAGTGAAAGACAATATTGCAGAGTTGAGAGAATTAGACGAGTTGCTTGATTTCGTAGTCTTCTGTAAAATTTGTGATAGTTGTGGTATTTCTCGTAGTAGTGGTTCTGGTTGTGAAGGTGCACAAGATGTAGTGCAGCTAATGATGACTAATCCTGTGTTGTGGCATAAAAGTTGCAGAAATGAAATTGATAACCAAAAAGTAGAGAGAGGGCAAAAACCCGCACGAAGAATCAATCAGCCCAGTCAAAACACGGCATCTCAGCAGCGGAGCAAAGTCTTCAACAGAAACTTCATGTATACTATCAAAATCATACAGTAAGCCATGATGCTTTTTTCTGTGGTATGGTAGGATAAAAAGAAATGAGAAAAGCTGTTGGGCGACAAAGATATTATGGCCAGAATAGAGCTGCAGGTGATATGATCTCATTTGATGCTGTCTGGCCAATCTTTACAGGAAAGCAGAAACTGTTGGATGTGATGATACTGGGATCAACGAAACTCAAGTAATAATAGAACATGTTCTGCATGAGTTAATTGAGTGAATTGATCATTTTGAAGAGTATCCTGAGTATCCTGACGCGTTGGGCTTTTCTTCTAATCGTTGTAATACCACACGTCTCTGTGAAGATATTGAAAGACTGATTCCTGATATCAAATCAAAACGAACAAATCGTGTTTAGTCCCTTGTATTTGATGACCTCGGCAAAGCTGTTCTCGACGTGAAAGGAAATAGAACCACATATTATGTTTCCATTATCTTCAAGGCAGCTAAATACTTTGTAAAGAATATCTTCATCTTTAGCAAGAATTTACAGGTACTTTTGCTACAACATCTGAATCTAATTCTACGTGAGGGATATCTTTCTTTTCAGCAATAATTTACAGGTTCATTTCCTACAACATCTGAATCTAATTCTATCCCGCCAATCTTGAAGTCATTTTTACACATGATGCTTGACGGATCAGGTATTGATCAACCACCACCTGGACATGACAAATCAAAAGTTACAGCGTCCATTGGACAACATGTTATATTCAACTCTGTGAAGAGTGGATCCAAAAACCCTAGCAGCGTTCTTAGTCATATAGGATAGCGACAAGCACTGGTATATGTTGCACTTAAGCTTCATCTTCAAACTGGCAGTGCCTCTCTACTGCAAACCAAGCATCAACGAGGACTGTGTGTATCATAGGACAGACTGAGAATATTTAGCACAGATATCACAAAATTATTATTAAAGCACTGGGAACAAATTGGTGTCGCTGTTCCACATCAGGCATCAGGGTGTCACTGCAGGTGGGTTTGATAATATCGACCACAACCAATCACCGACCACAGCAAAATCTGCCCTTCATGGAACATACATAGGCCTAAGCATTCAACAAAAAAATTATTCTGAATACAAGCAGGGTTAACATTTTCATAACAGCCTAGATCCTTCAGAAATGAGACAAAAAACATGTGAAATCTTTACCTGCTTGTTACAGAACGATGTATCTAGCTATCACCCTTTCACATGACGAAATTTTCCATATTCCTCCTCTCAATATCAGTCATTCATATCCAGTTCCCCAACCTGTCACCAAAACTATTTTCGAAGATGGGTACTAGTGGTTGGACGATGTCAAGAAACTTCTAGAGATAAGATAACCCCGAGGATGGGGAATGGATCTCTTGGGTTGCGTTCCATGCCAGCACTACAGAACCATTTTCATTCCCACCATCTTAATCGTACATGTTGACATTGGTTATGGATTCGCCCACCAGCCCAACTATGGCTTGGCATAGAATGAAAATTCCCATACCACAACCAAGTATTTTAATCCTGATCAGACCTCTGTGATATTTGCGGATCCGCCACTTTTTTCTCTGGCCACACAACGCTAATGGGAATTCCCTCAAACAGAATTTGGTGAAGATTCATTCCTGGTGATACTTGGCCAATGTATACAGAAACAAGAGGTTAGCCGGGCACTACAATCCACCGCCCCTTTCGCGTGATGGCAATTGTTCAGGGTGGATCCTTCCCTGACCTCTCACATTCTGTTTTACAGTAATGGTCTACCTATTTAGCACAGTATGCCATATACATAACGGATATTAAATTAAATGATGATCACAAGTCGGCCATTTTTTCAATTAGATCAAGTTGGACATTTTTCAGGCAATATCCCACTCTGAAACCACACATTTTATTTTATAGTAATAGTCTAGTTATCTGGCACAGTTTTCCCTATATTACCCATAATAATGTCAATAATAGCGTCAAGTCGGCCATGTTGAATTTGGACATTTGTCAGGTCATGTTCCCTCCTTGAAACTGCACATTTTGTTTTATACTTGATGGTATAGCTATCTGACTCGATTTTCAAATATCAGGCATATTGAAGTTAATTATGGCATAGAATCGGCCATTTTAAATTTGATCAAGTTTAAAATTTTCAAGGCATATCCCTACCTGAAACTACACATTTTGCTTCAAAGTAATGATCAAGCTATCTGGCACAATTAGCAAAATATCAGTCATATTAAAGTTAATTATGGCTGATAAACGGCCATTTTAAATTTGATAAAGTTGATAATTTTTTAAAGCATATCTCTTCACATTTTGTTTTATAGTAATGGTCTAGCTATCTGGCACGGTTTGTCAGATATCGGCCACATTAACGATAATTATGGCCGAGAGTAATTTTGAATTTGATTGAGTTAAACAATTTCAAGGCATATCCCTACCTGGTACCGCACATTTTGTTTTATAGTAATGGTCTAGCTATCTGGCAAGGTTTGCCAGATATCAAGCATATTAAAGTTAATTATGGCTGAGAGTCATTTTCAATTTGATCAAGTTGAAATTTTTCAGGGCATATCCCCACCTAAATCCACACATTTTGTTTTATAGTAGTGGCCTAACCATCTGGCACGGTTCGACAGATATCAAGCATGTTAAAAATAATTATGGCCGACTCTGCTCCGGTATACATGGTATACTACAAAGTAACATCACCCATAATTTCACGGGATATACCAGAACTTGCAATTTGTCAATGCAAAACTGCAAAACCCCTTGCAAATGTTGTGTACAGAGGCAGCCATGCATGCCCCTCTGTGGATGTAAAAGTACATACTCGCGTCATACTCAATGTATTGTAAACGGAACCAGGCAAAATAAATGATGTACCAATTACGAGTGCTTGTTTACCATTATTTTCTATGAAAATTGAATTATTCATAGCAAAAGTAATAAAAAAGTATGTTTACCTCTACACTTGGTTCTTATATATCCCCGAGCTAAAAATGTCGACTTTAGAACCGAAATGGTCATCACACCTATAATAGAATTGAAAATAGTAAAATATTTTATTGTTTTGGCGGCCATTTTGAAAAAACGCAAATATTTCACATTTGAGGCCGGATAGAGCTTGTGTCTTTGGATATTTTTTTCTCCTATGGACCTAAGGTACATTATTGCCAAAGGAAACATTTGCATCATGATCTGAAGTAAACACCATATTTTGTGCAGTTAACCTGCCTACTAGAGGATTGTAAATCGATTCTACGACTTGCAGCACTAAATTGCTGACAGGGGAAGAGAACTTGTGTGCATGAATGTTTTTGGTATTCCACGTGTACCGGTAGAATAGGCCTTTTAGCGCGGGGATCGACTTTAGACGTCAGAATCTGACGTCCATAGACGTCAGATTCTGACGTCTAAAGTCCATCCCACTGCAAGAGTAGAATATTTATACTGGCCGTAGACCCATAACATAGGTGTTCAAATGAAGCGGAAAAGCTAACTAAGACTTTTATGATGATTTCAAATTAAAAAAAACATTTGGTCCCCATGGTTTATGCAAACATATAGTATCGCTCCAAGGATTGAACAGATCGATCAGCCTGCTTATTAATCTGACTGCGGGTATACATATACGTCAATTGCCATCTCTTTAGGCAAGTTACCATACCCGTAACCGTAGGGGGTGATACTGTCACAAATTATATGGCAAAGGAAATATACATATTACTTGAACAAGCACAAATAAGTAATAGGTCTACTATAATACTATGGTAGTGACAATTGCTTCCATTATTCGCCAGCTCTCTGTGTCGTGCTATGTAGTTTTATGTGCTATAATTTGCTGTAATTTACTTTCCACTGACGTCATTTGTACCTAAGAAATTTAAAAAACAGTTTGACGTCACCGATAATCTCATGTGATGTGATCCCGACCCAATACACTCTAAAGAATCAATATATGTTCTCTATAAAGAACCCTTCAGTACTATTGCCATGCAATCCCAGGAGAACCCCGCAATGGTTCTCTTGGGGTTGCATGGCAATAGTACTAATCATCATGTACAAGATATCTAATCATCATGTACAGGATTGGTCCATGAACATACGTACCATCATCCACAGGATTACTCCATGAACATACCATCATGTAAAGGATTACTCCATGAACATACCATCATGTACAGGATTACTCCATGAACATAACATCATGTACAGGATTGGTCCATGAACATATCATCATGTACAGGATTACACCATGAACATATCATCATGTACAGGATTGGTCCATGAACATAACCTCATGTACAGGATTACTCCATGAACATACCATCACGTACAGGATTACTCCATGAACATAACATCATGTACAGGATTACTCCATGAACATAACATCATGTACAGGATTGGTCCATGAACATATCATCATGTACAGGATTACACCATGAACATATCATCATGTACAGGATTGGTCCATGAACATAACCTCATGTACAGGATTACTCCATGAACATACCATCACGTACAGGATTACTCCATGAACATAACATCATGTACAGGATTACTCCATGAACATAACATCATGTACAGGATTACCCCATGAACATACCATCACGTACAGGATTACTCCATGAACATATCATCATGTACAGGATTGGTCCATGAACATACATACCATCATGTACATGATTATTCCATAAACATACCATCACGTACAGGATTACTCCATGAACATAACATCATGTACAGGATTACTCCATGAACATACATACCATCATGTACAGGATTACTCCATGAACATACCATCATGTACAGGATTACTCCATGAACATAACATCATGTACAGGATTACTCCATGAACATACCATCATGTACAGGATTACTCCATGAACATATCATCATGTACAGGATTGGTCCATGAACATAACATCATGTACAGAATTACTCCATGAACATACCATCATGTACAGGATTGGTCCATGATCATACATACCATCAACTACAGGATTACTCCATGAACATAACATCATGTACAGGATTACTCCATGAACATATCATCATGTACAGGATTACTCCATGAACATATCATCATGTACAGGATTGGTCTATGAACATAACATCATGTACAGGATTACTCCATGAACATACCATCACGTACAGGATTACTCCATGAACATATCATCATGTACAGGATTGGTCCATGAACATAACCTCATGTACAGGATTACTCCATGAACATACCATCACGTAAAGGATTACTTCATGAACATAACATCATGTACAGGATTACTCCATGAACATACATACCATCATGTACATGATTACTCCATGAACATACTATCATGTACAGGATTACTCCATGAACATACCATCATGTACAGGATTACTCCATGAACATATCATCATGTACAGGATTGGTCCATGAACATAACATCATGTACAGGATTACTCCATGAACATACCATCATGTACAGGATTGGTACATTAACATACATACCATCATCTACAGGATTACTCCATAAACATACCATCACGTACAGGATTACTCCATGAACATAACATCATGTACAGGATTACTCCATGAACATACATACCATCATGTACAGGATTACTCCATGAGCATAACATCATGTACAGGATTACTCCATGAAAATACCATCATGTACAGGATTACTCCATGAACATATCATCATGTACAGGATTGATCCATGAACATACCATCATGTACAGGATTACTCCATGAACATAACATCATGTACAGGATTACTCCATGAACATATCATCATGTACAGGATGGGTCCATGAACATAACATCATGTACAGGATTACTCCATGAACATACCATCATGTACAGGATCACTCCATGAACATAACATCATGTACAGAATCACTCCATGAACATACCATCATGTACAGGATTGGTCCATGAACATATCATCATGTACAGGATGGGTCCATGAACATAACATCATGTACAGGATTACTCCATGAACATACCATCATGTACAGGATCACTCCATGAACATAACATCATGTACAGGATTACTCCATGAACATACCATCAAGTACAGGATTACTCCATGAACATAACATCATGTACAGGATTACTCCATGAACATAACATCATGTACAGGATTACTCCACGAACATACCATCACGTACAGAATCATTCCATGAACATAACATCATGTACAGGATCACTCCATGAACATAACATCATGTACAGGATTACTCCATGAACATACCATCACGTACAGAATCATTCCATGAACATAACATCATGTACAGGATCACTCCATGAACATAACATCATGTACAGGATTACTCCATGAACATACCATCATGTACAGGATTACTCCATGAACATACCATCATGTACAGAATTGGTCCATGAACATAACATCATGTACAGGATTACTCCATGAACATACCATCATGTACAGGATCACTCCATGAACATACCATCATGTACAGGATTACTCCATGAACATATCAGCATGTACAGGACTACTCCATGAGCATATTATACATGGTCCAATATTAACGAGCAATAAGTCGCACTAATCGTTGCCGCTCCTTTTTATTAGCAGCGGCCCTTACAGCTTCATCTCTGTCTTTGATCGGTCAAATTTAAGAATAGGCTATCACAAATAACTCATTTTTTTTATTTCAATTGATTTTTTAAAGAAACCAGCGACTCAATCACAATTACACAGGAAAAAGAATTCCAAATAGCGGTCATTTTGAATGTGAACCGTGTCACATTTTAAACACTTCCGGTGAGTTTGTAGGATAAACATGTGTGCCAAATTCCGGAATATTCAATCGCGCTTACAACGAAAGTTTTTTATGTGCGAGCGATGGCCATTTTGCATCTGATCCCATGTCATTTTCAAACTCGCTCAGCGACATTGTTGTGTGAGCACATGACCAGGTTTCAAAATAATTGGAATACAAATTCACAAGTCAATCTTCCCATATCATTTTCACTTCGTCTGGCAGGTTTGCATTGTGAACACATTGGCGACGTTTCAGAACAAGCGAATAAAACACGTGAATGAATCGCGCCTACAAAAACGTTGTTCATGTTCGAGAGGCCGATATTTTGAATAATTATGATCCATGCTATTTTTTAGATCGTTGCTGAAGCTAAAGAAAAAAATTATTTGGTTGTGTTACGTTGAATTGAGTCACGTCTCAATAATATTCTATTTAGTCAATAAATTTGGATTAGAGGTATGTAATTAACAATGAATAGCTGGTTTAGTTATCCGAGCAAACACAAAACGTCTACCCAATGGAGAATTCGTGTTTTACTATGTTTCTAAACACAGCCTCGTTTGCTGGATAATACAATACAATAATTATATTATAACTAGCTATCTGCAAGTAGGTCTATTACAGTCTGAGTCGTAAATTATTGATACCATCACAGACAATTATCTCACTTGAACCTCTATATTTCTGTGCTATAAAGCTTGAAAATAATTGGTCTTCCCCACGAAATTATTCGATTATATCATGAAATAACACCAACAGACGCGGCTCGAAATTTTGAAGTCATGCTTGATCGCGATTTAAACCTGACATCTGAAGCAGCCCAAAACATCTGAACAGCAATGGTTGCAAGTAAGCTGGGGGCCATCACACTAAGAATCTGAAAATTAAGATTACCTTACCTTTCTCTCATTGGTATTAGAAAAGTTAAGATTGGTCTCCACATAGGGTTTCAGAAAATATTTCAGCGTTGTAGCGGATAAATGTACCATCAACATCTAATTAATCGGAACTCTATATAGACCTGCCAATATGAAATAACGTCAACAAGATTGAACCAATGTTATTCCAGTGTATTTTATCAAGGTTGAATTTTAATGATGATGATAATGAGTAGGTAGACCTATCATGTGAACTGTCCTGGGCTCGAACGAGAGAACCTGTAAATCAGCCGCCTGATGTGATGATGACGTGATCTGTACCAATTAAATCACTATTAGGTCTGATTGGATAATGACCACCTTACCTTTAGGGTAATAAATATTTGCTACGACATATTTACGGTTTCTGGAGATCAACGTATGCATCGAAATTAAAATAAAAAGTCGGCATCCAAGATAGTTGTTAACGTTCGGGACTGCTTAGATGATGCAATAACATGTTTGAGATAAACAATCAGGAATCATAGACATTCGTATTGAGGCTGCACTATCAGACGCTTGAAAAGAACGGGATCAGAAAACTGATGAGAAAAAACACATCCTTAGAACTTTTAATTATCTCTTAAAACAATAACAAATAAGCCGAAATGCGCATGTCCATCCTAGCATGATTGTAATATTTAAACAGAAATTGTATAACTCCATTAACGTTACTAACTGAACAAATTATTGTGTAAGTATATTTCGTTAGACGAACCCTTTAAACCCACCTCGAAGGTCGCATTTTGCCCCCCACATGAACCATTTCAAATACAATTGATTGAATAAAACATGATACAATCCATCATAATCTAAGCCTTTTTTCGTTTGTGAAATTATACTTCATAAAATCATAACATGCTTACTTCCTTTGATATTGGAAATTGCGGGTACACCTAACTGACTCTCTATGACATAGTAAGGATACTCAGATACCCGAATAAAACGTACACCTAGCTGACTCAACATGACATAATAAGAATACGGAGATAACCATGCAGCCAATACGTACACCTAACTGACTCACCATGACATAATAAAGATACAGAGATAAATAGTCTAAACGTACACCTAACTGACTGATCGTGACATAATAAAGATACTCAGATAACCAGTCAAGACGTACACCTAACTGACTAACCATGATATAATAAAGATACAGAGATAACCAGTCAATAGGTACACCTAACTGACTAATCGTGACATAATAAAGATACTGAGATAACCAGTCAATACGTACACCTAACTGACTCAACATGACATAATAAGGATAGAGGGATAACCAGTCAAAACGTACATCTAACTGACTCACTCAACATGACATAATAAGGATACGGATATACCTTTGCAGCCAATACGTACACCTAACTGACTCAACATGAAATAATAAGGATACTTGGATAAACAGTCAAGACGTACACATAGCTGACTCAACAAGAAATAATAAGGATACAGAGAAAACCAATCAAGACGTACACCTAACTGGCTAATCGTGACATAACAAAGATACTCAGATAACCAATCAAGACATACACCTAACTGACTCACCATGACATAACAAGGATACGTATATATCCAGTCAAGACGTACACCTAACTGACTAGCACTGACATAATAAGGATACTCAGATAACCAGTCAAGACGTACATCTAACTGACTCAACATGACATAATAAGGATACAGAGATAGCTAGTCAAGGCGTACACCTAACTGACTCAACATGACACAATAAGGATACTCAGATAACCAGTCAAGACGTACACCTAACTGACTCAACATGACATAATAAGGATACAGAGATAACTAGTCAAGGCGTACACCTAACTGACTCAACATGACACAATAAGGATACTCAGATAACCAGTCAAGACGTACACCTAACTGACTCAAAATGACACAATAAGGATACAGAGATAACCAGTCAAGACGTACACCTAACTGACTCAACATGACACAATAAGGATACAGAGATAACTAGTCAAGACGTACACCTAACTGACTTAACATGACACAATAAGGATACAGAGATAACTAGTCAAGACGTACACCTAACTGACTCAACATGACACAATAAGGATACTCAGATAACCAGTCAAGACGTACACCTAACTGACTCAACATGACACAATAAGGATACAGAGATAACTAGTCAAGACGTACACCTAACTGACTCAACATGACACAATAAGGATACTCAGATAACTAGTCAAGACGTACACCTAACTGACTTAACATGACACAATAAGGATACAGAGATAACTAGTCAAGACGTACACCTAACTGACTTAACATGACACAATAAGGATACAGAGATAACTAGTCAAGACGTACACCTAACTGACTTAACATGACACAATAAGGATACAGAGATAACTAGTCAAGACGTACACCTAACTGACTCAACATGACACAATAAGGATACAGAGATAACTAGTCAAGACGTACACCTAACTGACTTAACATGACATAATAAGGATACAGAGATAACCAGTCAAGACGTACACCTAACTGACTCAACATGACACAATAAGGATACAGAGATAACTAGTCAAGACGTACACCTAACTGACTTAACATGACACAATAAGGATACAGAGATAACTAGTCAAGACGTACACCTAACTGACTCAACATGACACAATAAGGATACTTAGATAACCAGTCAAGACGTACACCTAACTGACTCAACATGACACAATAAGGATACAGAGATAACTAGTCAAGACGTACACCTAACTGACTTAACATGACACAATAAGGATACTCAGATAACCAGTCAAGACGTACACCTAACTGACTCAACATGACACAATAAGGATACAGAGATAACTAGTCAAGACGTACACCTAACTGACTCAACATGACACAATAAGGATACAGAGATAACTAGTCAAGGCGTACACCTAACTGACTCACCATGACATAATAAGGATACAGAAATAACTAGTCAAAACGTACACCTAACTGACTTAACATGACACAATAAGGATACAGAGATAACTAGTCAAGACGTACACCTAACTGACTCAACATGACATAATAAGGATACAGAGATAACCAGTCAAGGCGTACACCTAACTGACTAAATGTGACATAATAAGGATATTCAGATAACCAGTCAAGACGTACACCTAGCTGTACATAATAAGAAGGGTTTTACAGGTGTGAAGGAAATTCTTTAGTGAGTATTGTGGTAAATAGAGGAGGGTCCTTCATGTCAGAGTGTTCTTTAGTTACTGTTATGTGTAAGAAATTGCATCTGCGGAGGTTCTTTAATAGAAAATAGGTTTTACACGAGTAAATGTATGATCAAACAGGTGAAGGCTCTCCATGTAGCCTATGTAAGATTACATTGGTTTGGTGCTGCTACCAGTGCCATGCTCGACAAACACACTTTAAGTTAAGTCGTCTTGTGTAGTTTTTGTCTACTAGTATAGGTCTATTTTTACCCTACGATGGCGGCACACTAATAAAAAAGAGAGATAGCTATTATGCTAGTCACAAAACACAACACTTCAGCGAAAATCATATTGACACCCACTGCACCCTCGCTTTTACAAACACAATGCTCATACCATGTGTTCAGCACTGATAACAGTTGCCGTGTTCAGTCTGGCGCAATATGTCTGGCAGAATTAACGATGTTTTTCAGGAAATTGTAGGAGGGGGACATGACTCAGACGACGTGTTTTCAACCTCACTTTTTTCTTGCCCATACAGGTGCATACCTCCTCGGTGAGTGATATTTGCCGTTTCGCTCCTGACTTCACTGCTGCACTTATATATTTAGCATACAGTCTAACGGTTTGGTGTAGAATTTACATTAAATTTTGCACCCCCAGCTGTGTGAAAAAAATATCCTAACACTTTCAGCGCGGGAACCTTGTTTATACATCAGAATCTGACGTCTGTAGACTTTTGTCAAAAATGTTGCGACCAAATCGTCATGAATGTTCTGCGACTTGTATTTTATAATTGTAATTGTCCTCCCACAACTCTCTGTTATGCTACCTCTCGGCCACAGAGACTTCCCACAATACTGAATCTATACGAGTGAGCGGGGAAGACATTTTATTTCTTTGAAACTTGAAGGCTAGATTGGGGTTCGAAAGCCGCGATGTCAGACTTTCCAAGCAGGCAGCTTTAACCACTGCACCAGGGCCCCCGCCTGAGTTCAGTTGCAGACTAACTAGCGACGGGCAAAGCTGTCTGCGATTTTTATCGAAATAATGAATAAATGAATGAATGAATGAATGAATGAATGAATGAATGAATGAATGAATGAATGAATGAATGAATGAATGAATGAATGAATGAATAAATGAATGAATGAATGAATGAATGAATGAATGAATGAATGAATGAATAATTGAATAAATGAATGAATGAATGAATGAATGAATGAATGAATGAATGAATGAATGAATGAATAAATGAATGAATGAATGAATGAATGAATGAATGAATGAATGAATGAATGAATGAATGAATGAATGAATGAATGAATGAATGAATGAATGAATGACTGAATGACTGAATGACTGAATGACTGAATGACTGAATGAATGAATGAATGAATGAATGAATGAATGAATGAATGAATGAATGAATGAATGGGTTTAATGTCACATTTGTGCAGATATAGGCTGAACTGGGACAGGAGAACCTCCTGAGGATTTTAATGAGATATCACTGCCCTCAAGACACAGGATTCGAAATTCGAGCCCTTCGGTCAGAGGCCGAGCACGCTACCTCTCGGCCACGGAGGCTCCCAACAATATCGAATAAGGAGACTGAGTCTCCGAGTTAATGCGATTATGCTGCGAACTTGCCTCAAAGTCATCACTATTTAAGCCATCCTAAACTAATCGCAAAGCCCAGTGAGCTCATATACAGCTAATACGGAATATTGACATGATGTTGGCTCATGGTTGGTTCAGTCCAGAATTCAATCAAGATAGTGCGACGATTATTATGTAAAAACTTCAGGTCGCATATTATCAGTATATTATGTATAAGTTACATTCAGACGTGTATAACCCCGCTTCAATGGACTTCTATGTATTTTAATAATGCACAACATTTTACGTTAAAGAGAAACCTCATTGACTTGACTTCAGAATTCCTATCATTTTCACTTAGGATGTTTTGGCTAATGAGTTTTCTATTCGAACTTGTGTCATACTCTTTGGTTGCTTCTATCATCAAATGTTAGGTGAATGAATGTATAGGCATAATATAGAAATACATATTATATACTATAACCAGTTAAAAAACCAGACAGATCTTGGCAAAATCTATAATAATGTATACATAACGATTTAGGGGCCTACTATTAAACTAATATAGATGTGCATAACCACAACTTAAAGATTTATCAGAAATTAAAATATACTTAAGATGACGTATAATTCTAATACTAAAAAGTGCAGTCGGACGCAGACAGTATCAATACCCTCCGCCTTTGCATCATAGACGAGGGATGGTCCTACATTACAGCCGAGGAACGTTTCACTGACCAAACAGCTATGAAATCCACACAGCTAAATGTATTTGTTTTCCGTGTATATTTTGAAGAAGGTCAGGAGTTCCTCTCTTGAACTGTTGAATAGAAGACGGCATTGTTATCGGGAGTGAGCGGCAATGTTGGCTTTTGAACTAAGGTCTCTCACAATGGCTATGCGTGTACGTTTTGTCATCCCGTATAAAGAGAGAAATCGGATATATTCTGGATTGATTTCATCAGTCCTAATCAGCCGGTGTTGTTCAAACACAAATAACGCACATAACACCGGCGTAGTGATTAGAACAAGTAAAGTACTTCATGCGCTCACAGAAGTAATATTGATTAAATGTATTATATCGTGCCCTTGGCTATGAAAGGATATATATGAAAGGGCACTTCACAAAGTGGCAAATACACCCTTTCATGAAAAAGGCACGATATAGTTAGCTTGTAAATATTCACTTATTGGCAATATATACTGCTGTGAAAAAAATATCATAAATTGTTCGCTGCCGAGAAAAGCGTACGGAATGCCTTTGGACACTGCATTATAGCCAGGCATCATCTGTCGATTATTTGTTTAGCAAGGCATATTGTAAGACTGAAAATGTACCAAAACCAGACAAGAGTTTGAAGTAGATATACACTACGCAAGGGGGTAGTGACATTTGATATAACGAGTTGTCACGATAAGAAAACGTCTGCTCATTCAATTGACAGAGGATAAGAAACCCTATAACCTACACCAGCACCACAGCCTGATTGAACCATTACAACAGTCTAAACTTACATGGAACCCTATATTCTACACCAGCGCCACAACCTGATTGAACCATTACAACAGTCTAAACATACATAGAACCCTATATCCTACACCAGCAGCACCACAACCTGATTGAACCATCTACAACAGTCTACACTCCACATAGAACCATATATCCTACACCAGCACCACAACCTGATTGAACCATTACAACAGTCTAAACTTACACGGAGCCCTATATTCTACACCAGCGCCACAACCTGATTGAACCATTACAACAGTCTAAACTTACGTAGAACCCTATATCCTACAACAGCACCACAACCTGATTGAACCATTACAACAGTCTACACTCCACATAGAACCATATATCCTACACCAGCACCACAACCTGATTGAACCATTACAACCGTCTAAACTTACATAGAGCCCTATATTCTACACCAGCGCCACAACCTGATTGAACCATTACAACAGTCTAAACTTACGTAGAACCCTATATCCTACATCAGCACCACAACCTGATTGAACCATTACAACAGTCTACACTCCACATAGAACCATATATCCTACACCAGCACCACAACCTGATTGAACCATTACAACAGTCTAAACTTACATAGAGCCCTATATTCTACACCAGCGCCACAACCTGATTGAAACTTTACAACAGTCTAAACTTACATAGAACCCTATATTCTACACCAGCGCCACAACCTGATTGAACCATTACAACAGTCTACACCCCACATAGAACCATATATCCTACACCAGCACCACAACCTGATTGAACCATCTACAACAGTCTAAACTTACATAAAACCCTATATTCTACACCAGCGCCACAACCTGATTGAACCATTACAACAGTCCACACTCCACATAGAACCATATAGCCTACACCAGCACCACAACCTGATTGAACCATTACAACAGTCCACACTCACATAGAGCCATATAGCCTACACCAGCACCACAACCTGATTGAACCATTACAACAGTCTACACTCCACATAGAACCATATATCCTACACTAGCACCACAACCTGATTGAACCATACACAACAGTGTACACTCCACATAGAACCATATATCCTACACCAGCACCACAACCTGATTGAACCATACACAACAGTCTACACTTACGTAGAACTCTATATCCTACAACAGCACCACAACCTGATTCAACCATCTGCAGCAGTCTACACTCCACATAGAACCCTATATCTTACACTAGCACCACAACCGGATTGAACCATAACAAAAGTCTACACTTCACATAGAACCATAAATCCTACACCAGCACCACAACCTGATTGAACCATTACAACAGTCTACACTCCACATAGAACCATATATCCTACACCAGCACCACAACCTGATTGAACCATTACAACAGTCTACACTCCACATAGAACCATATATCCTACACCAGCACCACAACCTGATTGAACCATACACAACAGTCTACACTTACGTAGAACCCTATATCCTACAACAGCACCACAACCTGATTGAACCATCTACAGCAGTCTACACTCCACATAGAACCCTATATCCTACAACAGCACCACAACCTGATTGAACAATCTACAACAGTCTACACTCCACACAGCATCCTACACCAGCACCACAACTTTATTGAACCATCTACAAGTTCTATTTTTTTATAGAAATGTCACACAAAATGATTAGTTTCAGAATAAGTGCACGTGGATGTGACATCAGTGATCATTCATCTATGAATAATCTCTGTTGACATAATGAATGGGCTATAAGATCAGTTATAAAGCGTGTGAAATATGGAATAAAGGAGATTCTTCGATTACAGCACATTCTTTTTTATTATATAGCAACAAAACCAATGCATAACCCTTGCAACGCGGGGGCCGTCTTTATACGTCAGAATCTGGTGTCTACAGACGTCAGATGCCAGCACCGAAAGAATTAAAATATTTATAATGGCCGTTTACCCTAGCATAGGTATTCAAATGAAGCGGAGAAAGTTAACTAAGACATTTATGATGATTTCAAAAGATGATTTTAAGGTGATCTACAGCACTAACATAACTTTCATGTAACCATTGAAGAATGTTGATGTTAATTATTTAAATGGTTTGGCTTGCATTATTTTGTCCTTTATAATCTAACTAAGACTTTTATAATGAATTTAGTTAGAATAAAACCCTTTGGTTTACAAGGTTAATACAAAAATTCTTCAGCGTTGTAAGGGTTATACCAGGAAAATACATATATGTATATATCATATTATACTGTACACACATGTTTCAAAATCGTGTAAATGTCCGTACATGACTTTTCTCTACTGTTCTATATCTTACAATTCAACAAATTATTGATGTTTTTAGCAAAGTGAATAAATTATTATTATATCAGTGCATTTTCCCTTGCTATACGTATGCTTTGTAATGTAGCGACCATACTATATCTATATGAGATTCATATAATAAATGTGTCACATTCAGAGCAGAAGATATCGGCATTTATGAGTAGTCAGTCTGAATACAGGAATGTATTTGATTATGCCTTCTATGAAAAATCAATATCAGACAAGTGGATCATAAAATACTACAACAACAAAAGAATGGTAGTACTCACTCGACCATGCATGCCAATATTGAACAGTAGGCTACCGATCATCAAGTCTAGTGTGAAAAGCGCTACCTCTCTACCACAGTGGCTCCCCATAATACTATATATTTACGAATGTGCGGAGAAGAAACATTTCTTTTCTCGAAAACCTGAATACCAGAGCGGGCGACGAGCGTTAACCACTACATCAGATACAATGTCGATAGTTTTAAGGTTTTGCAAACCCATGCCCATGAAAATTCAAATAGTATTTCGTGCCCACGATTTCCTTTCTTCATTTTTAGACTGCGACAGCACGCGAACAGGCGCGATACTATTCATGGACCTCCCATGCATAACCGGCGCGAGCGCGAGAAAAATTAAACCGGTTTTGATTCAACGTTCTGTGCACATAACGTTAAATTTTTCAACAAAGGCTAATGAATTGATTGAAATATTTTGAAATTAATACAGGCCCACCGATGTTAAAAGAATCAGTAGTTATTAAAGATGGTGTTGTATTATTTATTCTTATTGTATTTTATATTGTGATGAGTTTTTTTGTAGGCCTATATTCTGATTTTATTATTTAAATTTGATGAACGGTTAGTGTTTTATATATACTAGTATTATATTGAGTTTATTGTATTATGGTTGGTGAATTGTTCTTCGCCCTTATAACATGTCTTTTATACTCTGATGAGCTGCTTTATTATGCCTCATGTGCTCTGAGTTGCATTTTATATTCCATCCGATATAAACTGAGGTAACATAACATAAAGTAAGATGAGATCATTTGAATTTCAGTGCACGAGAAGACATGAGTAAGTACAATTAGAGCTTAGCGTCTGTTTTATCGGGATGGTCATCTATCTAAGTACTCTGTAATACGTTGAAACAGTGCAATGAGCTATGTATATGCTAAATGAAAGGTGTACAGATGATGACGTGAGGGTGGATGATATGGAATAGTGAGTTATTGAGAGTAGGATTCTTGTAAGCCTATGGGATTTACCCCCCAGACATGCGCAGACAGCCGGCCTTTCCATCAGCTCAGCTATCTTCGGGTTGGATAGTCCCCAGATTAACAATATTGAGGTTAACTCCATTCATTCCAAGTGCGAATATACACTGGTTCATATTAGCACCGATGTTGAACGGAGGAACCAAGCTACGCCATCGGTAATCCGCTCATGACGATTATAGTCCGCATGTCAGCAAGATAAAAACCATCCCCAAGGGTTGAGATAATTTAAATGTAATATAAGATAACATGAGGTGATATAAGTTAAGTACAACGTGAGGTAACATGAGGTGGTATAAGGTGAATATAACATAAGGTAGCATGAGGTCAAATAAGGTAAATCTAACACGATGCAACCTGAGATAAGATAAATATAAGATGAGGTAACATAAGGTGAATAAATAATATTTAACATGATGCAACATGAGGTGATATAATGTAAATAGGCCTATATCATGATATAAATATATGAGGTGAGGTGATGTCAATATAACATGAGGTAACAAGAGGGAGATAATGTAAATACAATAAGATGTGGTATGAGATGAGATGTGGTGAAAATAACATGAGGTGATATACATGTATGTTTCATTTGTGTTGCTCTGTATTTAAATTTAAACCAGTCACAAATACCGTGAAACAATCTGCAAAAAAGCATATCATATGAAAGAATGTAAAATCGGCGTGAATTATAGGTCCTTAAAATAAAAATCACTAAGTCGGCTTTAAAATAAATTAGGGATAATTTAGACAAACATTGGACTTATGGTCACGAAATATAGCGATTCGCCTGATTTCACGCATGCCTGAGCTTCGTGAAGAGAATATAAGTAGTTCTTGATAGGATAGAGAAGAGACGCGCTGGTCTGTGAGCTTGTATGTAGTGATTTGACAAGGTGTCATGTCAGTCAGTCTTCATAATCAGTCACGGTCACTGATCCATTCTCGTCCTGAGTGATCATAAGACGTTTATTCGAGGCTGGCCTAATGTTGGGCGAGCCTTTGCAGACGATGGACCAACTTTAAACTAGCATTAGGTTTCATGGGTATACCCTCTTCAGAACACAGACACAAAGCACTGAAACTACAACGTTATATCAATGCCCAGAATATTGGCCTGACGTTGAATCAGTGTTGCATGGGTTGGTTATCTAGCAAAGACGAATTTAATATAATGCTGTTTTATTGTTGGATCAGCGTCACAGACGCTGGGCCAACATTAAGCTAGCATTGGTTCAATGTCTCGAGCTCACTGGGTAAGTTAATCGGTCACCTGTGCACCGCTGCTTCTTGTGTGTTTAGACCGACCCATTCATATGTGACCTGGGCCAGGTCAAAGGAATCTACGATGAGGGTGAATTGCGTCATGTAGGCCTGTATATGTTAGATAAACAAAAATGGATATATATATATATATATATATATAGGCCTACGTTCATACACAATCATCTTCTATCACGTGTACACACTTTCCATTTTCCTTTAATTGTATCTGGTGGTGAACCAACTGCTGTAACTCCTGTGTGTCTTCGGGCGTGTAGTTACGCCTAGCATGAATAATGTGAAAATAATTATTTTTAAAAGCTACAGTTGTAACAACTGATCACATATTCACCAGGCTAAATACATAAATTATTATGATGACTACTGCATCCTGTTCATATAGAAATATATCCTTGTCAGTGTTATAATGATGGCAACCACACCTCAGTAACGGGTCCAGAGGCGGTCAAGGGGTCCTGATAAAATAAATTACCCAGGTAAATATCGATCAAAATTGCGATAACTTTGGTATTTGACACTCAAAATGACCAGTGTAGTGCCTCAAACCTTCAAAATGACCAGTGTAGTGCCTGAAACCTTCAAAATGACCAGTGTAGTGCCTCAAACCTTCAAAATGACCAGTGTAGTGCCTGAAACCTTCAAAATGACCAGTGTAGTGCCTGAAACCTTCAAAATGACCAGTGTAGTGCCTGAAACCTTCAAAATGACCAGTATAGTGCCTCAAACCCTCAAAATGACCAATGTGGTGCCTCAAACCTTCAAAATGACCAGTATAGTGCCTCAAACCCTCAAAATGACCAGTGTAGTGCCTTAAACTCTCAAAATGGCCAGCGTAGTGCCTCAAACCCTCAAAATGACTGATGTAGTGCCTCAAACCCTCAAAATGACCAGTATAGTGCCTCAAACCCTCAAAATCACCAGTGTAGTCCCTCAAACCCTAAAAATGACTAGTGTAGTGCCTCAAACCCTCAATATGACCAGTGTATTGCCTCAAACCCTCAAAATGATCAATGTAGTGCCTCAAACCCTCAAAATGACCAGTGTAGTGCCTCAAACCCTCAATATGACCAGTGTAGTGCCTCAAACCCTCAAAATGACCAGTGTAGTGCCTCAAACCCTCAAAATGACCAGTGTAGTGCCTCAAACCCTCATAACCAATGGAGTGCCTCAAACCCTCAAAATGACCAGTGTAGTGCCTCAAACCCTCAAAATGACCAATGTAGTGCCTCAAACCCTCAAAATGACCAGTGTAGTGCCTCAAACCCTAAAAATTACCAATGTAGTGCCTCAAACCCTCAAAATGACCAATGTAGTGCCTCAAACCCTTAAAAAGACCAGTGTAGTGCCTCAAACTCTCAAAATGACCAGTGTAGTGCCTGAAACCCTCAAAATGACCAATGTAGTGCCTCAAACCCTCAAAATGACCAGTGTAGTGCCTCAAACCCTCAAAATGACCAGTGTAGTGCCTCAAACCCTCAAAATGACCAATGTAGTGCCTCAAACCACCAAAATGACCAGTGTAGTGCCTCAAACCCTCAAAATGACTAGTGTAGTGCCTCAAACCCTCAAAATGATCAGTGTAGTGCCTCAAACCCTCAAAATGACCAGTGTAGTGCCTCAAACCCTCAAAATGACCAGTGTAGTGCCTCAAAACCTCAAAATGACCAGTGTAGTGCCTCAAACCATCAAAATGACCATACACAGCCTCAAACCCTCAAAATGACCAGTGTAATGCCTCAAAACCTCAAAATGACCAATGTAGTACCAAAACCCTCAACATAACCAGTGTAGTGCCTCAAACCCTCAAAAAAATGACAATGTAGTGCCTCAAACTCTCATTTGTTTGCTGAGAAGACGAACAAATCTGTGGCTGACACCCAATCGTTTTTTTTTGGCGAGAGGCCAACAATATTTCCATCCGAAAAACAACTTCAGAAAAAATGTATTTCTAAAAAACTTTCTAGGTGTATGATATTAGGTTAGTGTACAGGCATGCCAAAATCATCCTTTGATGCATCCTGAGGGTCAATTCCCATCTCAAGGTGAATGAAAACGGTTTATTATGACCAAGCATAATATATCACAATACGTCTGATGCTGTTGTTATTTTGATAGAATGCTATTATTTTGATAGAGTGTTTTTTTTTTGATGGAATGTTGTTATTTTGATGGATCACGTATGGTGTCCGGACAGGGCCATCTCGCACTTTCGCTGTTTTGCTGTTTGAAATCTCACTCTTTCTCATCGCCCTTTCGTAGTTTCGCACTTTCGTTGTTTCGTGGTTTCGTACTTTCGTATCGCCCTTTCGTTGTTTTGCAGTTTCGTTGTTTTGTAGCCTCGTTGTTTCGCATCGCACTTTGGAAGTTTATATAGCATCCTTTTTTCGCTGTTCCGTACTTTCGTTGTTCCGTACATTCTTTGTTTCGTACTTTCGTTGTTCCGCACTTTCGTTGTTTCGTACTTTCGTTGTTTCGCACGCCGGAACCATGGAAGTTAACGCTACCGTCCATCACACCGGAGCCATGGAGGTTGACGCCACGATCCATCACGCCGGAGTCCTGGATGTTAACGCTGCTGTCCATCACGCCGGAGCCCTGGGGGTTACCGCTGCCGTCCGTCACACCGAAGCCCTAGAGGTTGACGCTACCGTCCATCACGCCGAAGCCCTGTAGGTTAACGCTACCGTCCATCACGCCGGGGCCCTAGAGGGTAACGCTGCCATCCATCACGCCGAAACCCTGGAGGTTGACGCTATCGTCCATCACGCCGAAGCCCTGGAGGTTAACGTTACCGTCCATCACGTCGGAGCCCTGGGGGTTGACGTTAACGTCTATCACGCCAGAGCCCTAAAGGTTAACGCTGCCGTCCATCACGCAGAAGCCCTGGAGGTTGACGCTACCGTCTATCACGTCAAAGCCCTGAAGGTTAACGCTACCGTTCATCACGCCGGAGCCCTGGAGATTAACGCTACCGTCCATCACGCCGGAGCCATGGAGGTTAACGTTACCGTCCATCACGTCGGAGCCCTGGAGGTTAACGCTACCGTCTATCACGCCGGAGCCCTAGAGGTTACCGCTGCCGTCCATTACGCCGAAGCCCTGTAAGTTAACGCTACCGTCCATCACGCCGGAGCCATGGAGGTCAATGCTGCCGTCCATCAAGCCGGAGCCCTGGAGGTTAACGTTATCGTCCATCACGTCGGAGCCCTGGAGGTTACCGCTACCGTCTATCACGCCGGAAACCTGGAGGGTAATGCTGCCGTCCATCACGCCGGAGACCTGGAGGTTAAAGCTACCGTCCATTACGCCGGAGCCCTGGAGGTTAACGCTACCGTCCATTACGCCGGTACCCTGAAGGTTAACGCTACCGTCTATCAACACGGCGCCCTGGTAAAGAAATTAACGCTGCCGTCCGTCACAACGAAACAGCGCAAGTACGAAACAACGAAAGTACGAAACAACGAATGTACGAATCAATGAAAGTGCGAAAAACGAAACTAAGAAACAACGGAAGACGTTGGGTCGGTGTTGGTTGACAAGTTGATTATAAAAAAGATTAGTATTATCTATAAATATGTATATATAAAACTAAATAACTTGAAATCCGAAAAGTTTCAGTTTTTTTCTGTAATAGCGCATTGTATAACTTATTGTAATCAGGTAATGGGCATGTATGTATATATTAAACGTTTGTTTAAGTATGGGACTCTCATAACTCTTGGAGAGTGACCTGGTTACTTTTTATTCAACTGTATTTGTATTGTACATGTATTCTATGAATGGAACTGGGTGAGACATAAATAAACTATTTTTCTTGTCTGTCTTGTCTGGTAAATCAAGTTCTTTCACTGCTTGCTCTTTTATCACTCGTATTGGAGCAACAAGTTCTGTATCAAAACGTTATGTAATACATACATAGACCTATTGTACAATGTTGAATAGACTGTATCTCAAGTAGAATACGCTATTGTCGGTATGAGTACAGATATGCAGGCTAATTCAAGAGGGGTAAATTAGAAGATAATTGTTGTATTTTAGTGGTTCACCTTTTACCCTTCCCGGTGTGTAACGAGTGCCAAAGTCGAATAACAATTGAAAAACTTGGCCCAACATTTAATCACCAAATAGATTGAAAAATTGTTGAAAAACTTAGCCCAACATTTAGCCACCAGATAGATGGGGTGTGGATATTATAGCAATCTATTAGAACTCCAAACACGAGACGTTGACGCAATGCTGGTTTAAAGTTGGGCCAGCGTCTTCGACGCTGTCCCAACATTAATCCAGCATTGCGAGGACGTCAGGTGTTGGTTGTTAGCTGTGTATGAGTGTGACGGCATGGTGTATGAGCAGGTATAGGCAAACCGGAGGTACGATGATACTAGTAGGGAACATGTTCTGCTGGTCCCTAACAAAACCACTGTAGCGGAACTTAAAGGTAGAGGGGAGGATTTAAAACCGGGTGGACAACTTCTGGCTAGTCCAGTCGACGAAAGATCTTTGTAGCTTGCACGTGGTGTGTCGGGTTGCTCGTCTTCTGGGGATTTAGTTGGCATAGGGGTGCCGGACACGCAGTTGGGGGGACTGGACATCGAATCCTACCGTTCTGACGGGACACCACCTCCAAGGCAGTATGGCCCGGTCTAGAGGGTCACCACCAGTAAGTTCACATTCTCATTCTCTATGCTTTTCAGCGCTCTTTAAGGATTACTAATGGATATAACCATTTTGGTACACAGTACACAGTATCGCATGGTCCATGATTTTCGTTGATTTCGTTTATTTTCTTGATATTTGTAATACACTTTCCCCGGAGTATTCCGGTGCCTGCCTGTTTAAATCTCGCGATAATCTTGGAATTATTGTACGTATGGAGTTACGGATATTTACTGAAAATCTGTAAATTGATTGAATTGGTTGATGCTCCGCTTGAAACCATGATCGTCAGGGATCGATCGTCATAAAACACTCGATGAGATTTGGTAATGTTATACCCAACTGAACAATATCGGATACATTTTCATCGCTAATTAGCAGCAGATACATAATGATCCGCGAATTAACGGCCGTTTATTACCGGTCTTTCGCGTGAGGTGTCTTTTGTCCTTCTACGTTTCTTTTGCAACTCCACTTACACTTTTCGGAAAAAAAATTATCAAATTTTGCAAGCACTATTTTCGATTCGAAGACTGCCTTGAAAATTTCAATGAAATCAGATTGATGAATATATATCAGAAAATACAATTTAAGGCCTTTTGTTCGCCGATTGTTTAACATTACTATAAAACCGCGTCGCAAGCGTAACTGCTGGGAAGCCGATCCATTGTCATGTACCGTAAACTCCACGAACATGGTTGTAAAAGTCCGCGACGCTGGCCCAACCTTAGAAGATGGGTGTCTACTAGCCGAGATAGTTCGTTTGCCGGCCAACCATGTGTCTGTCACATGGAGCTGCCGGCCGGTGCCGCTAGTACCCCTAGATCTAGCGGCCTGCCCCACCCCTAAACTTGTGTTGTGGGCGACACCAACAGACCGTAACGCCACTCTGAAGCAGCGCTGTGGGCAATTTGTCCTGCACTTAAAAAAAACCAACCTGTGTCTGCGTGTAGTAGTATTCTACCAAAAATAAGAACACTGATTTACAAGGGGCGTTTGACTATGATGAAGATAGTATTATGTAGATGATTCTGGTTTCCACGATACAAATGACTATGTTCTTACCCCTCATGTACGCGTATAGTGGTGTTGAGGCTCTATGTGGGGTTAGCGTTGTAGACGTAAGCCCCACATAGAGCAGCGTTACGCCATATAACTGACATTTGGGTGTGGGTATACACATACATTGAACACCATACGACATCCACCATATAACCCAAGAAAAAAATGCGTGCGTATTCGTGCACTGTACATTGCGCCAACAATATATATTTTTTTTAACTATGATATTGAGGCTTTAAATATTTCCTGATTTCCCTGTTGTCGCCGACCCGCTGAATGCTGGGGTCATTTTAGTGACAATAACTTTTTAGTGTTTAATTTGATCCGGAAATTTTCATGAAATGATTCCCAGCAAACACAAAACATTAACATTTATACAATGTTGGTCCAACGTCGAAGACGTCGGGCCGACGTTGTATAAATGTTGTGCAAATATTTTGTTTGCTGGGTTGTTTCCTGGCTACTATGATCGGTTAAATTAAATTTAAAATAAAGTTGTATTTATTCGGCAAACTGATGGGATTAGTTACTAGTCTATATATGAAAATTAACACTGTCGTATATATATCATTCTGTATCAACTCGATGACCTCGACCTCCTTTGTTTCCACCGAGCTGGCTAATACAATGAAGTATGGGGGAGGGTTGTTATATAACCTTGTTTTCACCGAGTGACGTCACTGCGTTTCACAGAATTAGATACTGGTATCTGGTGGTAAGAATATTGGAAAAAGCTAGTTATCAAATTTCAGTGTAGTATTTGTCGAAACTTCACCAAAATAGACCCCCTGGGACGTAGGCAATATAAATGTATTAAGCATAAATTGATGTATATAGTCGGGCAATGTAATAGTGACTGATTTAATAGGTGAAGTTGTCTAGAATAGTTAAGGACAATTGATATTCTACTTCCCAAGATTTCTGCTTGTTCCTTTGGAAATTTTCAGAATAAATTACTTGTTACTTGTTACTTGTTGGAGCCACCAGCATCTCGTCGCCTCGGGAGCTAAAGGATCCTATCTGCCACTCTGACGAGTGTCAGATAGGATCCTTTAGCTCCGAGGCGACGATCTAACTAAACGGTTACGTAGTAAATTTCACAAAACGCTTACCACTTTGATTTGGCCTTTCTAGAATATCGCGATAACAATTAATCTATTGTTTGCATAGGTAAAAAAACATATCGTCGCCACGGAGCTAAAGGATCCTATCTGACACTCGTTAGAGTGGCAGATAGGATCCTTTAGCTCCGAGGCGACGATATTCGTAGATGCGAATGTACTGCAGTATATTAGACTCCCCCAAGTATAAATATAATTGAATGATTTTCAGTCAAGAGTATGTCGTACTTAGCAGGAACTATATAATGTCCCATAGGCATATTAGCCGCTTTGATATACAGTTCAAAATATGAAAATATTTCAATGCTTTAAAAATACTGAAATTAATTAATTGGTTGTTGAAGGTCACTCACATTAGTGCGTATGCCTGTTTTTGAATGTTGCATTGCCTAAGCAAGTAAACCCACGCTTTCGTCCATCCAAAGACGCACGTTTTTATACCGCACAGCGCATTATTATTTGTCCTTCGGCCTGTCGGGAGGTCGTAAGTCTTAAATCTGGATGTAAATTGATCTGCAGCCAAGACCAGTACAGCGTCAAAAGGAAAGATCAGAGCAAAATATATGATAAAAATCATATTTGACCTTGAAATTGTCTTTAAACCAAAGGATCACCTCAACTCACAAAAAATATACCAGAAATGGAATTTTGTTATTTATGTTTGTTAAAAAAATCATGTTTTCACATTTTTGACCTCCGAATTGACTTCGATAATCTTAAAGTTGACCTTGAAGATGACATTGGATCAACAAAATAATGCCATAATTTTTTTCGTTCAAAATCCCAAGAAAAAATATGTATTGCTTACGTTCCTAGCTTTATTTGTTGAAAATGATATTTTCTTCTTTTACTTGACTTTGAATAAACAGAATAATTTGAGAAATGGATTGTCCAGTCAAAATTACATGCTTCATTTGTTAAAAACATGCATATTTGACCTTGTAGCCATAAGGTCATTTGACCTTGTGGCTTAAAATATGTTTTTCCCAAGTGGACGACTACCTGGGTTTGACTCGACTGGGGCATAAGGAATGAGATAAATATAGTCGTTTGCTTTTAATCGTTCAGTTCAGAAATCGCATTTATGATAATGTCCTCCAGTCTATTCATTTGATGAGGGTGTCAAGTAGGCCTACATATAACAGCTGTGCTAAATACGGATTATTATTATATTACCCCTCTGCTATATTAAGGCTGTGATGTATAGTGATCACCAGAGGGGCGAGCGGGCGTGCAGATGTTTGTAAGTGGGATAACTTCATAACGCCTTTTTTACAATCGGTTCGACATAGTGACATTGACCTAATTTCAGGTCAATCTCACGGAAACCAAAATGGCTTGTAAGCGCGATAAGTTCATAACCCGTCAGCCAACGCCGTCCCAATGTTGGGCCAGCGTCTGCGACGCTGGCCCAACATTGGGACGGTGGGCCACATCTTGATATTGATAAAGAGCCTGGCTACTTAGAGCCTGGCTATTTTAAAAATCTGTATACATACGACATGGACAAGCTATACTTTTTCATTGATAACAGGTGATGTTGCAACTGCCGCTGTAAACTTGACGCTGGTGCCAGGTCTGAATGCCAATTGGTATTCGCTGCCCATTAAAAACAAAAAGTTGGTCCACTTTTGGATTATGCATGGGCCAGCGTTGTAGGCGTTGGCCCAACATCAAAGCAAAACAGTAGTTTAGCTCCACGTGGTCGCTGGTGCATAAGCTCTTACATTTGCGCCTCCAAAAATTTATTCAAAATTTCTTGCACAATTTGAAATCATAAAACCTACATTTTTCAGTCAATAGGCTCGTTCATAATGATGAAATTGGTATGATCTGCCTTAGGTTGTCTTCTAATATGATGGTAGGTTTAAAACAATATTATTATGTACCCGATTAGGTGAAAAAAAAGTTTTGTTTATCCTCGCCATACCCCACTTTACTTTAAAAAGTAATTAACAAAATAATCATACATCTGGGGACCAGGTTGTAGCAGACCAGTTCCATACTACATTAACAAATTCTTATGTTTCGCTAACCTCTGAAAACCCACATGGTTCGAACTGGTTGGAACTAATACATACGTCAATTGGTCTATTTAGAGGTTATCTGGTGAAAAACATTTGTCGAGTACAAGCATAATTATGTCATTGATATCAAAGTACTTTCTGCGCAACAATTCATCGCGTATTATGAGTGTTTAATAACAAAGTGGTGGTCCTCTCAATAATGCATTTTTGGTACATTGTTGAGCAGGAAGTACCTCATGGTAATGTTGAAAATGACTGTTGATAAACAATAATTAAGGGAAAAATCAATTGTTTAACACCAGATAACATTTTAATCCATGCATCAATGTGGGTTTTCAGAGATTAACCTCGCATAGTAATTAAAGGCGGCATAGGATATGTATGTTGCATGGAAATGAAAGATCCATGTGTCTTGTTTCGACCTGATCACCTTATATCGATCCCCTGATGTATGATTATTTTGTAAATATTTTTTTAAAGTATGATGGGGTATGGTGAGGAAAAATAGAAATTTATTTCACCTTTTGGGGTACATAATACGATGGTTTTCATCTACTGTTATATTAAAAGACAACCTTGAGCAGATCATACCAAATTCATCATTATGAACGCGCTTATTGATTGAAAAAAATTTGCAAGCTATTTTGAGTCCATTTCCGGGGGCGCAAATAGAAGAGGCTAAACACCAGCGACCACGTGGAGCTGAACTACTGTATTTGAATTTAACGCTGGCCAAACACGAATTCAGTTTTTACTGGGCAGTGAATACCAATCGGCATCCGCAACTGCCGCTCAACAATACATGTTAGGTGAAAAATAATGTAATTAAGCGAAATAGGAGCACTGAGCTTCGTCCGTCCAATGTACGATAACGAAGAAACAGTGGACAAGGTATTTAATTAAGCAGCCCTCGCCGAGGCGGGCTGCTTACTGTATTCCACACGGTCCGCCGCCGCCGCAGTTATGTTTTCAAGATAGCTACTGATATATCAACTTCTGCTTCCTCATACTTCACATAGCCATCACATACCACTTGGGAATTGTTTTGGTGACATTTCGATCGCCATATCATCAACCCTTAAATTACTATGACCACTAACGAAGAAATGCTCGTTAGCGCATTTCAGGAAAAAGTTGCAATCAGATATTTTAATTTGGCATATATGCTCGGCTATGTCAGCCAATGACCTGATTAACTTTTGATATCAAACAATTTCAAAATGGCCGTCCATTTAGCGGTCATTTTGAATTTTGTATATTTACTTAACTCAAGAAATGCATGACTGGACCATGAATACAAAACAAAAAGTAATGTCTCACACAAGGATAACCCATGACAAATTTTCTAGGTCATCTATGAATGTCTGCTTCCTCATACTTCAAATAGCCATCATATACCACAATTTTAAAATAGTGGTCGAGCGATAGAGGTCTGCTTTCGTGTTCGTTTCCGAAGAACTCTTTCTATTTTATATGGGCTTTCGTGAAAAATGCATATTTGCTCGACGAGGTACAAATTGACTCTTTTGGACGGTGAGACGGGGGTTCCCCAGTGTCAATATACTAGGCCTACTCTTGGACGGTGACAAACATTATTCAGTTGGGTGATGAAACGTTTTTGAATAAAGTGAGCTATATCCAATTCAGACAAAGGCAGTTATTTGGTGTAACGTTATTGTGTTGAACCACGCGACTAAAACTCAATCGACAACAATTCCTTAATTTGCTTAATTCTTGCTGATTATGCACAAGCCACTCTGAAGATATTTGATGCGTTAGATGGACACATAGTAGATACATTCTAAATTCGACTCTTATTTGTTTCAGGCTTTTCTGCGGCTCTTGTTTGTGGCTGTTTTAGGTTGGTATAGTCGTATTTGCCAAATTATCTATTTTAAATTATCTTAGGCCCTATTATGGCAGTAATCTTATGGCATTACAACCTTATTCATGTCACGTTTTTCTTTGTAGTTTCAACACTTCTAGCCAGAACTTATGCACAATCAGGTAGGTTGATTTTACTATTACGATTGAAATACATAAATGGGTATGATGTGGGTAAGCGATTTAACGATCGGTTGTCATTATTTATTTGTAGACACCTGCGAAGAGCCCGCTGATGTCATTTTCTTACTGGATGGTTCCGGTAGTATTTGTCCCGGCTTGTCTGTGCCGGACACATGTGAAGACTGGGACAGGGCACTCAAATTTGTATCGGACATTGTACTGAATCTAGAAGGCGAGATGGGTGGGGATGACGTCTCTAGCAGTGTACGAGTTGGTGTTGTGCAGTTTGGAGACGACGCAGTCGTTGAAATCCCACTGGACAACGATATGGAGAAGGACGATATGATAGCCTTTATTGCCGATATCGCTGTAAGTACATGCAGAGCATATAATAACCAGTAATGTTATATTTTTGCATATGGTTATTATTGATGGCCTGTCGCCCATAATGAGAATTAAATCTTATCAGCCAATTGGGAATCTCAAATGCTTAATGTTTATTATATTGTGATCGAGTTCTTGCAAAGCCCACATACAATGCTCTGTGCGCTTCAGACGCATTACCCTTGGTCACTGGACATATCAATTCATATACCATTTCAACTCCCTTTTTGGAGCATACAGCACTGTGGCCATTTCGGCGCTAGGAACTAGTCGCACACATAGCCATCTCTCCGTTCAACCAAGTAGGGGCCTCTCGTTTACATGAGTCAAGTGAAGAATGTGAGGCTAAAGTGCCTTGCCCAAAGACACAACATCGAAATAATGTCCCAATATTGAGAGGTGAGAAAGACGATTTTTCTCTGAAAATCCTGCAGCAAGCGGAATTTGAAACCGGCACGGCAGGCATCGACATTATAATTATATTATAATCGTATTTACGCATTGAACATTTTGAATATTCTTGACTTGTCTGTTATTGATTCATGGCCGTAGTGTGCATGTGCATGTGCACGTTAGTTTTCACTTTGGCGACTTTACAATGTATTGGGCTGGTGAGAAATAGTAGTCGGTGCTTAAATGCTTACCGTAAAGTGCAGCAAAAGTGTCATTCTCATAACCTTTTTGTAGCATCGACGTGGAGAAACCAACACAGAAGATGGTATTTTGGAAGTGGGAGATCAATTAGACACCTTAGGTAGATCGTTTGCCAGCAAACTCCTGATTATAGTCACAGACGGCAAGTATACCACGGCAGATCCTAAGGACGCTGCACAGGATCTGCAAGTAAATGGAGTGGAAATCATAGTGGTTGGCGTCACAGATAATATTGATGAGCAAAATCTGCAAGACATGAGTTCTTCACCTGGCCAACTGAACAGGAACTACTTCCTCAGTCCAGATTACGCGGACTTGGAGAATAAAGCTGCTCTCATTGGACAATATGCTTGCCCTGGTGAGTATGGTTTATGTTAAATGCATCCCTAGTAAACACGATCCATTGACCAGGTGTTAGATTACCTTAAGCGCCGAATTATTTTTGTATAAACCGTGGGTTTTTTATAATTTGAAATAATCACACAACTCTTGGTCATCTCTCTTCCGCTTCATTTGAATACCCTTCATATATGAATGCATAGGTGGCCAATATGAATATTTCACTCCCTCAGTGCTGGGGATAGACTTTATACGTCGTAAGCTGACTTCTACAGACGTCAGATTTGTTACGACAAAGTCGATCCCCGCGCTGTAAGGGTAAATGTTGAGCCAACCTTAATTCAACATTGGATCAATGGGTCGTGTTTGTTGGGAATTCTGTTTGTCTTAACCCTTCACAATATTGTCCGTTACACTTCCGTTTTTGTGTCCTTTCAGAAACTTGCTTCGCCAAAGTGGACCTTATTTTCGCTGTGGATCTTACTGCGTGCGATGGTCAAGACTGGGAAGATTGCGCTGCTTTGGGATCTTTAAAACGTTACATGATTAATGTAGTGCAGAGCTTGTCAATTACAGATGAAGACTTCCATGTGGGTGTGTTAATTTATGGCAGAAGTACCAGAGATGCAGTCACCCTCGCATCAATTTCCAGATCTGATCTGATAGACGAAATTCTCGATATAGACTACTCCGGGTCGTTTAGATTAGATCGCCGGTATACCCAGGATGCATTGGCCGATGTTAAGAATATGTTCGACGATGAAGGTCGGGATGGGGCGACAAGGTTTTGTATCCTGATCACTAATGGCGTGAGTTATAGGGATGCTGGAACGGCTGCCGATTACCCTGATATTAACATCATCATACACGGTGTTGGTGTGGATGCTCTTAGTGACGGGTCCGCTGAAGTGGATGCCGTAGAAGAATTTGAGCAGTTGGCATACGATTTAGACAGCATATACTACCCTATAGATAATGCAGATTTAATTATAAACCACGAGCAGGTCACCTATGACGCCATCTGTGTGGAGGAAGGTGAGTATCGGTTCTAAAAAAATAAGATTTTCTAAAAAAAACGTACTTATCAATTATTGTATTATCTAAAAATACTTAACCTAGCTTGTATTGCCATCACATTCATTAATAGCCAATTTTCTAAAAATACTTTAACTAGCTTGTTATGAATTGTATTCACATAATTTTTGCCATCACATTCATTAAAAGCCATCCCCACCAGCATTTCCAATACTACATTGTCGTTTTAGCTTGTGTGGAGTATGCCGATTTGGTCTTCGTAGTAGATTCATCTGGTAGCATTTGTGCCAACGAACCAGTCGATACCTGTGACAACTGGGACATTATTCTGCAATTTATGCAAGATCTGGTGGATTATCTGGATATTGGTTTGTCGAAGACTCGCATAGGCGTGGTTGTATACAGAGAGACTGCCCATACAGTCTTTCACTTGAACGAATATGGCAGCAAACGTACAATTATGGATGCGATAAAAAATTTGCAGTATGTTCATTCTGGCACTACTAATACATCTGGTGGCTTGCGAGTGATGGACAGAATAATGTTCTCGGCTACAAACGGGGATAGACCAGATGTGCGAAACATAGGAATTGTCATCACAGATGGTGAATCCAACCGCGACTCAGACAGAACTATTAGTGATGCAGAAGCCGCTCGTTTGGGTGAAACATTCCTTTACGTTGTTGGAATCACTGATGAAGTGAACAGAGACGAGTTGAAAGGCATATCATCTCAACCTCAACTCTTGAACGACACATGGTTTGTGAGCCCTGATTTTGCTGCACTCAACACTATCAAGGTTCTAGTGGCAGAAAAACTGTGTCCCCCATCTCCCCCAGTACCTGGTGAGTAGACTTCGGTGTATCCTAGCCACAATATCTAGCCACAATATAAAGTATAACTTTGTTTTCATAGCGTTATCTAGAATTAAAATCTTTTCTCTTGCAAAATGTATTGTTTGAAGGTTGATGCCTTGGACAGTTAGGCTTACTGAATAATTTTGACTTAAAGAATTTTTATTTTATTTTACAGGACCCACCGGCCCCACTGGGCCTTCTGGCCCAACTGGTCCCTCAGGACCAACTGGCGAGACTGGACCACCAGGAGCAACCGGCCCAACTGGCCAAGGAGAAACTGGAGATCCCGGTCCGTCAGGTCCATCAGGACCTGGAGGCCCCACGGGACCAGATGGTAAATGTTTTGCATGACCCTATTGCATTAAGAATTCATTATCGGTGATTTTATTTTTTAAAAATACCTGATTATTTGTAGGTTCTCCCGGCGAGCCTGGACCTACAGGTGGAGAAGGGGAAACTGGTGATCCCGGCCCATCTGGACCAGGAGGACCCACAGGCAGCGTAGGACCATCAGGGCCTGCAGGCAAGTTTTAAATGTGTATTGGTAGCCTATTATTTATTTTAGGTCTTTGCCTCAATTTAAACTGATTGATTATTATTGTCTGATTTAGGTCCATCCGGCCCAGCTGGAGAAACTGGATCACCCGGACCTGACGGCTCAACGGGACCTGCTGGATCTACAGGACCTTCAGGACAGTCAGGTCCTGCAGGACCAACGGGAAGCAATGGACCTACCGGCCCAACTGGTGCAACCGGTGAAGTTGGAGCCTCTGGTGAAACTGGAGTGACTGGTAAGGTTTTAATTGCCAGTTCGGCTTAAGCTCTATTATTATCCCATGCACCACCCTGATTTAAACGTTTCGTTGTAGGTCCGACTGGAAATGCCGGCGAAACCGGGGCAACGGGAGAAGCTGGGCCTGATGGACTTACAGGAGCTACTGGCGAGGAGGGACGACCTGGACGTACTGGGGCTACAGGTCCTACGGGTCAAAGAGGTCCAGAAGGTCAAACTGGAGACGTGGGACCATCTGGTCCTAGAGGTCCCGAAGGACCAAGTGGATTAACCGGTGATCAGGGAGACACGGGAGCTGAAGGTCCAACAGGTCAAGATGGGCCTCCAGGTGAGCAGTCACGTATTCCTCATGCAATAAGTAGCTTATTTAACGCACATTTTACCACTTATATACTATGACTTGGTTTCTTTCAGGTGAAACGGGAGCTGTGGGACCTTCCGGGCCAGCTGGACCTACTGGAGATGAAGGTCCTGGTGGACCAACTGGTGCAGTTGGACCGTCTGGAGAGACTGGTGCTCCTGGCTCCACTGGTCCTGAAGGAGAAACTGGAGAACCAGGTTTGTTTTTTGACCCTATTTATATTATTTCAAAATGCTAAAGACTTTCGCTTCTCTACAAAGTGTTGACGTTGACATTACGACTTCATTAATAGGTGTTACTGGTCCTGATGGCGGACCTGGTGAAACTGGAGCTACCGGACCAAGCGGACCAATCGGGCCTACAGGCACAGAAGGACCTAGTGGACCTGTCGGGGGACCCGGTAAGTATTTACTTGCAAGTCTGTCCTCAATTGAATAATGTAGCTTGTTATTGATCAAAAGGGTTGTCAAAACTTAGCGAAATGTGGCAATTTATAGAACTAAGGCACAAAAATAACATCTCCACCTCTCATACCAGCTGTGTATGGACCATCAAAATTATATACACCTAAAAAGCGAGCCGAAAGTGTACAATACCTCCCAACTGCATGTTCTATTTGCAAATCTTTGTAATCAAAATCGTAGAGCCACCGTTGCACCATCATTGTTTCGTGTGAAATGTTAGGTATAAGTAGTGAAAAAATGAACACCGGTAATATTGCCCTGTGTATTGTAAGTTAATTATAGCCCTAATTATCTCCCCAACTTTCTCAGGCGAGACTGGTGCCCCTGGAAACACTGGACAAACGGGTGCAGGTGGACCCGCCGGACCAACTGGAGGTCCCGGCGAACCAGGACCAAGCGGACCTTCAGGACCAAAAGGAGACTCTGGTAAGTGACACGACCTAGCTGTCATTTATAATTATTTTTTATAAAAATAGAATTTTAAATATGGGATATACTTGTAGGCGATACTGGAGCCCCAGGTGCCACCGGACCCACTGGCGCACAAGGAGAAGATGGACCAACTGGACAAACTGGAGCTGGGGGACCGACTGGAAACACTGGACCAACAGGTAAAATCTTACCCATAGGAAAATGATGGAATGAAGCTTTGATTGAAGCTTGGAATAAATTGGAATAAAAACGTAGTATTGTATAAAATGTTGTTTTTTTAACTTCGTGTAAATTCAGGAGGACCTGGTCCCGCTGGAGAAACTGGATCCCAAGGACCAACTGGCGAAGCTGGCCCGTCTGGCCCAACTGGTGGACCCGGTCCATCTGGCCCTGCTGGAGAGACTGGAACAACTGGTAAGCCAGTCATCTGAATATAAAAAAAACATTAGAGAACATTTCTCTAAACTCTCCGAACTTCCCGATTATTGACCTTCCGTATTTATATTTTATAGGTGAAACTGGTCCCACTGGTGAAACTGGTGACGTTGGACCTTCTGGACCAGCTGGTCCAACGGGAGATGTAGGAGATGCTGGTCCATCTGGATCTCCAGGCCCTACAGGTGAGTTAGAGTGTGATTTAGTGTTCATGTGATGGGAATTTCTTCATTGACGATGGTCTCCTTGCGACTCTCGCAAAAACAGATTGCTTACGCTTTTTAAGGACTGGACAATCAATAAGGTTAAGGATCCGCAGTCTAGTTGTATTTCGACGCGGATGGTAAAACTTTTGATGCAGATTGGGGCTTGTGAGCTACAAACAAAACAATTTATATCAACCTATTTTTACTAAAGGTAACCAAGGAGAACCTGGAGAAACGGGCGCCGCGGGTCCAAGCGGAGATGCTGGTCCAACCGGACCCGGAGGTCCCACTGGTGGCCCTGGGCCATCTGGTCTTACTGGTGCTACAGGTCAGACTGGTGTTCCTGGTGGAACTGGACCATCGGGACCCAGTGGACCCGCCGGACCTACTGGAGAGACCGGACCTGAAGGCTTAACTGGAGCAACTGGAGCAGAAGGTAAGAAAGATTCGATATTTGCTTCAGTTTGCAATCTCGTATTAAGAGAGCGATAGTTAAGCGTAATTTGTTTTCTAAAAGGACCATCAGGACCGACTGGTCCTTCTGGAGAAACGGGAGCAGCTGGACCAACTGGAGAAGCTGGACCATCTGGACCCGCCGGACCAACTGGAGACCTAGGCCAAACAGGAGCTGCCGGACCTACTGGTGCAGGCGGACCTACTGGTAAGACTCGTTTATTTAGTGCTTGCATCTCTTCTATTGAGATCATTTATATTAGATTAAAAAAACAACTATTTGCTCACAGGTGATCCCGGTCCAAGTGGGTTGACAGGTGCTGTTGGACCTAGTGGTCCTGCTGGACCAACTGGAGATCAAGGCAAGTGGAAAAAATGTAGTTTTAATAAATAATAAAAATATACCAGTTAAAAATGCTTTATTTTAACACACCTTTCATTTCTAGGACCTACTGGCACTCGCGGAGAAACTGGAGCCCAGGGTGATCCTGGTCCCAGTGGACCTGGTGGACCAACTGGTGAACAAGGACCTTCGGGACCAGCAGGCCCAACTGGTAATGCTGGAGAAACTGGCGCTCCTGGAGAAGCAGGTAACACTCCACACATAACATGCATCGATTAAATTGAAATTCAATTTGATATCCACTATACACGACGTTTTATTTTAAGGACCAACTGGCGCAGAAGGACCATCTGGACCTGCAGGTCCAACTGGAGACTTTGGTCCGGCCGGAGAGACAGGTGCCCCTGGCGGCACTGGACCAACAGGAACTCCTGGTGAGATACAAAAAGATATAAACATAAAATTAAAAAAGTTACATCCTTTTTTGTATGCTAATAAGCGTATTTTATGATTTAGGTAACGATGGCGAAACTGGAGCCCAAGGAAATACTGGTCCATCTGGTCCTGGAGGGCCTACTGGAGAGGCTGGACCCAGTGGACCCGCAGGACCAACTGGAAACCCAGGACAAACTGGTATGTGAATGTGCCAATTTATTTTTCATGTCTTCGTCTATTCTTATTAAATAATAGTTACACCAGCTCTATAGAACAAATAATTTTTTTTTAAATTGCAGGAGCTGCAGGAGATACTGGTCCATCTGGAGGCCCCGGACCATCTGGTTCTGCTGGACCGACTGGAAACCCCGGAGAGCCTGGTACCGATGGACAGACTGGCGTTTCTGGTAAGATGTCTTATTATTACTCGGTCTCGATGTAGTTTTGATAACAAATTTCCTGTTGCTGTGAACCTACTTCATTTATCTGCAGGACCAACTGGACCCGGTGGACCCACAGGAGGTCCCGGACCATCCGGACCAGCTGGGCCTACTGGAGAAACTGGACAGACTGGAGCACCAGGAGCTACTGGTGCAGAAGGACCCGAAGGGCCAAGTGGGCCAGGTGGACCAACTGGAGAGACTGGACAAACTGGAGCTGTAGGACCCAGTGGACCAGCAGGTCCGACTGGAGGTGCCGGACCAACTGGACCTGGAGGTATGAAGTACTTGTCAAATTATATTTTCAGAAGATTCGGTTTCAATTTGTTTTTGAATGTTTTTATGCAAAGTATGATTTTTATTTTAGGACCAACTGGTGAACCTGGTACAGACGGGCTGACCGGTGCGGTCGGACCTTCAGGACCTGCCGGTCCCACCGGAGATGCCGGACCAAGTGGGCCAGGAGGACCAACTGGAAATAGAGGTAATTTTTTTTATGTTTTCATTGAATAACTTCCCGATAAAAAAAAAATCTGTTTACCATATAGGAATGTATTGCTATGCCAGGTGAAACGGGCGCCCCGGGACAGACTGGAGCTGCTGGATCAACAGGACCCACTGGGAATCCTGGTGACGATGGTGACGCTGGACCAACAGGAGATCCTGGTGCAGCCGGAAATACAGGACCTACTGGGCCAGGCGGTGCTACAGGCGTGGAAGGACCTTCTGGACCTGCTGGACCAACGGGAAACTCTGGCGAGCCTGGACAAACTGGTGCACCCGGAGCCACTGGTATGTTGAGATACATAAATGTTTTTATCTACTAGAGTTAAACAATAAAAACGTTTATAACCCAACATAATTATCACAAATATGTTTTAAAGGTGCCGAGGGACCAAGCGGACCAGCTGGAAATACTGGACCATCTGGACCTGGCGGTCCAACTGGGCAAACTGGTGCACCTGGAGGAACTGGACCAAGTGGACCTGCTGGGGAAACTGGTGCACCTGGATCTACTGGACCAAGTGGACCAGGAGGGCCTAGTGGGCCTGCTGGTCCTACCGGAAATCCTGGCGATCCTGGTGCCACTGGAGCAGCTGGTAAATATCCAACATGCTATTGACCTATAATTTTCGCAAATATACATCTGTTCTTATTTTCTACAAGTGGCAAACTATTTGTTTAGGTCCGTCTGGTCCATCTGGTCCTGCCGGACCTACTGGAGACCCAGGTGAAGATGGACAGACCGGAGCACCCGGACCCTCTGGACCTGGAGGACCAACTGGAGGACCTGGACCATCTGGCCCTGCTGGACCCACCGGAGATGCGGGACAAACAGGCGAGTACTAAAAATTGAATATCATTTTTATTATTTAGATTGCCGCTTGATCTATTGGAACTGGTCAGAGAAGTGTCGTAAAAAATAAAAATAGTTGATGTATTCGTTTTATTTCATAGTGTGTACATTAGAATTAAAAGTAAAATGATTTAAAATGATTGCCATTGTGAACTTGATAGCGATATTATGACAATGCAGGGATTATCAGAATATATGAATGAATTCGAAATATATGATGACAATATATAAATGAATGATGGATGCATTCATCAGTTAAATAATGCAAATTTTTCCTAAATGACAGGAGCTCAGGGTGTGACTGGCCCAAGTGGACCAACTGGAAATCGTGGCGAGACTGGAGCACCAGGACCAAGCGGACCAGGAGGACCGACCGGTGGACCCGGTGAACCTGGAGAAGATGGCGAAGATGGCAAGTGGAAATACACAACTTACAATGCTTATTATATAAATCTTGCAATACAAACCCAAAGTGGTAAACAATACAATTGGAATTCAAATTTCACTAAGTTGTATCGCTACCGCGACGCATAATTCCCCAGTAGTTAACATTAAGTAACATTACACAATTTGAATCGAAGTACATGCAAACCTAGATGATTTCTGAAGCGTAAAGGACAGTTACCACCGGGTTAATACTCGATCTGAAAATGTGTGTTTTTCAGGAGTAACTGGACCAACAGGTGGCCGTGGAGAAACTGGAGCACCAGGATTGACTGGACCAGGTGGACCAACTGGTCCCTCTGGACCAGCTGGAGAAACCGGTGCACCAGGTGAAAATTTATTTCTAATATTGAAATGGAAATATAAAAACCAATATTATGGGGACTATACAAAATAGATCATTTTTGACCTATTGATGTTTTAGTTAATGCTGTGCCGACATATTATAAGGACATAATGGGTTTCGGAAGTCAATATGTCGTACCATTGGAGGCACGTACCCTTACGTACCCTTTCATTAACCATTTAAGCCCTCGCGATGCATTAGGCATTTTAAATCACTGTAAAACATATTTAATTTTCCTTCAACTAAGGGTTTTATAATGAAAATTTCCTTGAAACTGATTTTCCAATACATTGCAATTTCCACCCATTTCAAATCATCCATCTTCATCCACAAGTCGAGAATGCAGCGACAGCAATTCACAGCTTGTAGTAGAGGAGATGATAATGGTATATTCAGGCTCGAAAGGGTTAAAACACTAATTCTACTCGCAGGTGCAAGCGGACCTGGTGGGCCAACTGGAGAACCTGGAAGTACTGGACAGGCTGGAGAAACTGGAGCGCCCGGACCCTCTGGCTCTGCTGGCCCAACTGGTGAAGCTGGACCTTCTGGTCCTGCTGGCCCCACTGGAAATAGCGGAGCTCCTGGAGTATCTGGACCATCTGGTGGCCCTGGACCATCTGGACCTGCCGGCCCAACAGGAGATGACGGACAACCTGGTGCTACAGGTATTGATATTCTTTAGCTATCGTAATGATCTTATTCCATTTATATTATGTAACTTGTTTTTACGCTGGTACAAAATCTGATTTTGGCTCACCCGCATTAGTAAGTCCGGCTATGTTTACTCTACGAACGTGGTTTTGGTTGTCGTATGTGGGTGTTGTGATTTCGTTACGTGTTACAAGACTGAAGACTGTGGTTATTTCAGGTGTTGCTGGACCCACTGGTGATCCTGGAAGTGCTGGACCAACCGGTGCCGATGGAAATCCAGGTCAGACTGGTGCTCCTGGTCCGAGCGGACAAGATGGAAATACTGGACCTTCTGGTCCAGCTGGCTCAACTGGACAGACTGGTGCTCCTGGTAAGCTCAAGCTTAGTTCTTTTTAATTTATTGTGTATTCACACATATCGTACCTTCTTAAAACCGTATTAAATTTATCAGGTGCTAGCGGCCCTACTGGACCGGGAGGCCCAACTGGAGAAGCTGGTGAACCTGGAGAAAGCGGCGCACCTGGACCAACCGGCAGAGGAACCACTGGACCAACCGGTCAAACTGGCGCTGCTGGACCAAGCGGCCTCGCTGGACCAACTGGAAATGCAGGACCCAGTGGACCTGCAGGATCAACTGGTCCTAGTGGTCCCGCAGGACCAGCTGGTGAAACTGGAGCAGAGGGTCCGGCTGGGCCAACAGGTGACCCTGGTGTCTCCGGCCCATCAGGAAGCCCTGGAACCGACGGACAAACTGGAGCACCCGGATCCACTGGACCATCTGGACCAGCAGGTCCTACTGGAGCAGCCGGACCAACTGGACAAACAGGCACTCCCGGTAAGATGAATAGTCCAATTATTTAGATCAAACTATCCGCATTTTTTTTTTAAACGAAAATATTATTATGCCAATATGCTTTCAGGTGGTGATGGACCAACTGGTCCCTCTGGTCCTGGTGGCCCCACTGGACAACCTGGCAATGATGGACAAACCGGAGCAGCTGGATCAACCGGGCCATCTGGACCTGCTGGACCCACTGGAGCAGATGGTAGTGACGGACAAACGGGAGCACCTGGTTCTACTGGACCATCGGGACCTGCTGGATCCACTGGACCAAGTGGACCTGCTGGACAAACTGGAGCTGCAGGAGAACCAGGTGGGCATATCTTAGCCATTAAAACTAGGGAAATTTCATTAACTTGAAAAAAACGGCAGATTAAGAGCCAATACAATTTATGATGCAGGTGGCGACGGACCAACCGGCCCTAGTGGTCCTGCTGGACCGACGGGCAGCCCTGGAAGTGATGGACAAACTGGAGCCGCTGGATCAACTGGACCATCCGGGCCAAGTGGACCTGCTGGTCCCACTGGGTCACCTGGACAAACTGGAGTTGCTGGATCTACTGGACCAAGTGGACCAGCTGGACCATCTGGTTCTGCAGGTCCCACTGGAGCTGCGGGACAGACTGGTGCCGCAGGACCTTCTGGATCCCCAGGCACAACAGGACCAAGTGGACCTGCCGGTATGATTATGCAATATTTTAAACCTAAACATCGTCACATTTGACTGGTATGTCTATTTGAAATCATGGCAAAAATATCAAATTTGCACTGATTTTAGGACATAATATAATAATTATTGGTCTGATAAAAAAGTGATCTGGGGTAAGTTTAATCAATTAATGTACTTGTTGCAGGACCCACTGGACAAACGGGACAAACTGGTGTTGCTGGACCGTCTGGACCAGCTGGATCCACGGGACCTAGTGGAAGTGCAGGTGATCCTGGACAGACTGGTGCCCCCGGAGCTACAGGCCCTTCTGGTAGCGATGGAGCAGATGGAGCGACTGGGCCAAGTGGCAACGATGGTGCACCTGGAGAAACGGGAGCGGCTGGATCAACTGGACCTAGTGGACCTGGAGGACCAACTGGTATGTCCAACCGACTACTGTTGAATCAAAAAAGAAATACTTTCGAATTTTGACAAAATTCGATCGTGTTCACGCTCGAGATAATTGTGTTAGTGGTCGAATCGTAAAATCGTAATTTCTTCCAACCTCGGGGTGTTCACTGTCCGATCTCTGCTTCTGTCTGGATTACGTCAGCGATTGTTAGTCTCAAGTTCAAATTAGAGCACATTGATTTCTTTTTGTGAAATAACCCATAACTGCATCTCAATATAGCAAAGTAACTTACTCCTTTTAAATGTTGAAGGTGATCAAGGTGCACCTGGGGAGACTGGAGCACCTGGCAATACTGGACCAAGTGGACCTGGTGGACCAACTGGACCAAGTGGATCTGATGGACAAACCGGAGCACCTGGTAAGTAACTTTCTGTGGAGCCTCGTTGACATAATTTTTGATGATCACAAAGGTATTGGAATAATATTATACATAATAACGTTTTCAGGATCCACTGGACCAAGTGGTCTCGCCGGACCAACTGGATCTGCTGGGCCTAGTGGACCTGCTGGACAAACTGGAGCTGCTGGACCTAGTGGACCTGCCGGATCAACTGGACCTTCTGGACTAGCGGGACCAACTGGAAGCCCTGGCCAAACTGGAGCAGCTGGACCAAGTGGACCAGCTGGTCCTTCTGGTCCTGCTGGTCCTAGCGGGCCTGGAGGACCAACTGGAAGTGCTGGTGCCGATGGAGTTGACGGATCTACTGGTAGGGGCCTAATGGTTAAATTGTAATACTAAATTGATGATTTGTTAGTTTCCAGGGATTTCAACAAACAGGTGTCTAACCTGTGTTTTTTTCATTTCAGGACCATCTGGACCAACGGGTCCAGCAGGACAGACTGGTGCTGCAGGACCTAGTGGGCCCTCTGGGCCTGCCGGTCCTACTGGATCAGCAGGAGACAATGGAGCAGATGGAGCTGACGGTAAGTTATGTACAACTCTACAACGCTGACATATTTAATCATAGACTAATTTATAGTCGGGTAAATGTGTATTTTGCTGTTCTGCTTCATTGGAATACCCATGTTATGAGTGTACGGCCAATTATAATTTTTTTCGGCGAGGGTATCTATTTCAGACGACTAAGTCGGTCCCCGATCTAAACTGTTATGCACATTTTACATTTTTCGTTATCTGGTAATATGTAATCACATTTACCTTTTCAGGACCCACTGGACCACAGGGTGATGCTGGCAACACAGGTCCCTCTGGCCCTGCTGGAAATGATGGTGCTGATGGTCCAACGGGTCCAGCAGGTCCTACTGGACCCGCCGGAGTCGGTAAGTGAGAAAACTGTTATTTAATATTCACAGGTCTATTTAAATCTAATTAGCCGATATTGGTTTCATTTTATATTGTACAAGATATATATTTCTGTTTCAGGTGAAACTGGACCAACAGGTTCCCGAGGTCCTACCGGTTCATCTGGCTCGTCCGGTGAGTACGATGCTACTGTGTTAACCCTTTTAAGCGCTAAATTTTTTTGTAAAATCCATGGAGACCAAAGGGTTTTATTCAATTTGAAACAATCATAAATGTCTTCATTAGCTCTTCTGATTCATTTGAATACCTATGTTATGGGTCTACGGCCATTACAAATAGTTTGTCTTAGGCCTACAGTGCGGAGATCGACTTCAGTCGTCAGAATCTGACTTCTACAGACGTCAGATTCCGAGACTAAAGTCGATCTCCGCGCTGTAAGGGTTAAATACATTACCTAATTGCGTAATCGACACAGCAATTTCATACAAAAAGTGTCAATATAATTAAATCTATTGTCATCACTTGTGGCTCATTGTGGAGCTACAATTTTTACATTGTAGAGCTCAATTATCATGGTTTCATAAAGACGTGGAATATTAATGATTTTTTTTAATATTATACAACAGATGACAACCAATGTATCTCCAACAACGGTGGATGTGCTCATCATTGCGTGGATACATACGACAGCTATTTCTGTGCCTGTCGTGATGGATATGAAATTATAAACGAGCTCTTCGACTGTCCAAGTAAGTTGAAACACATAAGGAGACGTATTTTAGTAGTCATGCATTTCTCGTTGCACAGCGACACAAAACATTTGCATAACGTGTCTACAACGTCAGCCCAACGCCTAAGACGTTGATCCAACATGGTATAAAAAAAATGTTGTACAAATGTGTTGTTGCTGGAATTTGCCGGCGGTAATATCCTGTTTTATTTGCAGATGTCGGTAGGCTGAGGGGCAAACGAGATGTATCTGAATTACAGCCAGTGCATTCTGCCCTAAGTATCCGTGAGAAGAGACAGGTTGAAGAAAGTAAGTAGTCCTGCTGTATTAGTTGGTTGCTGTTACTGCTGCACACGAATTACTTAAAAACTTAAAACATGGGGATTGCAACACAGGGTGGTCAGAGTGGTGGTTACGTGAACATGGCAGTAATTTATTTTAATGGAATAGGTAACCTAGAGGGAGCGGTCTCATTATAGTTTTTTTTGGCGGAAATTGAACAAGTAATGCCCATCCAGGCCCAGGTTTATGCCCGGTAACAAAACTAATCTTTCCTGCTTGCCTGAAGATTTGTTAAGAATCTACTTGTGGGATGATTTGTTGCAAGTAATAGCTTTTTATGGCCACTCATTTCGAGATTGCTTTCCAATTTTGGTCCGTATTCAGTGGTGGGCAGTTTCTAGTGCTTAATACAGCCCATATCTTGCGTTATTAAATCGCATGTTAGGAATTCTATGTTAAGTGCTAATTTGTGTTGCAGTACCATGTGCTTTGGATTTGGTGTTTGTGCTGGATGAATCTGGCAGCATAACCTCACCCAACTTTGAAAAGATGAAGGATTTCTGCATCGATGTTGTTGAAAGTATAGTGATCGGTGACGCCAGCACACGTGTTGCTTTGGTCACTTACGGCGACGATGCCACAATAATATTTAATTTGAACGAGGGAACTGACAAGGACGACGTCATTCAAAATATCCGTAATATACCGTATGGTGGAGGACAAACGCATACAGCCGCAGCTCTGAAACTCTGCAAGGACGACATCTTTGACTCTGATAATGGAGACCGAGCATCTGCCACCAATGCAATCATTATCCTTACTGATGGAGCTTCAACAGACGAAAGCCCGATTGCCGATGCCAGAAGATTACATGAAGATGGCGTGGAAATAATTTCCGTCGGTATCGGTTCTAATATCAAGGAAGACGAGCTGTCGGAAATTTCCTCACCAGATCACCTCTTGGGAGTGAATTATTTCTTGACGCCCGACTTCGACGAATTGACAAATATACTTGATCAATTACTGACGTTGTGCAACGCCGGGTGTAAGTACACTGATCATTTAGCTTAAATATTGTAAGCCGGTCATACACATGGCAACATGTAACGCTATCGTTCTGGTAAAATGTGGTGTTCATCGTACACATGCCACACGTAAATCAAGTTGGTGTATGAGGAAATGTTACTGATATTTTGTGTTACGAGGCAATCGACGACCTATGAAGAAAGGCCGCTAATGAGTTTAGTTTAAAACTATGTTTTCTTTTTCAGCGTGTAATTACAAATCTCTGGACTTGGCTATTTTCCTTGACGTATCCCGCAAGCAAGGCTCTAGTGACTTTTCAGCAGCTAGAGAGTACTTAGAAACCTTCGTTTCTCGACTACATATTGAGGAGGATTTGATCAGAGTTGCACTTTACACATTTGATGAAGAGACAACCGCAATCATCGATTTCGACGACGACGAATCGTACGACTTATCCGCTATATTGGGAGAAATAGCAGACCTGAGTAGAGGTTCCTCCAGTAGATTAAATATTGCTAATGCTTTGAAAGACATGAGAGAAAGGACATTCCATCAAAACCAAGGAGATCGTGATGATGCCACAAATATAGGCATATTGTTCATTGGTGGCGAAGCAGACAGAGACGCTGATGAGATCGAAAGCGAGGGCAACGAGTGCAAGGAAGACGGGATCTCTCTTGTTGGAGTTGGCTATGATGAAGCAGAGATTGAACAAATCAACGATTTTGTATCTGTAGAATTCGATGTGCACCAGTCTTACATATTTTCCAGGAGCGAGTTGGAAGCTATGAAGGATCTATCGCTTGTGGTTGATGCGGCGTGTGTCGACCCAGCTTGGACAGGTACACCATCTTGTCATAGCTTATCATTTTTTTCTTCATGGTGAAGTTTAATTTTTATTTTCAAAACTTTTGTCTATTTTACTAAAACGCCTACAATTTATTTTTCAGAAAATTATTATTGTCGCTACTACAAAGGTTGTGGTTTGATGTGTTTCTGTCGTGTGGAGGGAGACATGATGCCAATTAATGGAACTGAATGTAGAGGTGAGAACTCGTCTCATTAACCCGCCAAATTATTCAATCTGAATTTTCACCCACTTGAAGTTGTGTCTCGCTGACGCGATCCACAACTTCAAGTGAGTGAAAATTATTAAGATTTGACAAAATGGAGGTCAACTGTTTTCAAACATTGCTGATTGATGTTACACATTTTATCTTTAACATGTTTAAAAGGTGGTAATTAATGTGCTAATACAAAAATGAAAATCCTAAAATATGCGGCACCGGCGGTTAAAGGATTAACCAGTCATTAGAAGACTGAACACGGTTGTAATAAGAACAAGACTGCAGAGGTGTGCTCCCCATCTTTATTCGTTAATAATGCAGTAGTCCCATCATTAACATTTTTTATATTAACTGAATGCAGAGGTGAGTAAATCTCCCAGCATCACCCGTCATTAGAAGCTAGTATTTCACAACTAACTTGTGCTTTTCAATTCAGATGTGAACGAGTGTAGAACGGAAAATGGTGGATGTGAACATGAATGTCAAAATATGGTTGGCTCCTACACATGTGACTGTAATGATGGGTACGCCTTGGCTGACGACGCACACTCCTGTCTAGGCAAGTTGCACTACATTATTCAACACGATTTTAAAACCGGTTCAAAAAAAATTGACTGTCCAATGCGGTCAACGATCACTCTGTAAATTTTTATTTTTACACAGCTAAACATACTTTAAATATCTATTTACAGATATAGACGAATGTGCAAATGACGATAGATGTGAAGGCGAATCCACATGTGTGAACACGATAGGAGCCTACTACTGTATCGAAGGAGTGGATACTGACGGTAAGTAGTTAAAACACTTGTTTAACCGATATGTCTTTTAATGCTGTGAAAAGTTAGACACTGTGTTCCCAACATTTATAATGGGTCTCGTTTACTGGGATTATTTTATTCTTCCAGATCTATAATATCGGTAGTTAAAAGACTGCAATTCTACTGTAGGCCCTAATTGACAACGCTCGGTTGATAGGCCTACTTATATTATTTTGTGATGTGTATTTTTTATTTACAGAAAGTCATTTGCAGCTGGTTATAATAGTTTAGATAAAGTAAAGACCAGATTTAAAAAAAATCTAAATATAAACTTGTACCAAACCTCTCCCTGGCGTCTTTATTTCAATTGTTCCTATGTCAATGGGATAAACGTGGTCCTAATATTTGCTTTAATTTTACAGGTGCAGCTGCTGCTCAGGGTGCCGCGCTGAACATTGCGGCAACAACTTCGAACACGGCTACTATTGGAATAATCGTTGCTGTGGCGGTATCCGCTCTGAATCTCATTATGTTTTCTGCACTCGCAATTCGTTATCTCCGTAACCGCCGACGTGGTAGTGAAGCAGAAGAGGAGTCTGGGCCCACGACAGCAGCAAATAATGGCTTCAGAAGCAACACTGGTACAGTGAGAAGTTTTGGCTCTCTAGCGTCAAAGTTCAGTATTCCCGAGGGAGATGACTTATCAACAGTGTCTTCTGTATCATGAGACTAACCTCACATCTATGTTTTTACTCTTCTACTTTTGGACATTAGATGTCGTTATAACATAGTAATACCTCACTACATGCATGATGTTAGTAATGTTACATAGTTTATTAATTAGTTTTGTTACCATAGCTCTTTGTTATTATGTTAACTACGACATTGGCACGTAATACAGAATGGACAAAGAACATCACAAAGTGCTTTCAGCTGTACATAGACACGACACAATCTGTTCTTGGTCGTCTCCACCCCATGTTCTATTTTACATATCAATTGCACTGTAATTATTACGACTGTGTGAATACCGGTAATAAACCCCTAACCAACGATATATTTTTTTGTTTTTTATGCTCTAATAAATGTTCCAGGGGGAGGCTTCTAAAGAGCCCAACTGTTAATTGACCGCAAGTGACTACTGTTTAACTCAACTGAAACGCCGTGCCGACACTCATGTGAAAACCTGGTGATCTCTCCGCCATACTTCGTTGTATTGGACTGCTAGGTGAAATTTTGTAGGGTCAGGCTACAGAGTTTCACGGAATACCCATCTCATAACACAATACAGTCTTGGCCACTGTAACTAAAGTAAAACCTCGCTCTTCATTGTCCCTGTTACATAACGATGAGCGTTTGGAACATACTCCATACATGTAGTCTCAACGTATCCTGTTTGTTTTTCTCGCTTTAGTTCTATCGCTTCTCCTCACCCAGTCTAGTTCAATGCTAAAGATTTGTTCGCCTACGAGCTCGGGTCTCCTTTCAGGCGCTATAGATCAGATTTAACTGTAGGATACAGATAATGATGCAAAATCTGTTCAGGACTAATTTATGGGCTCTTCAGGCATAGGGTGAGCTTATGCTGTCGTCTGCAGTCTGCCCGTGATTCACAAGAAATGCTTAGTCTTGGCCGCCTTCATTTTATATGGTTTGTTGAAGAGCTCGTGCGGGTGCAAGATCTTCCCCTGCAGAATTCGGAAATTATTAACGTTAGGACCTAGACCATAAGGACACGTGTTGGCAAGAAAATGCTAAAATATCTCTATTCTTAGCCGATTTCAATTGTTTGGTTTAGACTGTGAATTGAACTAAAACTAATAATTATCGGGCTAAACTAATAATTATCGGGCTAAGATAAAAAAATCGGTGATTTTATTTTGGCTTAACATGTCTCATGATGTAAACTAATCCACAGGCTAGAGCTGCGAAAGATTTTTATTTTTTGTGCTGCGCATTTATCAGTTAAGCGATATATATACGAAATTCCCGTATGTCTTATTTTGGACATACATGTCTCTATATCCCGCTTAACTGGTAAATGCGCAACAAAGTAAGCATGTTTAAACATGGTCATAATAAAAAACGAAATAAAATCATAGATTTGATTTTAGACTGATTTGAGATCTAATCGGGACTATTACACATAAATGCTTCTCCCCCCTCGATTCTTATCAGATTCCAAGGCGGAAGCCTGAGAGGATGAGCTTTTGTTTTATTTACACTAACGTTATGGTTTAGAAATCTGCAGTAATAAGACCAGCATAGCTAGGTCATCTCTGCACAAAGGTCATTATTCGTCAAGTAGCTTGGCATCAAATTATATTGTCATAAGGGCTCTGTAAACTTGATTCGTATTTAGGATCTACGATGGGCGCCAATTTTAGAAAAAAAGACGCGGATACTTTATGTTGGTGTTTAACATACACATTTCTGTTATGCCTGACGTATTGGTGTAGTCCTAATGTACATATAGACATTGCATTGGGAGTCCAAGATGGCTGACATTTCTAATGTCAAAACAAAAAGTGATTTGCTCGCTTGAATTGGAATACTTACTGGATGATTATGCTACTCGTTACGAAGACGTCCAGTATAGTATGTTGCAGGACACTGATGTGGCCCTGGTAAGACCTTAACTACCGGCAATAGCGTTTGACATTGGTTCTCTCATGTGGGATGAATATAGAGCTACCCTCGACTATCCTTACTCTTGAGGCCTATCCGACCCGAGGAAAGCGGAGCTGTTAGAACAGCGATGATTTTTCGGCATTAAATTACGGTGGCGGATCCAGGGGGGGGGGGGTGACGCAGCAGGCGCTCCCCCCTATTTTCGGGAAAATACTTTTAAAAAAAGTCCCTTAAATTGGCTAAAATTTACCACAAAAATCTTGGGGGCAAGCCCTCAAAACCCCGGGCGCCCCCCTTCAGATCCTGGATCCGCCACTGAATTGCATCTTTGCGAAACCCAACTTCCCCGGTCGTCTGGCTGTGTCTGTGGGTAAATCCACTAAACATGTCCAAACCCCCGGGCGAGTGAAGGAAAACTCCCGATAACACACCATGCCCAATCGTAATACTTACAAGCAGCTTACCGAGAATCAAAATCAGAGTTGTAGGCCTATTATTAAGGCGCGGACCTGATTTTTTCAGCCTAAATTTAAGATAATCATTGAAAATATGAAGTCACGTTTAGAGACATCATGAAAGTTGAGCTGACTGTTGAATCAACACAATCAGGCTAAAAGCATAGAAAATCAAAATTGTTTTTGGTTCATTGATAGAGCCTATGTCCATAATATGTCGACACGTCCTATATTTCCGCTTGTTTTTTTAAATTCTGTGTATCGCCCAGTTGGGCCTAAGCGAGAAACAAGGACAAAACTTAATTTCGGACATGCGTGTCCAAAATAAGAAATAGGAGAATAACTGATAAATGAGACTTTTGACACACTTGACACACGTTGCCACAGCAGCCCAAACTTTAAAAGACTTCCGCAATTTATGGCCATATTAAAAAGCCAAGATAAAAATACAGATTTTCTTATGAATTTAGCCTGAATGTGTCGCTTTAAGTTGATTATAACCGGTACATTATTACAGCGAATTACCAACTTCCCAACAACGACCCCTTAACCCACTGGGCACACAACGTTGCTGCGATGTTAAATCAACGGCGTAACAACGTCGTGTGCCCAGTGGGGACATTGTAAACATCATGTGGCTAAAAGGCCTGAGAGATGGGACTCTTTCAATAAGGCGGTGGGGACCAAATCGATGTTCCCTTTCCATCTATGTCGCTTGATTAAAAATAGGTGATGTTGTTGGGAACTGAACATTAATTCAGTTTCAGTAACATAATTTTTTTCCAATTTTGTATCTAGCATTGATAATTGTTTGTATCAGCAAATTATTTCCTACAGTATTAAACGATAAGACATGGAATCAACCAACACATTTTATGAAGGTCCATCCGGATTTATGAAAAATAGGCAGACTAGCGATGCTTTTCAACTTCGAGACGTCATTGAGAAAAAATGTTCAAAATCTAAAATGGTGTACACTGCTTCCGTCGACTACAAAATATTTTTTGATACAATCCTTCGTAAATTATTACTCCGCAAACTAAACAAAATCGGCATAGCACTGTCTGCAATAAATGTGATAAATTTTATGCATTCAGCCATTGAGGTTAAATTACGACTGGAGTAATATGTTAGTCAGAGTCCACACATTCAATATTTGCATTATTGACACAAGATTTGAAAAAAGGATATTTATGGTATTTGAACTAGCAATAAAATATATCAAGTCTCCTTTTTGCAGACGATGTGGTACTTGTAGCTAGCAATGCTGAAGATCTATAGTATCTCGTGAATCGCTGTAACATTTAGTTTTCGTAGTGGAGATGAGTAATCAATACCGATAAAACAGAAGTAATGATTTTCATCAAAGCCGGGTAAAATCTGAAACATTTACATGCAACCATACCAAAAGAGCAGACAAATGTGTTTACCTGGGATTAGTTTTCATCACCCGATGCTGGTCCGATGTCGGGCCGTGTCATGGACGATGGAGTTTTACGAGTCAACAAGCACAGAAAGCCAGCTCGGCAACAGCTCTAAAACTTTTCGACGCCCACATCAAACCCATTTTAATATATAATTGTGAAAATCTAATAATGCGTGATCCATATGTTTTAAATGTTATAAATCTAGACAAAACAGAATCCATTCATACAAACTATAGTAAATACTTATTGGGACTATCTGAGACCTGTAGTAATATTGCGGTTTGTCTAAAACAAGGAAGTGCAAAATTGTGTTCAGGAATTAGCGCTAAATCAGTGACGTAAATCATCCTTTTTGCTATTGAGATTTTCTTGAAAAAATTTTTGCAATTTTTCTTTGATATATCTCATGGACATTTCAAAATATAGTCAAAATGCTGTAAGACAATACCAGAATTTATTTTATTTGATCGTATTATTTTATCATCACATGCAGTGATACAAAACGCGAAATGCGGTAAAATGAAATAATATTAAAAAAACAGACTTTAGTAACTGATTCCTGACCTAGTCTCATGATATCAACGGCTCGTTTGTGTGGGTTTGGTATCTCAGCTCCCATGATGATTATATTGATCCAATGGCCATCTAATGTTGGCACATCGGCTACGGTCCTGGCCTAACATTAGATCAATGCGGTTCAACGTCTCGTGTTTGCTATTAAGGCGGTTTGAAGTAGGCCAATGTAGCAGTATATTGGCTCATAATTAAACCACTACTAGTAGTGTAGTCATTCTGGCGAAATAATCTGGACAAATTGCTAACAAAGGTTTTATGATGTATTTTGGTAGATGTAGGTCCCAACTAACATATCTGAAAAGTCCCAAGCAAAACTCCTGTTCTAATTCTAGAAATAGAGTAAAACCATTTTTCAATACATGATCGCTTGAGAAAATGGAATTTTTCAAGTTTTTTTTTTCCATTTCAAATGCAAAAAATGGTTGATTTAAAGTTGATTTAGCGATTTTTTAGAAAAAATAATGATATTTGAAGTGATTTTAATTTTTTAGGTATATGAGTATATGATGTTTAAATCATTCTTGTTAGCCTAGATAATAATATGCTCTCGTATTTATGGGTAGCTTGTGTGGCGGAGTGACCACCTACAATATTGGTATTCGGTTTATCTGTCAAGTATTAGTATTGATCCCATGAGTCTATTAAGCGTATATTTTAATTAAAAGAAAAAACTCAATTGGGAGCGATCACTAAATGATCGTGGCCTAAATTTATGCTAATTATTTTTCAGATTAAATGTCATCAATTGATCCCGTTTTTCATTACATTTCAATATTTTTGATATTATTGGATAATCACCATTTGTCGACTGCTAAAATCAAGTTCATAAGTAAACAAATTATAATGGCGAGGTTAAGGAGAAGGTTTGACTCTGGGATTGAGCTCTCTTAATGATCAATGCCAGTTGCTACAACACAATATCCAAGTATTTTACCGTTTAAGAACAGATATTTCTTGCATAACATGTATCTAATGGCCTCTAAAATACTAATTTATGATACCACTGCAGTTTAATAATTAATGAGGTCTAATTTCAGGCATTTTCTCACAACTAACATCTAATTGTTATCGTTATTAAAAACACCCAGGTGACATTAAATTTCTGTACCTCTAGATCGTTATTAAGAAAACAAGATTCTCAACAAGAACATCTGCATAACTTGACACCGAATGACCAAATAGAAAACAATAAAAAAAAAAAAAAAAAAAAAAAGAACATAAATAAAAAACAACATAAATAAACAAAAATAATAATAAACATAAATAAACATAAATATCAACATGTAAGCGTGGGTTTAAACATAGGTAGATGTTTTTGTATTTAGCAAAGTGAATTTATCATACATTGTATAGCAGTGGTGATGAAATAGACATTCTTTTGTATTGAGTATATAGATCATATATGATTAGGTACGTTGCAATGTACATGGGTTTTCATTGTTAAAACTTGAGACTCAAAGGGTTAGAATTATTATAATAATAAAATAGCTCATACACAATGCAATTGCGGATATTATCTATGTAAATATTTGGAATTGACATTACAAATGTACATAACTAATATAATATCTACAGCAAAACTGTTGGTTTGAAATCGTCTTTTACAATTAAAATTGTAAAAAACGTTTCAGATGTTTCTTATTTTTTGCTATTCAGATTCCTTGACCATCTAAACATACGAATCCATATATTTTATTTACGATTTGCATAGTTATTGGAGAAGATATGTGATTTTTAGCATAATAGCTGGTGCATATTGCGGCCATCTTGAATTTCGCTATTCAGCAAAAAAAGAGACATGTAAAACAATGTCAGCCACCCAGGTATTGTTCTTTGACAATTACTAAACACATTTCTGAAGATAGTTTGCTTGTAATAAACATATGCCATCATTCCATTTTTTCATCACATTATGTACCCCTGGCTGGCTGACTATTCGTCAATTTAACAAAATTGAACAGAAGTTTTGCTTGGGACTTTTCAGGATTGCTAGCTGGGGCCTATATCTACCATAATAAACCATAAAACCTTCCAGATTTTCGTGGATTTAGTGTCAGAATGACTAAACTATTACATACATGTACAACTTTTACACAGACCGATTTACTACTTCATATTACTTGCTAGTGTATCGCATGATGAACCAATTCCGCTACATTTACCTGGTTTTTGTGCATATAAAAATATGAATGCTTTTTTTGTGGATTTAAGGTTATTTCTATCGATATAAATGAAACAGTTATGCAGCTTTAATAGCAACATACAAAAAGGAGAGTCCTATTTTTCAAGCGAGTGACATTCTCCGCACCGGGTCCGAAATTAAACATGCCCTTATATTCATATTCTATCCATATCGCACAAAGTAATAACTCCTAGGTATGTCTAAATGACATGAGAATATAAACTTTGTACTGTGGAATATATCTATCATCACTTCAAAAAATAGAATAATTTTGAACGTATTCCATTTTTTTTTAATTATGATTGTTATCTGCCACTTTATATTTGTAATGTCTAGACAGTGTGTCTTACTCCGCTGTGATTAGTTTTGCATAGCAGTGATGGGGCAGCATTGTTTACAGCTTGTCAAACTTAAATCCGTAATAACAATCGGAATAGTACAATAAAAAAAACATTCTTTATGAATTAATCTCTTGAATAAAATAAGCGAAAGTTACATGTATGCAGCTTTAATCCATAGACTTGTATATCATGGGTTTTTTTATTATGCCCTTATGATTGTATTGTCGTGCAAAAATGTATTTTTTGCTGATGCCTATTTGGAAAATTATTTTTTAAAATCATGCTCAAAATGGGTTGGCTTTTTTAAGTCGTAAAAGGATGAAAATTGACTAAAAAAAAAAAAATGTGTTTAGGATATTATTCATTTCACCAATAAGGAACACACAAAATATGTATAATATATCGATTTGTATGGTTCCCAAAGCGGGAAAACCGACAACACGATTATAATTATATTAGAAATAAACGGTGTTAACCTTTTTTTTTTGGCCGAAAGGTAGCGTTCCCGCCCTCTAACATAATTTAGAAAACTGTGTGGAAGTCAATTGTCATTTGATATATCTCAACATGCTCAAGAGGTTATCCCCCTGGGGGTGGTTGATACTTTAAAGGTTCGGGAAACAAAGCAACTCTTGAAAAATATACATGCATTCATGCATTCATTCATGCATGCATGCATTCATTCATGCATGCATGATGCATGCATTCATGCATGTATGCATGAATGCATTCAGGAATGCATTCAGGAATGCATTCATTTATTCATGCATTCATTCATGCATTCATTTATGCATTCATTCATTCATGCATCCATTCATGCATTCAAGCATTGAATGGAATCTACTGAAGCAGTTTTCGTGAATCGCGGACAGACGGACCTTGAAACGACAGTGAAATCTGACAGTGAAATCAATATACACCCTACCTGTTAACATTGTGTACAGGTTTGAATGAAATGTGCCGAAGATTCAATGAGAAAGAGCGTTTTCCGTGCGCACGCATCTGGCAACCCTGTGGCCATATATACCGTGACAGGTGGCGCCAACTTCAGTATACCCTATATTGAATAGGTCCCTAGGAGCATTTTAGTTAAATCGCTAAATTGCTTGGAAGGAATAGCTTTTGGAACAAAGTGTCAATTGAAAACTGCAAACGATTAATGAAATATGACAGGTGGCGCCACCTGTAGCACAATCTTAGCTACTTACACCCCACCTGGTGAGCATTGTGTAAGTTTTAATAAAATCTACTCGATACTAGTAGTAGTTGAAATTGTTGAAATTGTTGACAAAAGCAACACAATTAAATGTATGGGTACTTTTTTTCCCTATTATAAACAACTATTTATTAAATGTGACCACATGATCTGCCTGTGATGACGGCTATCATTTTAAATTGGTCACCACCGAATTTTAAACTAGACACTGGCGAGTTTTATTTTCCCTTCTTTATGAATAAATTACATTTAAAGCGCTTCCAAAATTACAATGAAAAACTATATATTGTTTTATGCTATTTATTGTGAGTAATATTTTTATCTAAAATATATTTTGTGTATATATTAATTGACTAGTTCCTGTGGATGTAGCATGCATGTGACATCACGTTGGCAAACAGGTATATAACAATACAAAAATAATAATAATAAAACATTATACAACATTATATAGCATAATGGCCAATATTTAAACAAATAAAACTATTACATACAAATGATAAAAGACACGTAAACTTCAGAATGTCCCTGCCAAGTTCCGTGCATGCTAGATTAATCATATTTAGCATTCATATTCTGGACAACTCGCGTAAATTCAATGAAGATGTACGATTTATTTGCCAACAAACAAATAACCAAATGACTACGAGAACATTTAATGGTTCAAATGCATTTTAATACATTTTCCTGTTAAAACTACAGTTAACGCTCCAACACTGACAAATATACTGCTCACTATGATTATGTATGTCTAAGACAGAAAGCATATAAAATTCCACACCACATGACACCAAGTTTGATATCAAATCATTATGGTATTATCATGATTATATTTAAGAAGTCATATTAAATATTACACCACGCATATTACACCACAAATATGCAAAATTGTTTTTTATCAGAGAGGTAAAAACATCAATTGCCATAATTATCAGTATTTGGTTGCAACTGCTTTACTTCTTAATTCCATTTTGCTGCTCTGCTTATTAATAACAAGCTGTGTGCTTTTCTAATTTGCATAATATTTAGTTGATTAACAAAAATTTAAAAGAAATACATTAAGAAACCTCTTAAACGATGTTCTTCTTCATTCCGAAGGGGTGAACAAAAATTGAATGGCAAAAATGTAAGAAGGTGCGATGGAGGGAGCTATGGAATCGGCCTCCGTCCATTTTTTACCTCTTCTTTCGCCTATAATTTTTGAAGAAAATAGCATATGATAACAATATTCTGTGGTAAGTGGTTCACTTCCAGGTGAATAATGGACGGGCTAAAATATTTTTCATCTGAATTCAATACGCAGGGTCACAGAAGAGATTGAATGCGGAGGAGTTGGGCCGCCGGTCAACATCTCGTTTCTGGAAGATATCTGAGTATCCACTTGTCTGATTGTCTTCAAATTTTATACACAACACCTATAGGGCCCCTATGTTGCTGCATCCCAGCATCCAGATCAAATGTAAACAAGAGGCCTGAAGGCTATAAACTTGATCTACTGTCAAATTCCAATCGTTGTCTGTTTCATCAGTATAAATCCATGTCTACATGCTGATATTAAGTGGATTTAGTAGACTGTAGTTCCAAACAAAAAGATTAACACAATTTCGCTGTCAAGTCGACTTGACTCACTATTGTTTTAGACCATCGTAAAAATATCATGCCCCGCCATAAATAGGTTCCAGTTTTTGCAGTCACTAATATTTAAAAAGTCGATTGTGGTTGCAATTTTAAATTTCGGTCAAATCACCTGCACATTTCCAGAAGGTGGGTAACGTGATTGTCAAATGTGAATAATTTATGACCCAAATTTTTGAATTTTTGCGACCACAAAAAAATCTGTTCATCCATGGCGGCTATTTAGAATTTCAGTCAAACCTTTACAAATCACCTGCACATGTCCATATCGTGGGGAATGTGATCGTAATAATTTGAATAATTTCTGACTGTAAGTTTTATCATTTTTGCGCCCACAAAAAAAATTGGCGTTGACTTCTAGCGGCCATTTTGAATTTTGGTAGTATCTTTAAAAAATCATGTTGCTGGGAATGTGATGTTAAAAATTCGCGCCCACAAAAAAATTGAAGTTAATCCGTCGCGGCCATTTTGAATTTCAGTAAAACCTTGAAAAAGTCACCTGCACATCTCCATATCGTTGGGAATATGATACTAAAATTTGAATAATATCTGACTTTAAGTTTTAGAGTTTTTGCGCCCACAAAATATATTGCAGTTGACCTCCGGTGGCCATTTTGAATTTTTGGTAGCATCTTTAAAAAATCTTCATATTGCACATCCCCATGTTGCACATCCCCATGTTGCAGGGAATGTCATGTTACAATTTAAAAAAAATTGACCTGTAGTTTTTGCGCCCACAAGAAAACGTGACGCCCGACGGAATCCTTAAATCACCCTTCCCCTAACATGCCTAAGGGCGGGGGATAAAAATGATACAAGTTATTATTATCTACGGCTATAGATCAACTTTGGTTGGAAGGAACAGGTCGAGACGACCTCTGCGAGGCCTGTCAACCATATCAGTGAATTAAAATATATAATAAAATAAGCTGTAACATCGCCAGAATGTAACGGTTAATTCCAATTGAAATCGTCGTGTGGTCACTTGGATTAATCCTTCACGAGAGATGTTAACAATGTTTTTATATCTATGTGAAATTGTGAATAACGTTACTCTATTGCTTTGTCGTTCTCAGCCAATATAAAACTGTCAGGATCAATAATAAAATAAATTACTTTTTTTCGTTTTAAAGATTAAATTTATGGCCTCAGCTACAATTCGGTTTCAAATGCAGATATGTTTTGCGCTAACTTTCACCTGATGCTTAGCGGTAAAATAGCATTATATCATAATCTATATTGGCCCGATGGGAGGTAACTCAATACCATAAATAAATGCTGAAATAGGATCGAGAATAATAGCCTATTTAATTCGCCTTCAAAACTGTACATAACCGCTGACGTTGAGCCTTCTGTTGTGCCAGCGTCGCAAACGGTTGACCAACAGTAGACCAATATTGGATCAGCATCTCGTGTTTTCTGAATAGTATAGATATTATATAATAGGAGGTTGGATCTAATCTGCTAAGTGGGAAAAACGTTATTAGGAGCCTATTATCTCCGATTTTCTTGGTTATATTGTAAAACATAATGTAATATCAAATATATATGCACACTTATTCTTAGGCTATAGATTCATTTAATAAAAATTTATTTTTAATCACTCGTAATCGAAACTGTACTCACGAAATATGATTAATGGAATTTTAATTACAATCGTAATCGAAAAAATAAAGTGTCATCAAAATCGTAATCGATATTTTTCATGGTATGTAATCGTAATTATAATCGTAATCGATAATGACGAATAATCTTAATCATAATCGATAAATAAAAATGACATGTAATCATAACCGTAATCACCAATTATTGTAATCGACCCCAACCCTGTCTAGGAGGTTGTGCCTTTTGATGTATATGAACTTTAACCTACTTTTGGTTCAGCACTATGACCTATTTAGATGATTTGACATACAATTCGTTTCCGCAGCAGATCTCAAAAACTACTGGGTTGATCACAGTCATATTGCACATACATGATCTCTAAGGTCCCCAGTTGTGCTTTTTCAGGTTTTGTGTACCTTGACCTTGAAGTTGACCCTGCACTTTGGCCTAATATATAACATCGTTATATCCAATTAAAATATTTTGCGAAAAATCATGAAAACCGCTCCAGATTGCTGGACCATTACTATAAAAAAAAGTGAGGTTCCAGGGGAGGATGCACACTGTTGACCTAATCAAATTAAAATGGCCGCCTATCGGCCATTCCTCAATTTCACATACCCGATATTTGGTAAACCGTGCCAGATGGCTAGACCATTACTATAAAACAAATTGTGAGGTTTCAGGGGAAGATGCGCCCCAATCTTTTTAACATGAGCGAATTCAAAATGGCCGACAATCGGTCGCCTGATATCGGGTAAACAGTGCTAGATAACTAGACCATTACTGTAAAACTAAATGTGAGGTTTTAGGGAAGGATGCAACCATGATAGGGAAAGATGTACCATGATATGCCATGAACCTATAGCATTAGGAAAATATGTCAAAATTTGTCATTTTGAGGTCTTTTTTTACAAATTTGTGTTTGCATAAATAAAGCACATGTTCAGACCACCTCGTGAGAACTACCTCGCAAAAATACCCTCAAACCAAACCATAGCTGCTGATTCTGGTAAGGGGAATGTGTAATTATGTGCTCTTCTAGGCAAACATTTAAAACTTCAAAATGGCATCTGTTAACACACAGGTCCTACATGCCACGTTGTCTTAAACTACTATTAAAGCGACACAATCAGGCTAAAAGCCATATTTTGGCTTCTTAATATGACCATATGATGTAAACATGTCCATAGACTAGAACTGCAAAGTTTTTTAATTTTTCGGCTGCGCATTTACCAGTTAAGCGAGATATAGATACAAAATTCCCGTATTTCTTATTTATAAGAAATCGGGAATTTCGTCTGGTAAATGCACAACACAAAAAACAAAAAAATACGGGGTCATCAAACATATATACCCCCCCCCCCTAAATTTAAATTTATTCTCCTTAATGATATGTTGTATAGATTTTTTCAGCTCTAGGTATTTATTCGAAAGATTAAACACTAGTTATGGTACTAGAAGATGTGTTGTGAAGCGAAAATAAATATGAGATACAATAATATATGTAATAGGGCCTAACTCTTTAAATCCCAAATCACGCGTATTAGATGCTACGTGTAAACGAAAACCTGATATGAAAACCCTCTCCACTCCCTCCCCTGGGGCGGGATTATATGTCTATAATGTCTATATATGTTTATTCAATATCTGCTTGTTATGACTCAAAATATTGGGACAGGAAAAAATACCGGGTCATCAAACATATGTACCCCTCTAAATTTTAAGTGCTCAATTTATATTTAATAAAGGCATGTTGTATATATTTTTCCAGTTCCAGGTATTTATTCCAAGGATTAAACACTAATTATGTTACAGTAACTTAGTTACTAGAAGATGTGTTCTGAAACGAAAATGTATTTTTTTTACAAATATGAGATTCATTAATATATGTAATGACCCTTTAAATCCCAAATTACACACATTAAGTGATACGTGTATGCAAAAACCAAATATGAAGAGCTTTTTAAAACGATAATTTTCAGACACCTTATTATATATCTATTCAATATCTGCGTCGTCGACGGAAATCGGCCTCAGCCTCCTATCATCGTTTAAAAGTGAAAATCATTTGAAACAGAGCACATAGAAAAATGTTCAGTGAATCGCGTTATAAGAAAATTTGTCTCAGGTCGGACATTTTGAATTTGATCAAGTTGATTTTTTTAATGATATAGGCCTGTCCCTACATGAAAATGCACATTTTGTTCGATAGTAGGAGTAATGGTCTAGCTATTTGGTCCGGTTTTCCAGATATAACGCATATCAAAAAAATAATGGCCGATTGGCCGATAATCGGCCAATTTGACTGCCATGACCTAGTTTCTGTCTGAATCTTGCCCAATTTCGAACTCATCCGAGCTAATAGTGAAATGGATGTATGGTATAAATTTTGGAGTGATACATGAAAAAATGTTGAGTGAATCGCGTTAACGAGAAAATTTGTCGCTCAGAAAAAAGTCAAGGTCATAGGGGTCACAGAAATGTCAAATGTAAAGTTAGTCAAGCTTTAGTCATGATTCACCTGTATAAGAAGTTTAATGTGCATTCCAGTTACGCGAAACAATTTATAGTGCTGAAAGTGGCGGACAGACGGACGGACGGACCAACGGACGGACGGACGCGTCTGATGACGACAATAGGCATCGACCAAAATGTTGGCTGAGGCCTATAAAGGCATGCTGTATATATTTCTTCAATTAAATATAGTTATTTATCCACAGATTAAACACTAGTTATGTTACTAGAAGATATTATGCGGAACAAAAACAATTAATTTTTTTTAAATATTAGATTCATTAATATATCTAATAACTCTTTAAATCCCAAATAACACGTCTCGTACGCCACGTGTATATGGTCGATTTCCACGAAAGTGACGCATATCGGCAAAAAAACGACTTTGTTGCACAGTCCTGAATTCTTCAGTTTATATCGCAAACATATGGAACTTTCACAAAAAATATATGCGAGCTCTTATTATATGATAGTTGCAACATGAATGGAGTTCATGCTCATTATTGAACACCAGAGTAACCCTACGAATGCATATTATGTAATATGTAAATGTCATAATGTAACTAAAACTTTGGTCGAAAAGAGGACAGCAGTTCAAGCGGTAACAATTAGATGGTAATGTTTAGAACAGTTTAATAACAGTTGCGAAAATTTGATACGGCACATAATGATTTGTAGCCAACTTCTACTCTGCTACAAATAATCAATATTCAGAAAATATATAAAAAAAGACATGTCAAACATAACGTTTCTTTCAATTCAAGGCTTAGAGTGGAAATAGCAGTTGAATATTAAAATGTAAATGGAACATCTTGTTTAAAATCATGATTTCATATCATTTGTTCATCTAAACTTTTTTCTCATAGGTTTTAAAGGTGTATTCGTAGGGTTACAAATTGATATTTTATTGAAAAATAAGGCTTTTAATTAACATAATTGTTGTGTTATAAACGATTTGTATCGATAACTAACATTACTTTGACAGCCACATTAATAAACAATCAGAGAAGGATGGGATAAAGAGTTTTTAGCAACAATGTGCGCGAGAATCACGAGAATAATTTATTTATTGTTTGTAATCCGAAATAATTGTCAACCTAAAAAATATACATACATATATACATATATCATTCACTTGTGAAAGTTATTTGACAGATAGAGCTACAATGCACAAAAAAGGGTAAAACTGGTTGCTCTACGTCGATTCAAAATGCTTATAACAGCTTTGTTTGTAGGGTTACGCTGTCATTTGTAGGGTTACTCTATCTAGGTGGGCTATGAAAAATCATCACAATACTGCAATTTTGACGGCTCATTATATTATTTAAACACATGTGTGTTCTTCCGTATGATACTGCTCAATATCCAATAGATTTACCACGCTATAATTAACTTCACATAGACCATTGAACAAAATATCTAATTTGTCAAATAATTTTATGTATTTCCAACTGGTGAAGTCAGACAGTGATTATGTCGCTATTGTATCACACACGTTTTAAAATATCACTTGTTTAGGCTTGCTTGTATATATTGTTTTTGAAAAATATCATGTTTTTAGATAAAGGTCTCGCAATGCCAATTAAACACGTACTGGTTATACAACATAGAAGCTATTTGTGAAATTGGTAACCCTACGAATACACACAGTGGTGAACTCTTTTAGATGCTAGATATGTTTAAATTAATATTTCCAATATTTGTAATACACATAAGAATACACATAAGAATACACGAATACACGTTTTGCAATGAAAACAATATATATTTTTTAATCATTTAACGTTTTTCTCTTGTAGATAGTAACCCTACGAATACCTAACATTTGTGTAACCCTACGAATGACAATATCATCAGTCTCTGGTGGCTCTTCTATTACATAAGAATATTTTAAATGATATTGTCCACATATTGCCATGTCATGACATGATAATGCATCATAAATATTCAATTAGCTCCTGTATTCTCCACACCTACACAGTGAAATATAGCACTGTGATAATTTGTAGGATATATTAAAAATTCAAACATTGCTAACGTTTCAAGATATCTATGTTAACCACTAAAATCTGACTGTCACGTACACTGTACCTTGGTTATTCTGTTAGACAAGGTCGTAAACCCCATGTCCTTTCATAGAATTCCACAGCTGCCGTTTCTTTATTTAAAATTTGTAGGGTTACACATATTAAAAAAACCGTAGTGTTCAATGAAAGGAAATTATAAAAAATGGTATAATTTTCCGATACGTTACCTTGCCCATATTATACATTGGTACCACAAGTGTATTCGGAGAAAAGAGCTTGTGTTAATCTGTAGTAGTATTTGTTTTATAGAACATGGAAGCGCATTTGTATGGTTACAAAAACGCACTTTAAATTATTGCACCTATTTTGCTATTACCAACATTATTTTGTGGACATGTTCCACAATGAATTCGGTTCAGCAAATAAACAGCAAGCACAGCTCAGGTCATAAATATAATGTGTAACATATTTATATTGTGCATTATTGATATACTCAGATATCATAACACAAGCTGTATTCGTAGGGATACACGAGTTTTAAATTTTCAAAAAATATGAAATAAAAAAATTCAAATTTACAAAAGCAAAACAAGTGTTGGCTATTGATTAGGTGCAGGTGCCGCGCTTCAGAATGCGTAATATAAAGGCGCTGTTTATTTTGAATATTGAGAAAATGACCTTTTTCAAAATAAGGTCCAAATGCATCACTTTCGTGGGAATCGACCATATATAAAAAATACGAAAACCCTACTCACCCAACTCCCTCTGGGCGGGATTTTTTAAGACAATGATTTTTAGACACCTTATTAATTATACATTCAATGTCTGCCTGCTTACACTGAAAATATTGAGGCAGTAAAAAAATATTGGGTCATGAAACATAATGTACTCCTTGAATTTTAGGCGATACATTTAATGTAAAGGCATGTTGTATATTTGCTCAACTCCAGGTATTTATTCCAAGGATTAAACACTAGTTATATTACTAGAAGATATTATGTAAAAGAAAAACAATCAATTTGTTTTTTAATATTAGATTTATTGATATATCTAATAACCATTTAAATCCCAAATAACACGTATCACACGCTACGTGTATATAAAAAAACAAATACGAAAACCCTAAAGACCCACCCACCTCCCCCGGGGCGGGATTTTTTAGGACAATGACTTTTAGACACCTTATTCATTATACATTCAATGTCTGCTTGTTTACACTGAAAATATAGGGGTAGGAAAAAATACTGGGTCATCGAACATGAATTTTAAGCGGTAATTTTAATTTCTTAAAAAGTATGTTGTATATATGTTGAACTTGAGCGAGGGCGCGATTAATCTGTAGTTGAGGTCGCCACATATATTTGTTCAATTCCAGGTATTTATTGCAAGGTTTAAACATCAGTTAAATTCCTATAAAATGTTATGTGAAACGAAAATAATAAAAAATTGATATATGTATATATAAAAACCAGATATGAAAACCCACCCCCACCCCCTCCTTCGCGGGGGGCTTTGCAAAACAATAGATTTTTAGAAACTTTGTCATATATCTGTTTGTTTGCATTAAAGATATTGGGACAGGCAAAATAATGAGACACCAACCATATGCACCACCTGAATTTCACGCCGTAAATGTAAAAGGCGGGATACATTATTTGGATTTATCCCAATGACTAAGAACTCAAATCACACTAATTATGCCGCTAAAAAATAGTATGTGAATACTGGGTACAAAATTAACAAATATGGGGTTAGTTATTATTTGTAATAACCCTTTAAATTCCAAATTTTACATTTTGCTGCTGCATGTTTTTGAAAACCAGATAGGAAATCTCTAAGACCCCCACACTCCCGGGGGATTTTTAAGAGTACAGGTAATGTTACCACACCACCTTATTATGTGTTTATGCAATATCCGTTAAGGTGTCCTGACAGAAAAAATGCTGGGGCATCAAACATATAAACTTACCTGTTTCTACGCAGTAAATGTATTATCAGAAAAGGCGAGTTGTATATATTTGTTCAGCTCCGGTTAAATATCCCAATGATAAAAAAATGACACTAGTTAGTACAATATGTTATGTAAATAAACTTAATTTGAAATAACAGATAGAGGTTTTTTATGATACGTGATAACCCTTTAACTCCCAAATTCAGTTCGTCCCACGTCAGTTATATTTACACAAGATCTGACAGTGGTGTAGTCATTCCGGCACTAAATCCACGAAAATCTGGACAAATTGCTAGCAAAGGTTTTATGATTTAATTATTATGGTAGATATAGGTTCCAGCTACCAATCCTGAAAACCGAATACCAATATTGTAGGTGGTCACTCCGCCACACAAGCTACCCATTAAATACTAGAGCATATTATTATTTTTATTATTTTATTATTTTTTATAAATTTAAACAACTAAATCAGATTAGCCTACTCATATACCTAAAAATATTAAAATGACTTAAAAGCTCATTATTTTTTCTGAAAAATCACTAAATTAACTTTAAATCAACCATTATTTGCATTTGAAGTCAAACTGATAGGCGCAATCGATTCCTGGTGTCCAAAAACATTAGTAACGATACCTATAACATTTGCAAAATGATTTTTTTTTAAATTCCATTTTCGCAAACGATCATGTATTGAAAATGGTTCTAGTCAATTTCTCGAATTTGAACAGGAGTTTTGCTTGGGACTTTTCAGTCATGTTAGTTGGGACCTACATCTACCAAAATACATCATAAAACCTTTGTTAGCGAATTTGTCCAGATTTCTTGCCAGAATGACCACACTATAAAATAATAGTCTCTTTTAGTTTGTTGCATTTCTAAGATATGTGTATAAAATAACCAAGAAGGGTTTAAACAAATTATATTGTTTTTGATGACTTTTCGGGTACTATGCAATAGAAACGCGATGTGTTCAAAAGTGTAGATAAGTCAAAGATCATTATAAAAATGGTTCAAATTCTCAGCAAGCAATCAACTACGGTTAACATGGTTGAGGATTGCAATACATGTATAATATATTTTAATAACATTCGGACAAATATATATATATATATATATGTGATTTCAAGGAAGATTCGAGACCAATATAATTGATGACATACTACAAAAATATACATAATATATAGAATTGTAGTCTACAAAAACAACACAATACTCTGTACTAAGATTGTAATATCTTTCTGAAAATTATATATATATATCAATTTCATACATTTAAAAAATGTACAAAGATGACTAATACCATATAATCAGATAATTGAAACATACTTATTATTGAAATATGATGAATAAATATATTGACGGTTTCTGAGTCCATTCCTCGTATAAATGCTTAAACTAGTCATGGGTACTAGGCTTAGTGCGAGGTCGTGTGTGGCGGAAATACGTCCTTGATTTTTGGCTTTTCATACGAATAGGCATTTCACAACGTCTTACATGTTTGTTCATACTTACTAGTTACAGTTTATATATAATGTGGCATTTAAGAGCTGTGAAAACATTTTTAGATGAATGATCGACAACAACAATGGGAATGTTTACATATTTCTATTTTTAGTTCAATTTCATTGCGAGATATTGCTTGAAGCGTGATTTACTGTAATAGCTAATTTGCATAATCAATGCTAATCTGTTTTTCTGATCTTGATTACATATGTTTTATTGCCATCGTTGACCATTAAAACCTACCCGGTATGACTGGGCCGCCTAGCTCATTTACTGCGCGATGTCATCAGGATAATTAAAACCATAGGGTAGCCACTTTTATTGTTGACAATAAAAACTACAGGATGGACACTTTTTTAAGATTCTAACTCCATTAGTTTCTGAGATATTGATTGCAACGGGATTTTTTGGTAATTTTTGTCTAATGTTCCATTTTTAGCATATTAAACCCCAACAGCTTGAATGCAAACAGCCGGGTTTCAATAGATCCATATTCAGAGACTTCAAAAATAACCACCACGAAAAACCCCCCGGGTTGAGGTGGGAGGGGGGAGGGAGGTCCACGGTCAAAACATTTCTTCAGAGCTAGCTTCTCAATTACAGAGGTATTAGCTTATTGTCATGTTTCCAAATTATATTCCAGAGTTATAAATAACAGACTTACAGCCTACTGTAATATATGTGACATTGGTAGACGAACAAAATGGGTTTAGAAAAGATCGTTCATGCCTCGATCATATTTTCTCTTTATCTAGTATAATAAAAAAAAAGATTTTTAAATAATAAACCCATTTTTTCTTGTGTCATTGATATGAGTAAAGCATTTGATTGGGTGAATGGAGATTTACTATTGTTAAGATTGTTACAATATGGTGTTGATGGAAAATTTTTAGAACAATTAAAACATTATACCGAAATAATGTATCATGTGTGAAAATTATTAACTGTAATACTGAATGGTTTGAATATCATCAGGTGTCAGAAAAACTGACTGGAAAAACTGCATGTACCTTGTTTTATGCAGATGATATTGTACTTTTTGCAGAAAACGAAGAAGATTTGCAACGCTTAATAGAACATGTTCATAAATGATGTAATAAATGGTAAATGTTTGTAAATTCTGATAAAACCATGTACATTTTAGGAATTCGAGGAAGCCTGTTACTTTGTTTAAATTGTCATATGGGGATATGGACCTTGAAATAGTGAAAAGTTGTAATCACTTAGGTGTAAAATTTGACGAAAATTTAAATTTTAGAGACTGTACTAAAGCACGCTTTGATGCTGCTTCTAGAGCTTTTGGTGGAATTGTGTCCAAGTGTAAACAATACTCTGATGTGAGATATAATAAATATTGTCATCTGTTTGATGCTTTCGTAGTACCTGTTCAAGATTATGCCTGTGAAATTTGGTGGAGTTCTAATATAAATATGTGTGATAAAATAACAGAGCGAGCCATGCGATATTACTTAGGTGTACATAATCTTACCCCACTACCCGCATTGTATGGTGAAATGGGCTGGCTAAAAACTAATATAGTCAATATATACATGTTATCAGATTTTGGAACCGGACAATCATAGTATAAACAAAACATATTTTTCAGTCCGACGCATTATTTTCGGTGACAGGTAAGCGCGCAATTGATCGTACGACGTAAATTCAATTATTCAACAAAAATGTATTTGAAAACTTTGTCGCATGTGCCATTTCAAATGTAAAACATAACACTTTTTATTAATGGAGGAAGAGTGGAAGCGAGACATCTCAAATAAACCTAAATTGAGGAAATATATCACCCTTAAAGAAAATGTTGCTATACCAGATTACGTTTCCATTTTACTACCTAGACCTCATAGAAGTATTTTTGCTCAATTTTGTTGTGGAATTTCACCTTTGAGAGTAGAAACAGGCCGTAGACAGAGAGTTAGAGATCAGACAACTGGACAGACACGCTCTTTTAAACTGGAAGAGCGTGTCTGTTCAATTTGCTCATCTGGCAAAGTCGAAGATGAATATCATTTCTTGTTATAATGTAATGTATTTTCCGATATAAGAGTTGATTATATAAACAATATTATGCGTAATAACGCCTACTTCCTTAATTTCAATTTAGCACAAAAATTTACTTTTTTGATCACAAAATGTCACACTGAATTTTTTGTGTGAAGCGTGGTCAAAGAGAAAGACCTGTTTATATCTGTAATGTTTGCCTCCTCGGCACACTGTATACGTTTTTATTCGCTATATCCGTGTATAAAATGACATTGTAGGCCAAATTGGCCCGGCATATTCTATTGTCAATGACCATGATATTTATGTTGTGTATGTAACTATATGTATGTCACTATAATCATGATAATAATTAAATACTTACTTACTTTAATTGTGTGCCCTGTTTGAGGAGATGATTTGGTAAAATTCCCGTACTAGTTAGTAGTCACACCTCAATAGTTTGTCCGATATTTCTGAAAATCCCTGTGCCTATCAAGGGGATTCCATGTAAAACGTTAGCTAACTCATAGAAATAAAATGTGTTTCTTTATTTTCGCATTGTACGATCTTTTACAAAAACGTGAGAACCAGGGGCGGATCCAGAAAAAAATCTGACAGGGTTCCAACCATTAATAATCCTATGTGTAATTTTCGGGTTTTATATATTCGCGAATTTCTAATTTTGGGACTTTTCGTGAATAGTACATGCCCTTATGTATTTTCGTGCAAAATGTTTGTTAAAAGTGATTTTTTTGTTTATTCCCATATGGAACATAGTAGTGATGAGAAAAAAAGGGATTGCATTTTTTTCTAACTCTTTAAATCTATGAAAATTGACTAAATCAAAAATGGCCGCCATGTTTTCAAGATATTATCTATTTCAACATAACTTTTGAAATAATGAACACAAAAACATGTATATTATATCGATTTGTATAGTTTTTAAGACGAAAAAACAGATAACACCATTATATTTTGAAAATAAACAGTTTAAACTTGATTTTGTTCAATTTTAACCAACAAAATGTAAAAACATAGCATAAGTTATCTGCTCTGTGTCCGAGAGGTTGTGTGCTAGGCCTTGAACGGAATTTAGGATACTGTGTGGAGGGCAGTGCCAATTAAGATACATCTTACCATGCTCAGGAGGTTATCCCCCTATAGGGGGTGGTGCACTTGGTGAAATTTGGGTTCGGTGTGCAGACAGGATAGTCAAACCCTTAGGCTTGAATATACATTTTTCGCCAAAAATATACCTTTGAATATACAAATTTTGCCGAAAATAACAAGGCCCTATACAGTTTCTAGCGTAAGCATACCATTTATTAGGCATTTATATACAGATTTGGACAATAACACACCCTTTCTGAATAGACACAATGCTCGGGATAGCCTAAATTTTTTAACAAACTATCCGTCACTGTCTAAAAACATGAAAACCCTCTTTTTTGCGCAGCGCACTCATCTAGGCCTAATGTTCGGGACACAAAGCAGCCTTTGAATATGCACATGGTGCAGCTGGGTTATTTTATTGATCCTTGAATATGCAGTACGTGTGATTTTCATACCCTTAGATATAACACAATAATTGTCACCTCTTGAAAATACAGAAATCGGTACAGCTCTAATACACCATGTACACGGGACGTTATCCTGGTTCAGTTTAGTCATAATTTATATGTGCAAAAATGTCCGAATACCCCAGTCATTCGTTTACTTATTCACCCATTTATTTTCAGCTCCACCCCAACCCCCTTCCCCCCCCCCCCCTCCCCGGATGATATATATTATCAACGAATTTCTGAAATATGATTCAATTAATTACCATTTTTAAAATATTACATAAACATTATCTTCAATGCAAGGAAATACCAAAGGCAGTTACTAAAATTACATTCTGGCGCAAAGTAAACTTCAGTTTGCAAAATTAATGTGTTTTTAATGACAATATATAACGATAGTGAGAAAGTTCAAAAAATCTGTGATTCAAACGTCAATATCACATTTTTGAACCTCCACTCGAGTCGGGACCTCAAACATGTCAAATATGAAGTTAAGTTATATAATTATATTATTAAGAATGCTGCCACAAAAAACACGTGAAGGTTACAATTTTTTTTTAATTCTAGCAGTCAAAGAATGTAATAATTATGACAAAACTTATTAAACTGTTATGCTTACCACTCCGAAAACAAGTAACTTGATTTACTTTATGTTACCAGCATCATTATAAGTGCATAGATTCATGCAATAATTGAATAATCAGTGATTTATGATTATAATCACATCTGCCTGATTCACATACTTCATTTATCTGATATTACAATACCAGTCATAATTTTTAATTTATTGCTGCTTATATTTTCGGAACTATCCTTTCTTTAAATGTATATCGAAAAAGAAGATAATTAAAAACAAAGTATGTTTAGAGTGTTTCTGAGAGTGGTTCTCTGCAATCATGATCATAGCTATAATAGCTCTTTAGATAATAATTTTCTTTCTTTTCAGATTAATTTTCTTTCATTTCAGATTAACTCATTTAATTCTCATTCAAATTGTATAATGTACCGTACATTTATTTATTATGAATATTATTCCGCAATAAATTATTATGATTTATCGTAGTAGGGCAGTAACTCTAACGCTAAGTAACTCAAGGCCAGACCCATACACGGATAAGGTTATCTTAACTTCAAACACACTAAATGTTGAATAAATTTTTCAGACATACGTACCACAAGGATACATTAGGCCTGCTCTTAACTTATATTCCAGGAATTTTACAACAGCAATACAAGATCCAGATGGTGCTGCCGCCTTTTGCCATCACCATAATATTATGACCAATGTTAGTTTCAACTCTCCCAAATTGGAAGAAAAATATAGGCCTAGCTGCAAGAATTAATTGGATGCAACAAATGAATAAAATATATTTTGCGGAGGATAGTTTAGCTTGTATGACAACTAAATGCCAGAAATGCGTAATAATTGTTTTATGTACGAAGAGCTATTATCGAACTTTGCAAAGACCTTCGGTTGTCCTTGGTGTGATATTTGTTTGTTACTGTAAAGGCCAACCCTGCAATCTTTATTTTCTTTAGCATACCCTTTTCCATTAATGAGTAAAACATTACTTTTTTGCGACAAATTGTGCAAGTGAACTGCTTGAGGACGGGTGTGAAAAAAAATATAGTATGACCTTGTTCTGTCAGACCTTTTACAAATAATCTATATATAGCACAGAGTTATTAATACCTATAGGCATATGTTGACCTGTGTAAATATCTAAATATGACAAATAGTTCAGTTATTCTTCCACTTTTCTAATTTAGTATGTAACATGACATCATTTAGCATTTATGCCTTCCAGAAGTGTTAGCTGCGCATTTCACGTCTTGCAATTCAGAATTATGCGCAGAATATACCAGATTGGAATTAATTTCTTAAGATTTTCTATGATTTGACATTGAAATTACATTATAAAGCATCAATCGGGAAAGGGATCCTCAGTGTATCTGAACAATTACGCTTAGTTCATATTCTAACCTATCATGCAGTTAGTTATGTTTATGGGTGATGTATAGGCTTACTACTAACTACTAGTAAATCATTGCTTTACGTCACTTTTCGGCACAAATGTTCTTTTAAGTGACATTGTAATACAATAAAAACGTTGTAGTCAATTGATGAAATGAATGATGTACAGATGATAATGTGAGGGTGGGGGTGATAGGGAATGGTGGGTTATTGGTGTTTTCCTTCGCTCGCACAATAATGGGTTCTGGGCATGGCTAGGGGATTTACCCCCAGACGGTAATGTGTAAGCTCACTACACGCATATAATGAATATATGTGCCGATATGTAATTTACTTGGGAATATATATAATAAAGCTTATCGTACCATTTTAGACAATATAATGATGTCGAATGATGGTAAGATTTGTTTTATTGTAGTTCCTGATAAAAAATATTATGGAAAATATAACTTCAGTGATTTTATGGCAGCCATTTAGATTTTCATGTTTTACAAAACATCCACAAGGATGAGAGCTCCACATCCGACCAGATATCACCATAGGGGAACCAGCCAAGCATAATCAAAACAGAAAAAAAACTATCAGCAAAAACAATGGTAGCCGCAGTTTCACTGCGATATCCGGTTGTTTTGGCTCATATTTGCATAAATATAGACTTTAGAATATTTTTTTCTAAAAACAAATGAAAGAATTGGCTTTCTCATACCTGAAAACATAAGAATAGACATATTATTTATGTCTCTAGCGTATGTAGTTGGAAAATTATTCGTAAATATGTTTATTTTTATATACTTTGGCGGCCATCTTGGATTTCGCCATTTTAGACCTTTTCTCGGCCTATAAAAAATGCAATCCCTTTTTTTCTTGATCTTCATGATATTTTGAGTCAGAATCAAGTGAAAAATCAATTTTAACAGACAAATCGCACGAAAGTGTTATATGGGACATATGATCCTACACTAGAAGTCTATGATTTTCAATATTTTTTTTGCCGTATTTAGGCCTAACAGATAGTCACTGAGTTGTGAAAAGTCACTGTTTAATGGCGCTTAGTGTTTTAGCTTTCACGGCAGAGTAACTTACTCAGCCGTGAAAGCTAAAACTCCCCTTATCCATTGTTTAGTTATCACAAGTATAGGCGTAGCCCACTTCATCCTTACGTAATACCAATTACTGAAATAACTATACACGACACGTGCCGACCTTCGCTACGGATTATTGTCCAATTGTTGGTTTAGTGTTGGGTCAAGCTGGTATTGCTATACAAACACATTACTGTAGTAGGCTATTAAACTAGTAAAACCGTTCCAATCACTGACTGATATGATCAATAAATATACAAATTGATGATATACTTTATTCTCGAGTTATTTTTATTCACGCAGTATCGTAGCCGAGTAAACAACAAAAAAGTAAACAACCCTGGCCGTTCAGCGCTAGCAGTATCGGTTAATATATAAGATATACATTGTTGTTAAGTCTTCATAGAGACTGTAGTTAAAACTCATTTTCGATTATAGCAAGCGCTATCATAATAGAAATTTTCTTAAAATAATGTTTTTAAATTCTCTAATTTGTTGTCCTCACGAAATTCGCGGATATCAAAATTTTGCGAATATCACCAGATCCAGTCTATATCCGGTACAAGAAGTATATCGGGTACAAGAAGTATGAAAAAGTAAAAAAAATAAGTCACCTAAAGTTAAACAGAACAAACTTACTACAATTTCAATGTGTAGAGCGTTTTCAAAGCTAGGTACATTTAGGTGCATTTAATAAGTCTTCGGAAACAAAGGGTGGTGGGAATGTTATGCAATAGTCGGTCCCCAATGACAACCTGTCTACACAAGTATGCTTGCGGTGTAGAGCCAAAATGCAGCATCTACTTACGTTACAACAAGTAAGCAGATACTGCCTTTTGGCTTTGTAGAGCAGTGCACTTTGTGACTTGGCAGACTGTTAATTACACCTGCTGCCGGTGTTACCCCCACCCTTCCACACCTCTTAGTGACAGCGTTTATCTTGAGATCAATGAAACAGCCTTATTGACCAACAATGAAAGGCTATCAGTTTTGTTTTGGAACCCTGTCATCAAAGCGGTGACAGGGTTCAAATCCCTCCAAAAATCTATTAATTTACCGTTTTTTAGGTCTCAAACCCTGTAATTTGATAGATTTGAAAACGCTGACAGGGTTCCGGAACCCTGTCAACCCGGACTAAATCCGCCCCTGAGAACTTATATTATTTTTATGACAAATAGACATTTTTCGTACGTATGGGACGCACAGTGCCCCTTTTTAAACCAACCTCCGTAGTTTGCCTGAGGTAATCAACAATATCAGGATATTTTACTTTTCAATGTAGGTTATTCTGTGTTGCTGTAAGATTGTAAGCGAGTAAATGAGCTAGCACAACAACATTATATTTATCTTAAATATGCTACTTTTACTAGATCTATCTCAGTAGTAAAAAAACAAACATCGTTACGTAATCACAAAATCACCACTACGTAATCACAAATACGCAAATACTACTTTATCGTCTAGATACTGGAAAAGCGAGGTGTGTACGATTTGTTTTCAAAATTTCCACACGAGATCAATAGAATGGAAGCCTCCAATTTAATTTACGATCAAAAATGCGGTCAAAGCAGCCATCTGAAAATTTCTATTTTGTATTGTTTGTGTAAACTAGGCTACTAATAGGTTACCTTTTGGGCAGTATCTAGGTCTAAGGTGAATTTTAATACATTAGAACACAATATGAAAAAAATCTGCTGGTAACCACCACCCAAATTATAATTTCTACGAAATAGACACTGGTGTGCTAACGTTTTCTTCCAATATGTTCTGATATAATTCAATTAGGCATGTTGCATGCACTTTCTACTCAAATCGATAATGTTCAAGTGCGAGAATTATTATTTTTAATTCGCTGTTTTCAAGGACACGTTGGAACCATAATCTGTATCAGGAGAACTGAGAAGACGCACTGTCTGTCGAGAACATAACGATTATAAACAGTGATAACAATGTGTACCAGATCGCCAATCAACACTTGAAGTGTTACGGTGATTAGAACGTTATAACTCAAGGTCATTCATCAATGTGTTAAACATAATCCACCTATCTGCATTTGACCACATTGCTGTTATCTTGGACACACATAGCACTGTACAGGTGGGGTTCGGAAATGAACAATCATCAGAAGACGAGTAAGCAAGTGACTAGTTTATTTCGTATTTCAGGGCCTCAGCCCGCAGTGCACAAAACATTATGTGTTCATATCCTCCTTTAAATCTAAACTTATTTACATATTTTGCTTTTACTAAATGCAGAACCGAGGTTTAATTTTTGGTGCGTCTGCGACCCTATTTTATACAGTTTTTAGTCAATATAATTTGCATATTCAAAATATATGCAATATGCTCTGATTGGTCTGTATGAACCCATCTTATAGCACCCTATTGTCTCTCCCTTCACAAAATAAACACATTATCTTAGCTAATTTATCCTGCTAACGTTTACAATAGCCAAAGTGTTGACTTAAAAGTCGGAGCTTCCTCAAGGCTATGTGGTGTTTTGTGACAACCACAATCTTATTATACACACTTCATAATCATAATTTTCTAGTATTTTCTTTTTATTCCAGATTAAAGCATTTTAAAAGCATTTTTCGTTTTCAAGCATCAAATTAATGTTCAAATGGTGATAGAATCATCAAATTAACGTTCAAATGGTGATAGAAGCATCAAATTTGTCACACGGTCACACATAATTTTTGTTCTTCATAAAAAAAAATTGGTCATTAAACATTTTGAAGATTGTGGCGAAATTCTGTCATTTCCCATTTGACCGAGTTCAAAGATCAAATTAATATAATTTTTGATCGAATGGAAGCAGATTCGTGATTTTTGGTCTCTAACATAGGGCTTTTGTATATGCCGGAGATAGTGGTGTGGCCAGGAATTATTTCAGACTTTGCATTGTGAGTGAAATCCAAGATGACTACCCTTTGTGCAATGTCAAACAATAATTTGATATCATTTTTGACAGAATGTAAGCATACTTATGATTGTATACATTTATTGTTTGACTTCGCATAAATGTCAACCATCTTGGATTTTAGCAAACAATGCAATGTCTAGAGTACTTTTTAGACCACTATGTCGGATGTAGCTGCAACATCTATGGTAGACACCAAAATAATGAATCTGCTTCTAATCTGTCAATCATGATATCAATTTATTGTTTGACCTTGCACAAATGGTGTCCATTTTGGTTTTTCCGCCATTTTGAACATTTTAATAGCTATGATGACTCACGGGAAACCCAATAAACGAAAGATATATTTACTAAATTCCATGCTTCTACAACAATTTCATACATGATTTCGGTTCTTATGGCCACTAAATCAAATAACAGACTTTTGAATCTGAAGAATTTTTTTTAAATTTGTAATCAGTATTTTAAAGAAAAAGTGTTATAATACAGAGTATATATTCCAAGTTCCATTAGAACGACTGAATTTGCAGCTTATATTATGTTTATTGAAAAGCCTGATATCATCATACTTCCCGTGATACATTTTATGAACTATATTTACAACATTATCCTGGTATTCTATAATTGTCAACATTTATAAACATTTCTTTTTAACAATTTAGATACCCATGGGCATTGATGCCTGGTGAATGAGTGAATATTGCTTTACACTGCTTTTTGTACAGAGTGGCAATATTACAACAGAAGAAATCTTGAAGTCTGTACTATGCACTATTATTTCAAATAACTTGACGGGTACTGCATAGTACATCTTACCATAGCGTTTGTGTACAATTATAGATTAATCAAATTTTATTAATTAAATCTTTTGAAATGTTATCAAATCTCTCTCTGTGAATGAGATATTACACAAATACTTATTCACCTAATAGAAAATCCACAATGTCAATCACATCAAGAAATCACAGAACAGTGTTGGGCTTGTATGATTGGCATAGTTAATATTTGAAAAAGGGACAGCGGCAATATTAATTCTGCATCATCTATTACTCACTTATCTGATCAATTACTGACCAGATTCAACAAACTGGTTTACAAGCCAGGCGAGGATTGAATAGTGCTTCCAAAATGTCTGCTATAGCTATTACTGGTTTCTCAACAAAATCTTCACACTGAAATACAATAAGAAATAACTATATCATGCATTAATCAGAGCCAAGTATTTTATTAAAACATGACTTTCTAATTATTTACTACAACAGTCCACTAGAAAACATGATGTGTGAGGATAAATTATAGTTCGTAACTCTAGGCCTGACCAATATGATAAAATACATGAACTTTTGACTACAGTGAAATCACAATCATGAGAAGGATTTATGAAGAGAAAAGAAAGCTGAAATTTATCATCATTAATATGACAATAGGTATTAGAATAGGTGTATTACTGTGTACAACTTTATCATAACATAAACCAATAGTTTCAATTGTGAGGACAAAGCATTTGTATAACATTTATACAATGCCGGCCCAACATCTCCGACATTGGACAACATTGTATAAATACTATACAAATGTTTGTGTTTACTGGGATTAGCTCAATGTCTTATGTGTGACCAGCATCTCCTGACGTATCTAGTGAACGCCACGCCTCCTTCAACGGGCAGACCCCTCTATCCTCCCCTCCCCCCTCCTCTGTGACTGCGTCTTAGAAGTGGTCTACTGAGGAGTGTGACAATTCGCAAAGCAATCTACATGATCAATAGGCCTACATATTATTTAATCAGATGAATTTATAGAAGACTATTGCTACTAATCTTAACATTAACCGTACTGAAGGATGAAGTCATGTTACCGTTATATGCCTAGGCTTATGGTAATTGACTTTCTATAATGAAGTCATCTATAATCTGTCCGACGGTGGAAGATGGTCCAAAATGAAAGTTAGCTTTTCGGTATCCAGTCAGTCAATTCTCAAGGGATTGTCACGATATTTTGTAACCATTATTATCTAGTCATATGGCGACAACCCTAAAAAATTTCGCAAAATTCCATTCAGCATTTCAAAAGTTAGACCATTTGACATGTAACGCAATTCTGAGAATAAACCAGAATGGTTTATACATGTTATAGAGGAGCGTCATAAATAGCCATTTACTACATGTCAAATGGTTTAACTTTTAAATTATACAATATTTTTTTACGAAATTTTCAGGATCGATGCCAAATGACTAGAAAATGGGGTTTACATAATTTCATAAAAATTGCTTGAGAATTGACTGACTGGATACCAAAAAGCTAACTTTCTTTTTGGACCATCCTCCACCGTCGGACAGACTGTAGTCTAGGCCTAGGCCCGACCTAGTTGCATTCTCCCTCGGTCATGGGTCTTGTATTGTACCTTGGGTCCGCGACCCTGGTACAATACAGGACCCACAACTTTCTAGAGAATGCAACTAGGTCCGGCTGATATGCGTGACGATACAGCTTTAGCCATAGTATAATCTATAATAATTACACCCCTCGCGGCTAGCAAAAAATCATATTTTTAATCGTTTTTGCAATTTATTTTTCCATGATAACTTGTTAATTTGTCTTGCAGATTTATGTTTTGAAAATGCAAAACCATTCCCTTCGAATTTTGATCCTTAATTATTTATTTATAGTATACGTAGGATGTATGTATTATAATTGTGTATTTAACCCTTTACCCACCAAGTTATTTTTTTTTTAATTTTCACCCACTTGAAGTTGTGGCTTGCTACCTTGACTCACAACATCCAAGTGGGTAAACATTACTCATGTTTGTTTAATTTGAGACCAACTATTTGCAAATCTTGCTGTTTAAACACTCTTTTCATTCCTAGTAACAGTGATATCAACAGCTAATAATAAGGGTTAAAAGCAATTCTAGTCATGTTTAGTGTTTAAAGAGTTAATATAATTGTCTACTTTGTGTTCACATCTTACATTATATCCCAGCAAACAAGACAATGATCCAATTTTGGTTTAATGGAAAATAAATAACAATTTTAATATTGATGCTTTGTATTCCATTGGACATCCACGATGTATTCAATTGAACATCTACAATGAATTCAGGTAATCATATTTAAACAATGTATTAACTTAGACATCTAAGTTGCTGAATCCGCATTAAAATAGCATTGTATCATTAATCTTCAATCTTAAAAAAAAAGAATTAAAATTGAAAGATCTTCAAAAGAATTATTTTAATTAAACAAAACTTACAGCTTGGTCTGTTGGTGGGACAAGCTGATGGCACAAATGTGACATAAAATCAATTGCAATCTTCTGCAAAGCAAAGGAAAAACATTTAGAAAAATGTAGTATACCTGTGTACATGATATAGATGGTCAGCTTTGACCAAGAGTCTGTGACAACAAAAAAGATAAAATAACATTGAGGCAATCCTTTTAGTGGTTAAGAAATAATAGCATAAATAAATATTGAGGAGGAGGATTCCATGTTCAATGTAATTTTAGTAAGCATAGGCCTTACCGTGTATTTATGATTTAGTAATACACGGTTACATGATTCAGCCAATAATTGCCTGATGATAAGCTGCCGCAAGCTTCATAACCCCTGGGCTACGTTCATATTAAGTGATATTTGCACGACGGGTAACAACAAATATGTTTAATAAGGTATATAGTATGCATGTATATATTATAGTATACATGTATACAGGGTTTCCACAAAGGTGGTGCCGGTACCCCCCTCCCCTCTCGTCACACAGTATCAAAGGGGAGAATGCTTGTGAGGATCACCACATAAAAAACGATGCATACACTTCTACATAAATATCTACATAATTATTCAGCATAGTGACCTTGTCTTTTAGATGTCTAAAACTGATCTTTCAGCCCTTTGACATGATTTGTGTTGGGGTTCCAAACAAGCGGGTATACAACACATACTAGGTGAGATCATTTTTTTGATGCTAATCAAGATCAAAGACCATCACTAGCATCAGACACTAACCAGCTGTTTGCTGTAGGCGATGTATTTTAACCCTTTAATAAAGCGTTTTATTGACAATTTAAATTTTCACCCACTTGAAGCAGTGTCTCGCTATTGTGATACACAACTTTAAGTGGGTGAAAATAACATATATTTGTTTAATTTGGGAAACCAAACATTTGCGATCTTGATGTTTAAACACTTAATTAACTTAATTTATTTCCAATAACAGTGGAATCAGATCGACTCATAAAACAGATTAAAAATGAGCGTTTTAAGGGCTAGAATAACATGAAATAAAGAGCTCAAGCCTAATTACCAAATTCCTGTCACGTGATGATTGCAACAAACTACCATATCCCCGAGCATAAACGTGCATGCACGTATAAGTGCAAATGGACTGTTTTAGGCATGGCTCCAAAAGTATTCTTGTTCGTTTATAAGTGCATGCACTTTTTTTCGAATACTACATGCATGCACTTATATTTGAAAATTACTACGCGTACCACTGTGTGACTCAAAACATGTACGGCAGGTGAGAATAATATTGATATGTATTGACTTATAATTACTAATACATGTCCATAATAATAATAAAAAATATTATGATTTATCGCAAACACAAACTACATTATTAATTTTATTTATTAACGCGTAGATATCAGCAGAGAATTGCTCCATAATATAGATATGCGCTGTTTGGGTGTGATAGCTGTAAAACATGGAATGAGATGGGATATGATAGTTGAAGTAGTGTCAACATCTATGCCTGGAGTCACTCCCGCAAGTTACCTTCAAAGTAACAGTAGATGGTTATTAGCGTTAGCTTAGTTCATTTTGGATTGGAACAAATCAAATAATTACAATTTTAACAAATTTGAAAAAAAATTATGTTCGAATATAAGTGTGTTCAGCTTCAAATATAAGTGCATGCACATTAATGCACGGGGGTACAGTGAATCATTTTTTTCTTGTTCAAAATATCTAGTTACGAAGATGCCAATCTTAAGTTTTATTTTTTTAATGCTGAAGTTTTGTCATTACCATGATTACAGTTTAAATAACCAATTCTAATCACTAAAATTTAAGTATTTTATCATATTAGACATGACCACATTTGTAACATACCATGGCACCAGTTACAGTATCTTCAATCAATCCACTGATGTCTTTACACATTTCACATACAAAAGATTCATTGCTTAGTTTAATCACATCATTCAGTGCATCATCTACAAAGACAAACTCAGTAAATTGAATATAATTATGATACATTATAAAAGTCAAGTATACACAATTTATAAAAGCACAAGTTCGGTTCAATTTAATTCTGTAACATCATTTTGCACCCGAAATAACAGAGATAACAAATTAGAAATAAATACAAATCTGTTTGTCCCATTTGCAAGTAAAAGCTGTCTAAAACATCTGGAAAAGCTGCCGCTATTTTTTTTCATTAAATATATTTTGTACATACATAGCATTCAGACATATTTCTGGACAAAGACAAACTCCTTACATTGAATATAAGGTACATGATAAATGTCAAATGCATACAATTGATAAAAGCTCTAGTTCACTTCAACATAATTCAGTAACATCATTTGCACCAAAAATAACATACATAACAAATTATAAATAAATAAATAAAAAATCTGTGTGTCACACTAGCAAGTAAAGGCTGCTTATGTCCAAACCATGTGAAAAGCTCCTGCCATATTTTTTTGCAATAAATATATTTTGTACATACATACCATTCAGGCATATTTCTGGACAGTTTTGCAAGCGATACAATAATTTGACCTCTGCATGTATTTGCTCCTTTAATGTAGATATCATTACCATACACTGTAAAATATCAAAATATGTATAAACAGAACACATAAGGACACAATTTTTTAATGGGATAAATAAAATATGCAAGTCATATCAAATTAATTCAAAATAATGTAAAATAACCTTAAGTGTTTAAAGAATTATTCAACTGCAAAATGCGCATGCCTGGGGAAGTCAAGTTTAGGCCAACAGTAGCCTATTGAGTACAGAATGACGGCATTAATATAGCCACTGAACTGATTACAAGATACTACTTAAACGGGACATTGATCCAATGCTGTTTTAATGCTAGGCCAACGTCTGCGACGCTGGCCCAACATTGAACCAACATTGAATATATGTACAATGTTTGAGAGAAAGTCCTCCTGCCCCAGCAAACACAAGACATTTGTATAACATTTATACAACGTCGGCCCAACGTCTTCGATGCTGGTCCAACATTGCATAGTCATACAAATGTTTTGTTTTTACTGGGATGTCAATACAAGCTTGAGGTCAAGCAGTTTCAACATCCCCGCAGTAATACAGTCAGTTTGTTTGCAAGCCAGCGACCAAGTAGGGGCAAGGGCAAAGAGCTTTGAATTATTAACTCATAGATGCCGCTCAAGTATATATGAACTGTGATTTGAGAACTTGCTCTTAATGAGGCTTTGGGTATGAAACACATATTTAGTATTATTATGGAATAGGGCCTTGGCCTACCCACGGGCACTATTGCCTTCTGGGGGACCCTTGTCCCGCAAATTTTGACAGTTGACCACACCTTTAATGTTTATAAATATCTGACTTTACACTGCTGAAATTTCTCCCTTTTTTAATTCCACAGGAGAGACAAAGCTCTGTTGGTTGTTATATCAATGCAGAATTTCACAGTTTCTTTTTTAGGGTGAATCTATTCCAGATGACTTTTGAAATTAGGGATTTATAAAACTTGATATTGCTGACTCATTCTCTTATTTAGGCCTACATGTTGAAGCGACACAATCAGGCTAAAATCATCAAAAATCAGTATTTTTATTTTGGCTTCTTAATATGGCCATAAGATGTGAACATATCCATATACTAGAATTGCGGAAGTCTTTTAAATTTTGAATTGCTGTGGCAACGTATCAAGTGTGACGAAAGCCCCATTTATCAGTTATTCCAGAGTTTCTTATTTTAGATAAGCATGTCTGAAATTAAATTTTGTCCTTATTTCTCGCTTGACTGGTAAATGCGCAACACAAGATTTTAAAAACTTTGCAATTCTAGTCTATGGACATGTTAACATCTTATGACCTTATTAAGAAGCCAAAATAAAAATACTGATTTTTGATAATTTATCAGTCTGATTGTGTCGCTTTAACTTTTCATTTGATAATGCTCAACCTTCAATAGATTTGACAGACCGAATTTGAAATTAGTTTTCCACAGATCATTGAACAAAAAACTTCAAATATAATATGCATTTTCAAGTAAATGTCCCTGCAATATGAAACATTTTTTGAATGACGTACTGTACATCGGGAAATATTTAAACTTTGGCTGTTTGAAAAATTTTAAAAATGTCATAGAATAACATGATTAATATTAGGTGATGTACTTTGGTGGCATGGTCTATCAATAGAAACACTCCTTTTGGTGGAGAAAAACATAATAAAAAAACACTTTAATATCACTTTATTGTATATTAACCCTAGAACTATAAGTTTCTTTCATCATGATTATCATATGAAAAAGCCACCAAGATCAGTAATAAATATTATTGATACTGGTCTGTATACCGTTGCCGTATTCCTATTACCCAAGGTTATATTGCTGCACTGTATATGTACATTAGAACCTGCCATGAGCAGTCACCCTTGTGACACACAAAAATTGGCCCTTTAACACAGGTGGCTGCCCATAAGAGGTGCATTTGTATGCAAAATGCCATTTTGGGGAATGGCCAAGTGGCCTCCCACAGCCTCTCATAAGATTGGCTGATCATAGCGGGTTCTACTATACATCAAACCGAAATGAAATGACAAGTGCTGCAATTGATCAGACAAGACTACATAAGTCCAGGAGCTTAATTTGATTTAAGCAATTTTGTTTAGGGTTATTAATGTAGTCCTAGGCTAGGTCAAAAATCAAGACGCAAGACAACTAGGTCTAAGAAGCTCAGTCTAAGAGTAAGATAAGAACTAGACAGTCTGTCAGAGATTGCAAACCTCCATTGAAATTTATGATCCTAATCAGTATCTCAGTAATGGTCTACCTATCTGGCACGGCTTACCCGATATCAGGCCAATCGAGATAACTAATAGCTCATTTACGGTCACTTTGAATTCGATATAAACTAGTTAAAAAATTTAAGGGTGCATCCTCCCCTGAAATCTCAAATTTAGTTTTATAGTAATGGACTAGCATCTCACACATTTTGCAAAATATTGGGCATGTGAAAGTAGATAATGGCCGATAGGGGGCCATTTTAAATTTGATCGAGGCAGAATTTTTCAAGATGCATCCTGAGCTGTAGTAAGATGCATCCTGATTCTGTAGTAATCGTCTAGCCATCTAGCACAGTTTACCAAATATCCGCCATGTGAAAGTGAATAATGGCCAATACGCGGCCATTTTGAATTTGATCGAGTTTAAATTTTTCAAGATGCATTCTCTACTGAAATCTCACATTTTGTTTTATAGTAATGATCTAGCCATCTAGCACGGCTTACCAAATAACGGCCATGTGAAAGTGAATAATGGCCTAAAGGCGGCTATTTTGAATTTGATCAAGTCGAAATTTTCCAAGATGCATCCTCAGCTGTAATCTCACATTTCGTTCTATAGTAATGGTCCAGCTATCTAGCACGGTTTACCAAATATCGGCCATGTGAAAGTGAATAATGGCCGATAGGAGACCATTTTGAATTTGATCAAGTCAAAATTTTTTATGATGCATCCTCTCCTGAAATCTCACATTTTGTTTTATAGTAATGGTCTAGCTATCTAGTACGGTTACGAAATAACGGCTATGTGAAAGTGAATAATGGCCGATAGGCAGCCATTTTGAATTTGGTCGAGTCAATTTTTTTTTAAATGCATCCTCTCCTGAAATTTCACATTTTGTTTTATAGTAATGGTCCAGCTATCTAACACGGTTTACCAAATATCAGCAATGTGAAAGTAAGTAGTGGCCGATAGGCGGCCATTTTGAATTTGATTGAGTCGAAAGTTTTTAAAAGGCATCCTCTCCCGAAACGTCACATTTTGTTTTATAGTGATGGTCCAGCTATCTAGCACAGTTTACCTGATATCAGGCCTATCGAGGTAAATAATGCTGATTGTCGGCCATTTTGAATTTGTAAGTTAAAAATTTTCAGGGTGCATCATCCCACGAAAACTCACACTTTGTTTTATAGTAATCGTCTAGCAGTCTAGCACGGTTTACCAAATATCGGCCATGTGAAAAAAAATGAATAATGGCCGAAAAGGCGGCCATTTTGAACTTGATCAAGTCAAATTTTTTCAAGATGCATCCTCATCTGAAATCTCACATTTCGTTTTATAGTAATAGTCTAGCCATCTAGCACGGTTTACCAAATATCGGCCATGTGAAAGTGAATAATGGCCGATAAGCGGCCATTTTGAATTTTATCGGGTCAAATTTTTTCAAGATGCATCCTCTCCTGAAATCACACATTTTGTTTTATATTAATGGTCTAGCCATCTAGCACGGTTTACCAAATAACGGCCATGTGAAAGTGAATAATGGCCGCTTGGCGGCCATTTTGAACTTGGTCAAGTTGAATTTTTTCAAAATGCATCCTTCCCTGAAACCTGACAATTTGTTTGATAGTAATGGTATCTTGAGCGGTTTTCATGATATTCAGCAATATCAGGCCTGTCGAGGTGAATAATGGCCGATAGGCGGCTATTTTGAATTTTATCAACTTCAAATTTTTCAAGATGCATCCTCTCCTGAAACCTGACAATTTGTTTGGTAGTAATGGGGTGTAGCTATCTTGAGGGGTTTTCGTGATATTCCGTAATATCGGGCCTGTCGAGGTGAATAATGGCCGATAGGCGGCCATTTTTAATTTTATCGACTTGAAATTTTTCAAGATGCATCCTCTCCTGAAACCTCACAATTTGTTTTATAGTAATGGTGTAGCTATCTTGAGCGGTTTTCATGATATTCCGCAAAATATTTCAGTCGGATTTACCGGTGTTATAAATTAAGTCAAAGTGCTGGGTCAACTTCAAGGTCAAGGTCCAAAAACCTGAAAAGGCACAACTAGGGACTTTAGAGAACATGTAAGTGCAGTATGACTGTCATCGGCCCAGTACTTTTCGAGATCTGCTCCGGAAACGAAGTGTGCGTCAAAACGTCTAAATAGGTCATAGTTTTGAATCAAAAGTAGGTCAAAGTTCATATACCCCAAAAGGCACAACTAGACCCCCTAGGGGTGTTGTGTGTAAAATTTGAAGACAATCGGACAAGTACTTTCAGAGATATGCTCCGGAAACGAATTGTTTACGGACGGCCCAACGGCGTAACTTCATCATTTTCTCTTTTGCGCCATTGGGTATTGAGTTCAGATTAAAAATATTTTAACCTGTCCATTAGCCACCTGGAAGTAACCCACATACCAAAAATTGTCATCCTAGCTTATTTTCTTACAAAGTTATAGGCAAAAGAAGAGGTAAAAAAAAACGAAGGCGGCGGGAGCTAAAAATTTGTGGTGAAGACCACATCAAAGCAAATGATTAAATTTGGGAGGTGTCTATTTTCAGCTTCAAATAGATGAAAAATAGTAAAAAATACTTCAGCAGGAGAAGGGTTACTTTTCTCTGACTCACAAAAATGACTGTAGTACCCAGGAAGCGTTGGCCCAATGTCGTCTTAATAATGGCCCACCATCTTCAACATCGGGCCACCATAAAGCCAACATTGGGCCAATGCCTCATGCTTGTTGGGTAGTACAATAGGAACAATAAATGTGAAGGCTGGAGTAGTTTGTGAAATAAATCAGAATTGGAAATGAGAGACAAACATGGTACAACAACACTGGATAATACAAGCTCATCCTTCATGTTGTTCAATAAATCGATGGGTTAAAACAATAGTGTGCTAAGTGACATTTTTGGCCTTTAGAATAATAACCAGCTAAGTCACCTATAACATGTATCAAGTTTGCATTTATTCCAAATTCAGATTAAAACACAGATCAAGTCGACTTAGCACATTGTTATTCTCGTGAAAAGGAGCACATATCAGCATAATATCTGTCCAACAGAGGACCAAGTCGACTTGACACATTGGTATTCTGGTGTTATATGCTTATGGGCTCTGTTTCTGGGACAAGAACGGTGCAAGTGCACTTAGCGCATTGTTATTCTGAGACACGTGGAGACAACACAGGGGGCATGCCTGGACTTAGTTTATTGTTGATCTAGGAACAATCTCTGCATATTCTGTGTTCCTGGATTAACAATGAGCTTAGTCAACTTGGTGTCTTGTTGATCCCGATTTTGCTTCTGTAAATCGTTTTGTAAGGTAAAAAAATACTCTGATAACTTCACTTGATCTACTGTCAAATTACAATCGCTGTGTGTTTTATCAGTGTAAGTCCAATTCTACATGCTGATAAGTGGATTTAGCAGACTGTAGTTCTAAGCAAAAAGATAAACACAATTTCGCTGTCAAGTCGACTTGACTCACTATTGTTTTAGACCATCAAAATATGTTATTGATATACACTGTAAAATTTCAAGTCACTTGAAGTTGTGTCTCGCTAACGCGATCCACAACTTCAAGTGACTGAAAATTTACTAGCTCTTACAGCGCTGAAATATGTTTGTGTAAACCATGAAAATCAAAAGGTTTTTTCAGTTTGAAATCATGATAAATGTCTTAGAATTCGGCTTTTTCCACTTCATTTGAATAAATACATGTATTTTATTATAAATTTTAAATTCTTTCAGTGGAGGGATCGACTTCGGACGTCAGAATAAGACGTATAAAGTGGGTCCCCTCACTGAAAGGGTTAAAATAAATTGCCATTCAATGTCTTTTGTTGTACTATTTTTTATTACCTTCTCAGATGAAACACCTCCACTGATGCAGAGTTGCTGTAGATGACTGGATTGAGTATTATTATTCAGAACTTCTTCGAGCATTATGATTCTTGGTTTGAAGATGCTTTTGCAAAGTAAACATGGTTTGTTCATGTTATTCATCATGTCCACCTTGGGAAATATTTAAAAAGTAGTAGAAAATTATAAATACATTATATATACATGTTCAATTTAATATCGGAGTCTGACATGTTTAATCTGATAGCATGGTCAATAATTTACTATATCTACTAACCATATCTACTACAGTAGAACCTGCTATGAGCAGCCACTCTTTTGAGCAGCCAGCCCACTACAGGAGGCCACTGGTTATCCCCCAAAATGACATTTCCTATACAAATGAACCTCCTATGGGCAGCCACCTGTCTTAAAAGACCACTTTTCCTGCATCACAAGGGTGGATGCTTATAACAGGTTCTACTGTATTGCTACAAGTGTTGTAGGCCTATTTGTAGGCTACCACTTGTAATAATTTTTCCCATTTTCATATGGAATAGCTGATTTCTTAATTAGGCCTAGTAATATGATTGAGCATTAACATGAAAACTAGAAACAACCGATAAAGCCAATATAAGATTAGTAAATAATGAAAACATCACATTACTTTCAAATAGGCCTACCTTGTCTTTCACATCTGATATTTGTATGTCAACCTGTTCCTTCTCAGAATTTATTTCATATTTGATACCTGCAAGCATACACGACTTATTAAATTTAACCAAGGCCAATAGGTCAGTGTTAGTGTCGATAATAAACAAGTATTGAATCTCACAGAAGAGGCACACAGTGACACTTGAGGACGAGATGTTCTGAACTCCCCTATGATGGCCACTAAGTCAGGAAGTGGCTGCAATTAGATTCCATACTATATATAGATATTTTGTCAATGGAAATTAATAGTGCACTGTGGCTGCCATACATAATCATGATAATGTATGTCATGTCATGAGTATAACATTGAACATGTTGAAGAAAGATACATAATCTAATACTGAAGACCTGGTAATATTCGCGAGGTTTTAATTTTCTTGAATTTCACGAGGAGGAAAAATGAGTGAATTTGATGATCTCTCGAAAATGAATAATATAATAGCGCTTCCCATTATTGAAAATGACCGATACTAAAGTGAGCTTTAACTACAGCTACTCTTAAGACTCAACATCAATGTATATCTTAGCTGATAGTGTGTAACCGTGAATCAAAATAACTCTAGAATAAAGTACATCATCAATGTGTATATTTATTGATGATATATAAGTCCAGGGGTCGACATTAAGCATTTCGAACACTTGCCCAGGGGCAAGTTGGGTACAAAAAACACTTGCCCGTAATAAAAAATAACTTGCCCGAACTATGTCCGTGGCACAACACAATTTTTAACAATGTCATCTAAAATAAATCCAAATTTTGTAAAATCTAGTTTTGCTGCTTGTGAAATATCTCATGTTCCGGCATAGTTGACATCCTTGTTCTTTGGATTTTTTTTCCAGGAACTGTTGGCAAAGTTTAAAGAAAACAGGGGCCGTCACAAAAGTTTGTAATGTTCCAAATACGAACACAGCTCATATTGGTGGCTGGGTGGTTGACCTAATTAAATTTAGCGATTTTTTTGAAGTGCATTGACAAAATTGTTTTCTGTTATAAATAATTGCAGACTGTTTTTTCTGTGTGAATTTATAAAAACATCAAGTCGGCTAGATATTTGTATATAGGTTTCCAATTTTGTATTCAAATCTGAATGGATTTGCTATAAATTCTCTTATGCCACATCCATATCTTATTGGGATGATGAGTAGGTGGTCAAATCCAATACGAACTGTGTCCTAATGACTTCCTTATCTTACAATTGCCCAATATTAAACAAATAGCTGGTCATAACATCGCGTTATAAAGCATGTATCATACTTTTGTAGCGATATGCGTGTATGTACAACAGTAGCTACTGCATGCAGTCAGTCCATAACGCACAATCTGGCACATGTTCTGGCCGCCGATTGCCGATGTTCGCTCCTGATGATTGGCGGAAAATGCAAGCTCTGCCGAAGCATTGGTGGCATCCATGCGACCTCGGCTCCACAGGAAGACAACAACAAACTGACCGACTCCTCATGCTGCTGTATTTACCGCCGATTTTGACTAGCCCCGTCGGTCTGGGTTTAACTAGTCCTCACTTGCCCCCCCTTTGGTCGTTACTTGCCCCGGGCAAGCAGGCAATGCTTAATGTCAAGCCCTGAAGTCAGTGATTGGAACCACATTGCTATAGATACTAGTAATGTGTTTGAATAACAAGTCCATTGCTCCTCCCCCCCCCCCCCAACTAACAAGTAGCATGTTATACCAACGCTGATACAACATTGGCCTGGTACCTCCGTTGCTGATCCAGCGGTAAACAAATGTTTGAGCAAAGGCCCATGTGAGTTGAGAAGGCAGACATATGTCGTGATCCTTAGGCTTCTAAGTGTAGGCCTATTGTGATTGATTTAATTTATATTATTTAACAGGGTGTGGTGACAATGGCCCAACCCGACTTGTGATAACGAAAGATGAGTGGAGTTGTAACTTTCACAGCAGCAGAGTAAAGCGCCTTTAAAAGGCCTGTGACATTCCACAGCTCAGTGACTATCAACTAGGCCTAATTAAAACACAAAATATTCTAGACTTCGCGAGATGTTTCAAAATCAAAAATTAAAAAAAACATACATTTCTGAGGAAAGTCCACTAGCCCTTCCAATATTCCACTGGCCACAGGCAACTGGACTAACGCAAATTTGCATCCCCGCCTGCTCTGTTGTGTGCTTCTGCTTTCTAAATGTGTTGTGTAGGTAGGGCCACCTCACCGCTACTTGCCTTATTACAGCATCGTTAGTCTTGCTGCAGTTCATTGTGAATATTCTGAGGTCTCGTCGGATGGAAACGTCCTACGTCCATTGAGGTTCTTTTACGTCTAACTCTAGTTCAGTCAGACAAGTCATCTGATGTACGTGGTTCTCTGAGCCCCACGAAACGACATCAGTGTACGCATGTCCTAGTGTATACGACACATGGGCAGTCCTAGACCCAGGCGGTCACCCATCCAATTTAGCAATAATGGACCGGGAATCGGGATCAGCCTATACAAATAGGCTGATCCTGCCATTTGCCCCGACAGAGCAGAATTCACCTGTTCAAATTGATACTGCATACATAACAGTTTGTGATATTACAATCAGTAGCATATGTGTCTAAAAATGTAAATTTCAAATACGTTGAAAACCCGTTAAAGCCATGAGTGTGTACTTTATCGGTTATTGATCGTGGCATGCTATTTACAGTTTTTGGTAATTGATATCACAAGCACAAGCACAAGCTTCCGCAAAATTATGTTTTACAAAAGGTATGCGTAATTTATGTTGATTTCTTGTATTATGAGCATGGATTTCAGAATTGAGCCTAAGATTAAATACATCAAAGTATTTCGGGAGTGAATTAAGCTTGTATTTAAAGTGACATTTTATTAGTTGAAGGCGATATATGTCGTTTATTTTTAGGAGGTTCAATTCTTTAAATATCGGATCTGTGTGGGACAGGCGAGATTCCTTATGTATTACATGTATTTGTACTGCTCTTTTTTGTAATTTAAAAACTCGATTGTTTTCGCTGCCCCATAAAAGAATGCAATAGTTAATATGTGGTATTATTAGAGAATTGTAGCTATTAATGAGAATATTTTGAGGAATATTTGAGGAATATTTTTAGTTTGTTCATTATACCTATTATTCTGACTATTTTATTTGAGACTTTGTTTAAATGATTTTTCAAGTAGGATTTTTGTCAATGATCACCCCTAAAAAGTTAAAATTATTAACACATTCAATTTGTATTCCATTTTATGATTTATTTTGACAATTGGTAATTTAATTTTTTTCTGTGGTTCTCTGAATAGCATGAATTTCGATTTAGCAGAATTTAGTGATAATTTGTTTACTTTCAACCAAGTGCTTATTACTGTTAATTCTTTATTCAATTTGTTATTTTTGTTGAGATTGCTGAAATTAGCTAATAGTGTAGTGTCATCTGCTTATACAATGAATTTAAATAATTTACTTGAAAAAGAAATACATGTATTGTTTAAATAAATAATAAGTATTAGCGGGCCCAAGATAGAACCCTGAGGAACTCCTGTGGTAATTGGTATGTATTCTGACTTAATAGTGTCGTGTTCTACATATTGTAATCTATTTGAGAGATAGCTTTCTAGAAGTTTTAATGGACAGTGTTTAATACCGTAATGATTTAGTTTATTTAAGAGTATTGTGTGATTCAGGGTATCAAAGGCTTTAGAGAGGTCCAAGAATATACCAAAAGGAGTTTCTCCTCTATCCATATCTTATGTTGTTCTGTCCATAGCAGCCACTTCGGTTGAGTGGTGCTTTCTAAAACCATATTGACCGCTATGGAACAAATTATTTAGGTTGAAATAGTCATTAATTTGGTTACAAATTATTTTTTCGAAAATTTTAGAGATGGATGGTAAAATTGAAATCGGTCGGTAATTTTCTAAAAGCGATGGATCCAGTTTTTTATGAATTGGTATTACCTTTGCAATTTTCAATTTTTCAGGAAAAATGCCTGTATTCAGAGACAGGTTAAGGGTGATAGTTATTGCTTCGATTAAGGGTTCTTTAATATACTGTAATAATTTTGTGGATAATCCATCCGGACCAGTGCTATGTCTTGTTTTAAGTTCATTGATTATTTTAGTGACAGTTGTGCTATTTGTTGGCTCAAAGTGAAATGTCGCAGCTGTAGGATTTTTAAGATAATGGTTGTAAGATTTGTTAGAATCAATGGCGATTGCAGATTCCAATTTTGGACCAATGTTACAGAAATATCTGTTAAAGCTATTTACAATGTCTTTTTTACAAATCTGGGAGTTTATGTTTCTTGTTATTTTTATTTAGAATATTATTTATAGTCGACCACATCTGTTTAATAATATTTTTATATTTGTCAAAACAGGAATTGTAATACTGTTTTTTCTTTGTATGGATACTTCTTTTCAAAATAGTAATAAAATTTTTAAGGTTAGTTGTTCTCGTTTGAAAATCTTCGGAGTTTTCTATACATATCTTTTTTAGTATTTATAGATCTTATTATGTCTTTTGTTATCCATTTTGATAGCTTGTGTTTTCGTCTGTTAAATTTAGTTGTTTTTGATTTTGTAAACATTTTAAATGCCTTAGTGATAGATTAGTCATTTATGTTGTAGTTTATACTTGGGTCTGCTTTATTACTTATTATATTTTTGAGGTTATCTGCAGTAATTTTTTTTTTTTATATTATTATTTATATCTAAAAGACATAGTTTTGGAATAGTTATGTGATGAAGATTTATTGGAGTTTGTTGTTTTTTTATATCTAATGTCATGAAGTAAGTTAAATCGGTAGGTATGAAAAGCGAGGGAGACCTATAAAGCGAGAGAGGATCAATAAGAGGCTTCGTATGGCAGTGTAATGCATGTATATGATATATCTATCGATGTCACAATAAAATATATGCTTGTATTGCTCGTATACAATTATTATTTTATATTTTTTTTTATTTTGGGGACAATACAGGTCCAGTTTTGTGATCGAAAGAGACTTCGCTTCGTTTGAAAGTCTCTTTCGCTTTGATAGGTGGCTGTGAGCGACACCTGGTGTGTACCCGGTAATCACTTAGTCGCTCGCGTTCCTGCTAAAACACGAACATAAAAGATGTATGGATACATGTATCTAACGTTAAGTAGGCCTACCACTGGCTCATCTACACGAATCGTTAGTAAGCCTAATCAGTAAACCAAAATATAAAAATAAGAAAGAACACTGTATTTAACCTATAGGCTATTATACTATAACAATACCTTGTAGCGATCAAGATTACAATATAAACTTGGTGCATCTGGATTTGTATGTCATTCGGACATATATACACCAAAGCTCTCTGTGTAGATCTATATAAGAGTCGGTCTAGGTGAAATGCAAATGAAAAGAAAACCGCCTAAAACACAATTAACTTAACAGTAGATGAAACACCAACTGAAACGCAATTAACAACAACAGTAGATAAAAAACCGTCCAAAATGCAATTGATGACAACAGTAGATAAAACACGTCCAAAATGCAATTGACGACAACAGTGGGTAGAACACCAGCTGCATTTCACACCTCCGTTCGTGATCAACTGATAAGCCTAATCCCCCCAGGCGAGACCAATTAACCGTCTTCATCCTAAAGACCACCTTCACATACGTATTTAATAAATTTCACACTAATAAAATTTACCAAATGCATATAAGATAGATATTTTTGGTTAATTTATTATGCGATAGATAGGTAGCTATAGGTATACCGCGTTGCCTACGTACACGAGTATGCCTACCGCGATTGAAAGAAACAATCATAGTAGAACGATAACATAAACTTTTACGTTTATTCAATATTCTGATACAATAAAGGATATATTTTATTCTTCAAATTCTTAAACCGATCATATTTAAGAGAACTATCAATTACTGAAAACCCTTTTAATAATCTTGATACGTCACCACTGAGATTACGACAGCTTCTTGCATTCGCCGGTAAATGTGTGATATATGTAGGCCTACATGACACTCAAGGCGTTTTGATGTCATCACTCAGATCACGACAGCTTGAGTCAGCCATGGATTAATAAAACTAAAGAACAAAGAGATCGCCATCTACTTAAATTTCTCAAAACACACAAACCCCGATAACATTGTTCAAGTGACGCTGCATTAGCGATTCTATGCTCTACCGCCAATGGTACCAAGCCTGGCCAAAAGAGACGCAAAAGAACGGCGAAGACCACAACTGTGAACAAACAGTAATTGAGAATATGGATCATGAATGTATGATCTTATGATGATATTATGTCATATACACAAGACTATAGCTACAGCTTCAAATTTTGTATTATATTGTATATTATGCATTTGTGTACATCACCTATGTTGAATGATTGTTGTATGAATGTTGTATGTCAATAAAATATATATTATATTTACGCATAATAATTGTCTGTTATTGTGGTTTTTTTTAATTAAAATAATATACCAATAATATACCATGCTGCTATCAAAAGCTATCCTGATTGCTTCTGGTACCTGTCACTTGTGACAACCCGTTCTATTCACCAGATGGCCCCACTGTTGGCCGACTGGACAATCTGACAAACTGGCGGCCGGCCGCTAGCGATCTTATAATTGTCTCCCTCGTTGTTGTTATCGTTCATTTTCTCAACTGTTTTAATAATTTTAGCCGTTTTCGATACAGTTATATGTATATTATGATGTTTATAACATATATTTGTATATTTAGTGATAAATTGCCATCTCATATACAGACATTCGGCCTCTTATTGATCCTCTCTCGCTTTATAGGTCTCCCTCGCTATTCATACCAACCCAGTTAAATGATCGAATATTTCACTGACCAAAATGCATGTTTTCATTTCTGATGTGACAAGCAACGTGCCTTTGCGAGCAGTTAATCTGGTAGGCAGAGTTGTCTTGGGGTAGAAGCTATGAGATATCATTGTGTCCAGGAATTCATTGAAAATAGGTTTTTCATTTATATTTAATAGATTTATATTAAAGTATCCTGATAGAATCGATTCTCTGTTTGATTTTTCTTGTTCTTTTAATATTGGACCTAGACCCATTTCATGAATAAATGTTTCATAGTTTTTATTTAAATCACGTGGTGGCCTATACATATTTCCTATAATGACTGGTTTATGGTTGTCCGAACCAGAAATTTCTATAAATTGTGCTTCAAAAATGTCAGATTTCTCATAAGGTGTCAAAGATTTGTAATTTAGTTTATAGTTCTCTGTATCTGTATATTAGCCTACGTGGCAGTACGCATTATTGTGCTATCGCGCCACGGGAGTAACTTAGCAAGGCCTGTTATCATTCATGATATCATTCATGGCAAGTATATTGCTAGACTGAAAACATCAAATGCATATGTAAGAATGGGTTTCACTAGGTCCTGGACATCAAACAATTTCAATAGGGTCCTACATATTTGAAATATTAAATTTGTAACTGTTACCCATCAGTTATTCACAGACACAGTTGTCACTTTTTCGCGCCCACCATATACTATAGTGATAGACTCGGCATAGTCATATGACGTGAACCTTTAATTATGAAACCCTGCTGGGGCCTGACCTGTATTTCCCATGACAACAAATGTTGATAAAAAAAGGCCATACAAGACTAAAAGAAACTTGATTTTATCTGCCATTGGAAAAGCGCTTAATATATTCATCCTTTTGCAGTTTGTTTTGTCCAGATTCACCGGTCCGTCTTCAGAAATAAAATGCAGGTGGAGTCCAGCACATGATCAGTACAGAGTCACGTGACGAATATTTGTACACGTGATCAGATGACCCCACTTTGACCTGGCATCCAAAACAAGCACGCGTGGATGCTCGGCTGCGTGGTGCTTGCCACAGCAGAAGGATTTAGCCGCGCAAGGAGTAACAAGAAACAAATCTCAGGATGAGTTCTGACCAGCAGCCACTCCATGACAAGCCTGTGGCTCCAACCAATGAACCAGGAACATCGAAGAAGGAGTCATGTACAAAATTCTGTATTTATAAAGTCCTGGTTTTTCTCTATGCTTTCCTCTTTATGGTGAGTTTAAAATGAATTTACGCATGCCCTATCTCATGATATTCATATTCATGATATTTTGATTGTTAGACTATCACTGACTGACTATGTAGCATTAGGTCAACAGCAACACTAACGTTACCAACGTATAGATATATCTGACCAACGTATAGATATAGTCTAGCCAGATATATGGGTAAAACCAAAAATTGGGGTAACTTTGTAGCATCAAAAATGGCAGTGAGGTGACCATCAAAGAGGAGGAAAACTACTTTATCAGGTGGGGGCTGACCGCAGATTAACGTACGTACTTTGAAGGACGTACGTACTTCGATCTAGCTAGACCGTACGTCCATTGACGTACACCTACATTTATAATAGGGCTCCCCTTCAGCGTGAGATTGCATCGTTCCCATTTATAAATAGAAATAGCTTGACATGGGAACTCTTTCATAGAGACCTCACGCGTCGATTGATACCAAAACGAGGCTAGGCGCATGTTTATACTTCTGGCAAATTTACAAAGAAAGAGAGCCTGTGATTTTTGGCAACATTCTTCATTGTTTTTCGGTGAGTATTGTCATGAGCCAACGTTGGAAATTACTTTTTTATACAGAAAAATATGTATGCTATCGTAAGAGCCCAAATTTGTGTAGTTCCTATGTTTGAGTTTTCAACATTTTAAGATTATTTCAGGGTGGTGTACATCCGTACGTCGATTGAAGTACGGACACCAGCCATACTTTGATCGACGTACGACAGTGATAGACGCCAAACGACGTACGTACTTCAATCGAAGTATACTTTGAATGAAGTACGTACTTCAATCGAAGTACGGTATAGGCCTCTAAGCTAAGGCTAAGCCTTAAGCACAGCCAGGCCTGGTCTGCCCTACTTAGCTACTAGACTAGTAGGCCTAGCCTAGTAGGGCTAACCCAACAAACACAAAATATTTGTATAACATGTATACAACGTCGGCTCAACGTTGGTCCAACATTGTACAAAAGTAGGTTGACCGGTCCTTCCGATAATTATTGATCGCTCACACCCTAACACTGTATTTTAAATATGCCCAGCACTGGCACAGTGGCAGCACAACGCAGAACCAATACTGGTTTAATGTTGGATCGCCATCTGCGTCGTTGACCCAACATTACCATCATTGTTTTATGATATGGTGTTTGGGTAGGCCTAGTGAGGAAGGTCTTTAAAATATATTCTAGTGATATCTTACTAACGTTCAGGGCCGTCATTTGGGGGGGGGGGGGGGGTTTGAGAGGGTCCCCCCCCCCCCCTGTGACCACAGAATCCACCATATTCCACCAATTTGCACCTAACAATAGAATCAAATTCTAGGGGGCATGCCCCCAGACCCCCTAACCTGCGTTTCCCATTCGCTCAATGCCAAATATCAATTCAAGCAGAAAATACCCCAGCAATCCAAAATTGGACCCCCCCCCCCCAAAAAAAAAATCCTGCGCACGAACCTGCTAGCTAACTATTATGTGTTATTATTTGTCAGACCCCATTCATATAGTATAGGACTATAGGCCTACTGTTGTTTCGTAGCATTATTAAAAGACTAATTCCAATAATGAGACTATGAATGTCGCTAGCCGTTATAAAAATGGGGATGTTGTTGTTAGTAGTGTCCCAAAATATTTAATCAATTTCATTTGGTTTGAAAAGTTCTCAGATGTGGCCCTGGCAGTGCAAGGGTTTATAGTTAGTAGACTAAGTAGGCCTAGATAGGGTTATAATTGAATTATCAATAAATAAATAAATATGTCAGCCTAAATCAACTTATACGTCACTGAAGTACCAGTAGACTATCAACATTTACAAATACATAATTTGACAAATTTTGTTTATATTTCAGGTAACCGCTTACCAAATCATTTGACAACATACCTTCAGACTGGAGATGAAACTCAATCCCAAGATATAAGCACTAGTGTAACCCAGAAAGCAAACCGCTTCCTGTAGCATGTTTGGACACATTATAAAAGGGATTGTAGTATTACCCCCACATGCATCCACAATAGAGAGAGAGCGAGAAAGAAGACAAAAAAATATGTTCGACTCTCTCCTCTCTCTTTTTTCTTTTTAGAACTCTCTTTCTCACTTTCTCAGTCCTCTCTTTCACTTCTCTCTATCTCTCTCCCCACTATCTCTTCTCTCTTTCTATCTCTCCTTACTCTCTCTCTTCTATACTCTCTCCTATTCTCTCTCTCCCACTCTCTCTCCTACTCTCGTCTCTCATACTCCCTCTTTCTTACTCTCACTCCTACTATCTTTCCTACTCTCTTTCCACTCTCTCTCCACTCTCTTCATCGCATTCTCTCATCTCTTGCTCTCTCTCCTATCTCCCTCTCTTTCTCCGACGCTCACTCCTATTCTGTCTATCTCCTATTCTGTCTCTCCTACTCTCTCTCGCTATCTATCCTACTTTCTCCTACTCTCTCTCTCTCCCTCCTGATCTCTCTCTCTCTCCTACTCTGTCTCTCATACTCTCTCTCCTCCTCTCCACACTCTCCTCTATTTCTCTCTCCCCCTCCTTTCACTCTCTGCCCTCTCTCTCCCTCTGTGTGTCTCTGTTGTGGGTTTCTGTGGGGGTGATACTACAATCCACTATACCGTACATTCCCTTTATTCATGTCATTAAACAATGAAGGACTACGCAGTAGTATAAGATGGAAAAGGAACATGCTTCTGATATGGCCTGCTGTTGCTTTTTTAAGCATCAACCATTTTGGATCACTATAATATCATGCACTAATGTAGCTATTGCAATAAAAAAATATTCTTGTGTCTGGAAGTCTGTTTTATGTGTGTTTATAACATCATGTAAGTTAACCACCAAGAACAAAAACGTAAAAACGAGCAGAAAAATAAATAATATCGAAAAAATGAAATATCGATAACTCAGTTGATTTTTCACCTAGGCCCTACAGCATTAAAAGAAATGTCTATCTAATTGTTATGGCAATAAATTTAATTTGGTATACAGTATATGATATTTTGAAATTAAAAAAATGGCCTGACCACCCTAAGGGGCTGTTCAACAATTACGTAAAGCTTTTTTGAGAGATTTTTCACCCCGCTAACCCCCCACCCACCCTTCATAGTGCTTTTAACGTTGTACGTGTTGACTACGGTCCGTAACACATCGCTTAACCCCCCCTCCCCCCTCTTCCTTCTAGGCGTTATGTAATTATTAACCCTTATGCTGCCGGGACCGAATATATCCGTTTTCAAGCAACTTTCAGACCAATACATTTAACCCAAAATGCTAAAATGTTTTGTGATAGATGCTTAGTTAATCTATTAATTCATTTTAAAGATGTATTTGTTCATAAAAATAATTATTTTTCGACATTTGGCGCTGGAAATTGCGTTAGCAATTCCAGCTTCAAATGAATGAAAAATTGTCTAAAAAAATCGGCAACATAAGGGTTAAACGGCCCCAAACACTGGCATTGTTGATAAATAATATGATCTCAGCTGGATCTCGCCAACAATCTAAATTGTACAAGATAGACCTACAGATAATCAGGGAGATAATATTTTTAATTGTTTTTTTACGTCGATTGACGTACGATAAGTACGTCAATCGACGTACGTACTACAATCAAAGTATTAAGACTGAAAAAAATTCACAGTTCACTAAACCCCATCGACAATTTAATGTCAATATTTAATTTTACAAACATAGAAATCTTTCAAAACAAGTTACAATCGAAACTTGAATAACATTTCTCCGAAATTATATTGTAGTTGTGATTGGCAATGTTACTATTTCTGCAAAATAAGCAAAAATGATGTAGTATTTGAAAAGTACTAACTTTGAGCTATCATGTGTCCCTGGTGAAAGCACATTGGGAATTCCCCGCCAACTAGAATGGTAGGCTATCTACCATTGTGCAATCCTCAACCGGGCTAACCAATGACAGGAGGCGACACAAGCTACAGGACATGATATTTATAGGTACCCCTAAAGCCAGTTGATGACGAGAAGCGTACGTCAATGGAAGTACGGTCGACCTAGATCGAAGTACGTACGTCCTTCAAAGTACGTACGTTAATCTGCGGTCGGCCTCCACCTGTTTATAGGTTTGGTGCACTGATCCCGATAGAGCATGAAAAAGCCACTGGCTGCGTTAGAATTTTTTTTTTTGCTTCAAAAAATCATTTTAAAAAAGTTGAACATTCCACTTACTACTCCGTTACCAAATCCAAACCATTTAAAAAATTCTGTTACTTTGTTTAGCTTGACATCACACTTTTAAACGTGATATCCTTATTGAAGCATAATACTAAACAATCGTACATCAAAACTGCTAAAAATTTAAAAAAAAATTGATGGGATGAACAAAAATCTTTATTTCAACTCCGTTACCAAGCCAAAAAATACTCAACTCCGTTACCAAATGTTTGGCTCGACATAAATATAAACTGTATATTTTCTTATCATAACATCGATCACAAATGGGTGCTCTATTAATATGGGGACAACGAGCCATGTTTTAAAAGACTATATCATCAATCATTATGACTGTAAAACCCATAAAATTGGACAATTCACCACTCCGTTCCCTTTTCTTGGTAACGGAGTAGAGTGGAATGGAGTAGTAAAATTAAAAGTATTCTAGGGATTAATGAACAGATCTGGGCAATAATTCAAAAATATATCATACGGGTGGAAATAGTCCCCATAGCAGCTGTTGTAGGCATACAATCATAAAACCCAACTCGTTTTTATACCCACAAGGCTAGGAACGGAGTAGTAGGCCTAAAAACAAAAGTATATTTTCTAACTTTTTGGTAATACCTGTTTCGAATAACTTGTCACTCAACAATATTAATTATTTCAAGGTGAAAAACTCGTATAAGGCCCTTTAGTGTGTCAAACTACACTTGATATAATTTTAGTTCATGATTATTCACTTGATGGGGCATGCTACAATAATGGTAACGGAGTAGAGTGCAAATGTGGGGACATGTATATTCTTAAAAAATATTTATATCGATATCAATTTTAAGTCGAATTTTGATCATTGATTAGTTAAAGTGAACAATGTCTAGCCATGAAATGTAATTGTTAGAATTATATTGTGATTTTGTATCCTACAGTGAAGTTTTAAATAGTGGAATTTTCTCTGGGGACATGCCATTTTCCACGTTTCCATGACATAGAGCTCTTATAAAACCATATATATATAGACCTATATTTTTTTACAAATAATCTAAACATTATTAAGTAGTAATGCCTAAACGTGAAGTTGCACCATTTGTTTTTAATATTATTATATTTAAATCAAAATGCGGACCTTTTAAGTCCTGGGGACACTAATTATATGTAAAATTACCCCAATTTTTGGTTTTACCCATATATCTAACACTAGCAGACTAGGGCCTAACACTCGGGCTCAGAGTTGAGTAGTCTGCATCATCATGATCATCCGAACATGGCTATCTCGCAGTTGTTTCCCCATCAAAATGTAATTATTGTAAACGAGACATGAGTGATGCCCGGAGTGATGTTCCAATGCCGATAGGCCTACGCGCGATAGGCCTAGTATTCTGGGCTGATGATGGGCCTAGCCCCACTGGCTGAGACAGGTTTCGGAGAGGACAATACGGCTAGGACCCGCATCGTAGACGATGTTAGCCTACTATACTGTTAGCTACAAAAACGGATGGTAGGCCCCAGGTCTACAACAGTGAACACTGGCTGAGCTTTGGGTTGGGCCCTAGTGCAGAAAGTGTCGTATTTGATGGGTCAGCCTGTTAAAAACCAACCAACACGGAACGAGACGATGACCCTAATCGACTTCGGTCCACCGTCTGCGACACTGGCCCAACATCGAACTAATTTTTTGTCAATGCTACGTGTCCGCTGGGATATAGATTATAGGCCCCTATGAGTTAAAAAAGCCTCAGGGCCGTATCCAGACCGACCAGAGTAAGAGAAAGGGGGGATTACAGGTCAACCATCCTGTAATTGGGGGGTCTGGGGGCCTGCCCCCAAGCAAATTTTGAAAAAAACAAGACATTTGAGGAATATGCAATGGGGTTACAGATACGACCGCTCCCCCACCCCCCCCCCCATTCTGTATACGGCCCTGGGCCTATGCTATTTCATTAGGGTCTACTACATTAGCTTATCAGTAGGCCTATCGTATTATTGTAGCTCCTCTAAACGTTGCATAATGCATGCACATAACATAATTTATAGGCTTACATGACCATAGGCCTATGTTACATTAGGCTTTAGCATCGCTAGATATATAGGTAAAACGCCACCCTATGGGTGAAAGGTCACTCTCGCTTTCGCATTTCTATTGGTCCGGCTCTTTATTTAAATTACAATAAAACTGCGATAAAAACAATGAGTAGGCTAAGTATAATTGGTCCCTCTTTAGCCGACGCAGATGGTGATAGGGGGGGGGGGGGGGGCAATAGCAGATAATAGAGGATCTACATAGGCTCTACACAAGGCTCTACGTGTTTTTATAGAAACCGTTTTTATTTAAATTACATTATTTAGGGTAAATATAATTGGTCCATCTTCAGCCGATACAGATGGTATTGGGGGGGGGAGGCAACCTAGGCCTGCATGTTTTCATAGAAACCGTTCCCCATATAATTATATATAATGGCATGCTATGATATCTGTGGGTACCATGAAACTGCTAAATACCTGACTTTTATTATGTGACGTCACTAGGCTGAATAGAACAGTGACTTTACAGAGCTTTAAAGTGTGACGTCACTAATACAGCACTCTCTCCAAAGAAATCAGATGGTAGACAGTCCCCTGCTCTCACCTATTCTATAAAATACTATGAGTCTATTATATATGTGTCAGGCGCGTAGCCAGCCGTACGCCAGTACGCACGTGCGTACACATTGTAAGGGAGATTAAAAAAAAATATGACCCATCAAAAAAAGAAACAACAAGTTAGCATACTAGCCTACATGTACATGCGCACTTAGTAGTCTATTATTTATGTGGTGTTGCATAAAACGCTAAACTTGCTGTGGACGAGCCCACACCGTAAAGATGTGGGACCGTGGATTACTACATTCGTTTTACCCGGGGAAATCATTTTAGGTCTGTGTGTAGGCCTATACATGCATAAATCCCATGCTACACTGACTAGTTAGCTTCTCAGACTTGAAGACACTGGTGACAGGAGTGAAATCCCATGCAGGCATTCAACCAAAGTTATACTAATGCTGGTTCATTGTCTACGACACTGGCCCAACATTAAAACAATATTGTTTCAACATCTCATGTTTGCTCAGGGCTAATTTATGCCTATCACAGGTGGGGGCTGACCGCAGATTAACGTACGTACTTTGAAGGACGTACGTACTTCGATCTAGCTAGACCGTACGTCCATTGACGTACACCTACATTTATAATAGGGCTCCCCTTCAGCGTGAGATTGCATCGTTCCCATTTATAAATAGAAATAGCTTGACATGGGAACTCTTTCATAGAGACCTCACGCGTCGATTGATACCAAAACGAGGCTAGGCGCATGTTTATACTTCTGGCAAATTTACAAAGAAAGAGAGCCTGTGATTTTTGGCAACATTCTTCATTGTTTTTCGGTGAGTATTGTCATGAGCCAACGTTGGAAATTACTTTTTTATACAGAAAAATATGTATGCTATCGTAAGAGCCCAAATTTGTGTAGTTCCTATGTTTGAGTTTTCAACATTTTAAGATTATTTCAGGGTGGTGTACATCCGTACGTCGATTGAAGTACGGACACCAGCCATACTTTGATCGACGTACGACAGTGATAGACGCCAAACGACGTACGTACTTCAATCGAAGTATACTTTGAATGAAGTACGTACTTCAATCGAAGTACGGTATAGGCCTCTAAGCTAAGGCTAAGCCTTAAGCACAGCCAGGCCTGGTCTGCCCTACTTAGCTACTAGACTAGTAGGCCTAGCCTAGTAGGGCTAACCCAACAAACACAAAATATTTGTATAACATGTATACAACGTCGGCTCAACGTTGGTCCAACATTGTACAAAAGTAGGTTGACCGGTCCTTCCGATAATTATTGATCGCTCACACCCTAACACTGTATTTTAAATATGCCCAGCACTGGCACAGTGGCAGCACAACGCAGAACCAATACTGGTTTAATGTTGGATCGCCATCTGCGTCGTTGACCCAACATTACCATCATTGTTTTATGATATGGTGTTTGGGTAGGCCTAGTGAGGAAGGTCTTTAAAATATATTCTAGTGATATCTTACTAACGTTCAGGGCCGTCATTTGGGGGGGGGGGGGTTTGAGAGGGTCCCCCCCCCCCCCCTGTGACCACAGAATCCACCATATTCCACCAATTTGCACCTAACAATAGAATCAAATTCTAGGGGGCATGCCCCCAGACCCCCTAACCTGCGTTTCCCATTCGCTCAATGCCAAATATCAATTCAAGCAGAAAATACCCCAGCAATCCAAAATTGGACCCCCCCCCCCCCAAAAAAAAAATCCTGCGCACGAACCTGCTAGCTAACTATTATGTGTTATTATTTGTCAGACCCCATTCATATAGTATAGGACTATAGGCCTACTGTTGTTTCGTAGCATTATTAAAAGACTAATTCCAATAATGAGACTATGAATGTCGCTAGCCGTTATAAAAATGGGGATGTTGTTGTTAGTAGTGTCCCAAAATATTTAATCAATTTCATTTGGTTTGAAAAGTTCTCAGATGTGGCCCTGGCAGTGCAAGGGTTTATAGTTAGTAGACTAAGTAGGCCTAGATAGGGTTATAATTGAATTATCAATAAATAAATAAATATGTCAGCCTAAATCAATTTATACGTCACTGAAGTACCAGTAGACTATCAACATTTACAAATACATAATTTGACAAATTTTGTTTATATTTCAGGTAACCGCTTACCAAATCATTTGACAACATACCTTCAGACTGGAGATGAAACTCAATCCCAAGATATAAGCACTAGTGTAACCCAGAAAGCAAACCGCTTCCTGTAGCATGTTTGGACACATTATAAAAGGGATTGTAGTATTACCCCCACATGCATCCACAATAGAGAGAGAGCGAGAAAGAAGACAAAAAAATATGTTCGACTCTCTCCTCTCTCTTTTTTCTTTTTAGAACTCTCTTTCTCACTTTCTCAGTCCTCTCTTTCACTTCTCTCTATCTCTCTCCCCACTATCTCTTCTCTCTTTCTATCTCTCCTTACTCTCTCTCTTCTATACTCTCTCCTATTCTCTCTCTCCCACTCTCTCTCCTACTCTCGTCTCTCATACTCCCTCTTTCTTACTCTCACTCCTACTATCTTTCCTACTCTCTTTCCACTCTCTCTCCACTCTCTTCATCGCATTCTCTCATCTCTTGCTCTCTCTCCTATCTCCCTCTCTTTCTCCGACGCTCACTCCTATTCTGTCTATCTCCTATTCTGTCTCTCCTACTCTCTCTCGCTATCTATCCTACTTTCTCCTACTCTCTCTCTCTCCCTCCTGATCTCTCTCTCTCTCCTACTCTGTCTCTCATACTCTCTCTCCTCCTCTCCACACTCTCCTCTATTTCTCTCTCCCCCTCCTTTCACTCTCTGCCCTCTCTCTCCCTCTGTGTGTCTCTGTTGTGGGTTTCTGTGGGGGTGATACTACAATCCACTATACCGTACATTCCCTTTATTCATGTCATTAAACAATGAAGGACTACGCAGTAGTATAAGATGGAAAAGGAACATGCTTCTGATATGGCCTGCTGTTGCTTTTTTAAGCATCAACCATTTTGGATCACTATAATATCATGCACTAATGTAGCTATTGCAATAAAAAAATATTCTTGTGTCTGGAAGTCTGTTTTATGTGTGTTTATAACATCATGTAAGTTAACCACCAAGAACAAAAACGTAAAAACGAGCAGAAAAATAAATAATATCGAAAAAATGAAATATCGATAACTCAGTTGATTTTTCACCTAGGCCCTACAGCATTAAAAGAAATGTCTATCTAATTGTTATGGCAATAAATTTAATTTGGTATACAGTATATGATATTTTGAAATTAAAAAAATGGCCTGACCACCCTAAGGGGCTGTTCAACAATTACGTAAAGCTTTTTTGAGAGATTTTTCACCCCGCTAACCCCCCACCCACCCTTCATAGTGCTTTTAACGTTGTACGTGTTGACTACGGTCCGTAACACATCGCTTAACCCCCCCTCCCCCCTCTTCCTTCTAGGCGTTATGTAATTATTAACCCTTATGCTGCCGGGACCGAATATATCCGTTTTCAAGCAACTTTCAGACCAATACATTTAACCCAAAATGCTAAAATGTTTTGTGATAGATGCTTAGTTAATCTATTAATTCATTTTAAAGATGTATTTGTTCATAAAAATAATTATTTTTCGACATTTGGCGCTGGAAATTGCGTTAGCAATTCCAGCTTCAAATGAATGAAAAATTGTCTAAAAAAATCGGCAACATAAGGGTTAAACGGCCCCAAACACTGGCATTGTTGATAAATAATATGATCTCAGCTGGATCTCGCCAACAATCTAAATTGTACAAGATAGACCTACAGATAATCAGGGAGATAATATTTTTAATTGTTTTTTTACGTCGATTGACGTACGATAAGTACGTCAATCGACGTACGTACTACAATCAAAGTATTAAGACTGAAAAAAATTCACAGTTCACTAAACCCCATCGACAATTTAATGTCAATATTTAATTTTACAAACATAGAAATCTTTCAAAACAAGTTACAATCGAAACTTGAATAACATTTCTCCGAAATTATATTGTAGTTGTGATTGGCAATGTTACTATTTCTGCAAAATAAGCAAAAATGATGTAGTATTTGAAAAGTACTAACTTTGAGCTATCATGTGTCCCTGGTGAAAGCACATTGGGAATTCCCCGCCAACTAGAATGGTAGGCTATCTACCATTGTGCAATCCTCAACCGGGCTAACCAATGACAGGAGGCGACACAAGCTACAGGACATGATATTTATAGGTACCCCTAAAGCCAGTTGATGACGAGAAGCGTACGTCAATGGAAGTACGGTCGACCTAGATCGAAGTACGTACGTCCTTCAAAGTACGTACGTTAATCTGCGGTCGGCCTCCACCTGATCACAGCGAATCATGTAACCAGGTAATAATGATCAAATAACGTTTTTGTATAGTGTATATATAGTGTAATTTTCGTTTTCGTGTAAGGTTATAAATCTGTTTTGTATACTGTCTGGCAGCTGGCATAGTAATAAAAATCATGGATAAAGATCTGTATGCCTACAACTAATAGTTATTTCTTCTTTTAACCCCTCCACGTACTTTAGCCTCTAATTATGTAGCCTATGACTAAAAAAAATTGAGGGCCATTAAATATTTTATTTACAACATGTCCTTCAGACAATTATTTATTTCATGAAAATTCAATCTCAAAATATTTACTTCAAAAACACTCCACCCCCCCCCCCGGCGATTGAGTGGTGGCCCCCTTATGACCAATCACACAATGTCCAGCTTAGCTATTATTCGTTCTCACAAAGACACTACGTAGACTACAATGCTGGATCCGCCATGTCTGTTTTTAAAAATGTTTAGGCTATCTATGGATAATCGTACTTGACCGAAAATAATCAGTAAATTTCAATATGTAATCACTGAGTAACATGATTTTAATTATATTATAATTTGATATATAATTCAATTTAAAATTTTGTTGCTGTATTCAATTTTGAAATTTTACAAAAAATGTTTAAGAAACACAAAATTTATAAATCAATATCTTTAGCGCAAATACCATCAGATGCCACCAGTTGCGATCTTTTTTTTCAAATTTTACTCGGAGGAGACCCCCCGGACCCCCCACCGTGTCCGCTGGGCTGCGCGCAGCGGGTATGGGGGTTCCCCCCCCCCCCATGAAATAGCAGCCATGAATTAGGGGAAATCCATTCCCTCCCCGTTTCGGAAAAGCTCTGTAAATCCGTACCCCTAGCGTTGTGCGTACACATGTTCATAACCCTGGCTACGCCCCTGTGTGTTATCTGTTAATGAATATGAGTCTATTATATGTGTTATCTGTTAATTACATTTTCATGGGGGGGGGGGGGGCGTTCGGTGCGTTCTGCTGTCCTATACCCTAAAACATTTTGTTGCTCATATCATAATCTATGTAGTCTGTTTCACCAGATACTGGGAGTTGCTTTTTTTTCAATTTGCTCGGTCGCTCTCAAATGTCGGTTTGATGTTGTCCCAGTAATAAACACTAATTAGCAGTGATTATAACATGATTAGAACACATTGCATAGATTCAATTTTACACATCTTACAAAGCCATTAAACTCAATGTCGATCTACACGGCTAGATGATAGAATCTATTTATCACCAATACAGTTGAAACATAATTAGGCCACTGTCGGTTTGATGCTGGGCGAGCTTAATAGAGGCTGGACCAGCATTAAACCGTTATTATGCCATGTGACTTTTACACTGTCCCCGTGGCCAGACCACACTAATACCGAGTGTCCATACGCCGGGGGGGGGGGGGGGGGAGTGAATAGGCCCAAATGTTACTTTCAAACACAATTTGTCATTTATATGCAATTATGAATTTATCAACGTTATCTAGATTCTTCTACATACCTTTCTAAAGTTTATCAACTTCACATTTCTGCACTCGCCATCTCAGATCTATTTACAATAGGCCCACTAGTATTCTACAGTCAAACCAATGTAGATGCCCCAACAGACAGTCCTTATTGATCTCTAACGCATTCTTCAGATACACGCCATCCGGCCAGTTAGCTCAATGAACCAGGGCCATTTTGCTTAATTTATCGCTTAGTACGGACGGTTACAATCCTAAATAAGCAGATTTCATGTTAGTACTAGTAGGCCTAATATATGTAGTTCTGGTGTATTAATTGCATATCTATAGGCCTAGATATATATCATATATATACGCTCGTACTTTTAGCCTCCCAAGGATTGGACGAGGGATTCAGGACTCACATAGTATGAAAAAGGAAAAGAGAGAGAATACCGTCTGAGTACAATAACACACCACTGCATAGTAGTGTTAAAACCAACAATAGAAGTTGCAGGCTTAACCATAAACTAACTAACCAAATTCCCATTTAACCTTTTTTTTCACAATTCTGGATCCGCCCCTGTGACATTACGCGCTCAAGTGGCATTAGTTAATCCTGAGACTTGTTCAACTATAAGGAGTAAAATCGTTTACACCACCGGACCTACACCTGTACAGGTCACTCAATTGCATTTAACATTGCAACACCCTGTAGCCGAATATTCACATCCTGTATTTTATCATGTTTATGGGAAGGTTAAAATGCAACTTCTTGGCTTCCTGGATCCAGCTCCAAAGGGTCCTAGAAATAAATAACTTTCTGGAGTTGCTGCGTTGATGACACGATTTTAACAACAGGCTATGCGACACACCGTCAATGTATTGTTCTGGATTTGCTGTAGATCTCATGATGCCATCACAGCCACCCAGGCCAGACAGACAATTACATTGTCTTGTTCTTATGCAGATTTACTGCAGTGTACACATCACTGTCTTCGTGATGACCCTTTGCTCACCTTATCTAACATAGAATCCCTGCCTGTCTACCAGACCAATCATGTCTGATAGATGGGACACGGCTGTCTGTAGCCTGCCCGAGTATCATCACTGATGATGGCCGACTACCGGTGAGCCTCTCGGCAAACACGAGGCGTTCACCTGATGTTGGTTTAATGCTAGGCCGATAAAATATTTAATTAACAGTATTAACCCTTTAACCGCCGGTGTCGCATATATTCGGGTTTTCATTTTTTTATTAGCACATTAAGTACCACCTTTTAAACATGTTAAAGATAAAATGTGACATCAATCAGCAATATTTAAAAACAGTTGACCTCCATAATGTCAAATCTGAATAATTTTCACTCATTTGAAGTTGTGGATCGCGTCAGCGAGACACAACTTCAAGTGGGTGAAAATTCAGATTGAATAATTTGGCGGTTAAAGGGTTAATAAGGATAACATTTTCTAATGAATATGCAGTATGAATCATGATTCTGGTATCTATTCAAGGTGTGGGTACTAGATGTGTTATCTTTTGAGTGGCATCGTGCACAATTTCACCTTTGAAGAAAGCGGTAATCTCATTTATGGCATGCCGAGTTGGAGGGCAAGGGTTGAATGGGAATTGAGAATAACGAGGTATTGCCGCGTTGGGCGAAAAACAGGGCTCCACGAACTCTGCAAAGGAAATATCTTGGCCCAACTTCGGCGCAATTTTGGGATAATGTCCCATACTTTGTCTCAACATGGATCCAACGTTTGACGGATATCGTATGAGTTGGAGGATAAAACCGATAGAACGGGCGACGAGGGATTTCATGTGAAGTGGACATGGACACAGAAGCAGTAGGGTGTGACAGGAATAGCCGTCTACTCCACAGCTAAAGCTTCTCATAAGATACGCTGACCAAACATTTTCATTACTTTGGCCACAGTGGTCCATAAAGACCAACTCGTCACTGTTTAGGAGAAGACCTGATGCATTTGGTGCAAAAGTGTTGTATTATGTAGTCCACATTATTAGATGCTAGGCAAATAACAATGTCTTCTTTCTAATCATCATAATCCGGACAATTTTGTCGGCATGATCATGCTAATTATAAATGTTTTTGATGCACATATTTATTTTCCAACATTATATCTGTTTATTATCGGTGTCAATCCTAATAGCTTTGCACAAATTAATTGAAATGAATTAAAACAAGAGAAATAAAAATAGAGACAAAGGCTCTACATAACATGCATTATAACTTTCCTTCTATTCATCCAAATGATCAATCGTTATTCCCATAAAACTATGTTGCAAAGCTTGTCCCTGAACAAAGCTGCCTGTATGTGAGGAACTGCATGCTTGCACTTTAAATATTTGAAATTTTAAGAATCGTCTTAATCAGTTTAATTTTGTTACGATTTAGAATGCCGTGATTAGAATTTAGATCTCTACGTTCTTAAAGATGATTCAAAATAAATGCTAATCTAGTTATAATATAAAAACATACATTTTTAATAATAATTCCGGCGATTGTCTGAATATCTCATACATACTACCATTTTTTGTTTCAGTTGATGGGTTTGATCTTGTTCATAGCAGGAATAAGTGTACTGGTGATGAAGCAGCGCTATGACTCTGTCAGTAATATGTTAACCAGCCCAGCAGCTGTGGCACTCATTGTAGGCATCATTATCTTACTATCGGCAATTTGTGGATTTGTCGGCGCCATTAAAGAACACTTACTGGCTTTGAGAATTGTAAGTACATGCACCAACATGAAAGTATATAACCACCCTCTTCAGAGAGGGAAAGGGAACATATATTTATCCCGGATATTTACCGTTGGTTCGAATTTTGTGTCTGCAGGACAGTGTCATCTCATTCATCTCACCATATCCTGGTTCTCCTGGCCTAGTTTAGCCTACATGTGCACAAAGGTGGCCTAAAACCCCATTCATTTCATTTTACCGTTCGTCTGTTTAACGCAGATGTATGTTAAAATATATTGTTTAGATTGCCGAAAATGTTATCGTTTGAACAGCTCGTTAAAAAACTAAATTTATGGTTGAATAGCATTCAGATAAATGTTTGTTGAAAGCACACTTTTTAGCATGTTAATTGTCCTTATCATTATTGAAAAGAAGAAATGAAGGCATTAGAAGGCAAATAAATAATTGTGTGTTCAGTCTTCCAGAAAAAAATAATCGGGTTTACGTCACGTAAAAAATTATTAAAGTAGTATTTTTTTAGATTTAATAGTTTTCGTAAATAGAAACCAAAGAATAAATGGAACGAATAAACATGATTGAAGCGTTTTTCATGACAGAATTCGTAATTCAAGACCTGGCTACCTGAGACCGAGCATGCTACCTCACTGTCAGCGAGGCGCCATTACATTTAGAAAAAGACATGAAAACTAAATTCTCAGAGCGGCCGCCCTGGCATGAAATGCCAACGTGGATGATCTATTATATCTACATATTATATCTATTATATTATATTATATGCCGTTTTATAATTTAAAGAAAACTCCTATCCGGAGATACTGTTTGCTAGTCACCTCGTAGTGTTTACAAAGAGTCCAGCGACATTTGTATATAGATCTATCGCTCCTTAACGAAATCATAAATTATTTTACACAAATATGATCTATAGAGAGACACTACCAGCTGGACGACAAAATCAACTGTTATCGTGCCATCAGGACAAGTAATAATGTTACTGATCATACAACGTTGCCATCTAAATAATCAAACCACGGCGATTTCCCAGGCCGTGAAACACGCTGAATTAACATTATTAATAGCAATATATTTATTTTTGGGTTGGATGCTGGGATCAGCTTTGGCAGGCTTCTATGAACTAATTCCTGCTGACGCAGATAATTGCCGGCGATAACCTGTTTCCTGGAGGCCCTTTCTCTGGCCCTGGCCACACCCCCCCCCCCCCCAAAAAAACTGCTTGCGCCGCTCGCGCAGCAATTCTTCTCATCACTCTCACCCCCCCCGCCCCTAAAAAAAAATCCTCCAGGAAACCCTGGATAATCATATATAAATAACGGACCACAATTACTCCATCCACAGGTGAGACCCACCTGCTATAATGACCCAGTATAAAGGCAGCGACAATTGGTACAAATTATTCATTAGACGTCACCATATTAATGGCTGTTTTATCTTATGTAGTCATTGCGCCATAATGGAACATAATGAAACGGCATTGGTTTAAGGTTAGAGTAACGTCATTTGACATTCCGTCGACGCTCAGTTGATGTGTTGTGCTGGCTGCCGACCCAGCAAACACGAGGCGTTGGCCCAATGTTAGGCTGATTTTGGCCCATCGTCTACGACGCTGGCCCAACATCAGCACAACAGTGGGCCAACGCCTCGTGTTTGCTGGGGAGTCACTACCAGGTAAATGTGGAAATGTTCGTCCCGGCAAACACGGTACCTCATCCCAATGCTGGTTCAACGTTGGTCCCATCGGCTGCGCCACTTTGCCGTGATGCTTGTGGTCCAGGACCCACTTGATGAATTGTCAGCCAGCTGTCTGACATGTCAACAAACATCATCCCAGCAATCACCAAGTGTCCTGCCAATGTGGGTTTAAGGTTGGGCCAGCGTCGCAGACGATGGCCCAAGCTTAAACCAACATCGAGTGGACACGTGTTTGCTCAATGCTGGCTGGGATGGTCGTTCAAGGTCGGCTCAACGTTTCAACGACGTGTCTGACGCTGATATAACGTCCATTCGACTCTATACGTGATCTGTCTCTCTGCCATACTGCGGTTGCAGGAGCAGAGCCGGTCTTCCGCTATGAATATTATTCCAACAATCGATATCTGAGCGTCAAAATTAAGCCCTGTTTTAGTTCGGTCTCTGCATGCCATCTCTGGGCGTGTTTTGTGTACTTTCGCCGTTTTTACCACGCATGCTATTTAGTCACTCATGTTTATCGTCGATACAAATCCATATAAAGGGCTTATTTTGCCCCATAATATGGGTACATTCATTAATGAGATCATCGTATGGATGTTCACTTAACCCGCAATTCTTGACTTCACAATGATTTTCCACTCAAATTTTGCCCCGACCATTGCCAAGGCCAAGGGTGATACTAGAATAGATTTGCTTCCATGATGCTCTGTTACATGTATTAGTGATCCATTATGAGGTACTATTTCTAATTCGGTTGAAGAAAATATGGGGCCAGCCACGCGAAAGTAGTGGCATATATCACGTGTACGTTCCCATCGATTAAATAAATTGAATAAATATGATACAAATATATTATCAATATAATGCAATAACCAGTTACCATGCTTATTAAATTATGGAAATTATCTGTAGTACTTTTTTATTTTAATTTATTTTATTTTATTTTATTGCATAGTATGTTGTATTGTATTGTATTATGTACTGTAGTACTGTACTGTATTAATGTACTGCATTGTACTCTATTATATCAGTGTGTGTATTGTATTGTATTGTATTGTATTGTATTGTATTGTATTGTATTGTATTGTATTGTATTGTATTGTATTGTATTGTATTGTATTGTATTGTATTGTATTGTATTGTATTGTATTGTATTGTATTGTATTGTATTGTATTGTATTGTATTGTATTGTATTGTATTGTATTGTATTGTATTGTATTGTATTGTATTGTATTGTATTGTATTGTATTGTATTGTATTGTATTGTATTGTATTGTATTGTGCGGATATGTACGGATGAAATTGGTGTCACGTGTGATGAATTGTGATACTCTTATTACAAGTTTAATTATTACTATTTTTTAAAGATACGATATGAAGATTATTTAACAAAAGGCTTTTAAATTTTTAGGTGTATACAATTCTTAACATGCTTAAGTATTAAGCAAGTTGAGTGAAACTTATTTCTGCTTTTAGTTCTTGGGTATCGCTATCCTGGTGTTCTTGCTGCAAGTCATCATAGGCATCGTGGCTTTTGTGCACAGAGAAAACGTAAGTACACCAAGACGCTTACACAAAAAGATTGTTTGTTAGCTGTGAGCTATTTATGTATGCATTTATATATATAGTATGTTTGTGTGTGTGTCCAACTACATCTAAATTACACGCCGTTTTCAGAAATATATAGTTTTTAACCTGGGATATTTTTCGCAGGTAAAAAAACTGAGCAGTTTTCAATATATTCGTGGCCATCACGCAAACGTAGGAAAAAATGAAGCTTATCATTGATCATTCGATCATCGCGATGCCATGTGGACGCTTTCATTTTAGATGAAATATAATAAAAATGACGGTGCTTGTGAATCAAATTCAGATGTTTACTACATATTTAGGTTCGGTTATTTTGTCCTAAACATATTTGTTTTGTTTTTCACTAACATCATAGATCGTGACAGTTGACCATTTGTTGGTTTGGCGTTTGCCATGTAATACGTTATCTAACGATACAACACAAGTCGTAGTTGTGATACCATCACACATAACATACCCACCAGCATTACCGTTACCGATTAGTGCATGCGATGCTTTTTTTTATGCAACACTTTTTATCCAGACTGTTAAACATAAATCATGGCAAAATAAGCGATAGCAAAATAAACCGGCTGCAATTTACTTCAGGTATTTTTGAATGATAGGCCTACAACTGGCAAATGATGATATAATTGTTTTAAGCTAAAATGAGCTATGTACTACATTAAAATTCAGCTTTAACTAAAATAACTTTCTGATGCATAAGAATTGATGAGGTATGGATTTGTTCATTACAGTTTAAACATACTCCTTTATTCTGTATATATTTCTTTTGCAAAATTATATCCAGCTTTGCTAAACCGCAGCTGTTTTAACGAATAAAAGTGCAATTTTGTCTCACACTGCAGCTTATGAGAATACAGATTTAGGTTTGGTTATATGTTTTATTGTCATACAGCAAACATTACATTACAATGTCCTAAATACAAATAAAGCATGACAAACAAACTGACGCTCAGTGGCGTATGCGTAATGACCTGGTCATTCATTTGCACTATTTAAATTGATGGAGAATACAATTCGATAACTTGAGAAGTTCTCTGTCCGTGTGTAGGTTTAACTAGAAGATTCTAACACTCATCTGCTGATATTTAAGTTGAACACGTTGATTTTTAAATGTACGGCGGATAATGTAATCCCAAAATTTTAATGTGTTTGATATAGTGAGTTGTGGGTTATATAAATCCCAGCAACATCCGCTGTCCACATATCCTTCAAAATGAAAATTGTGTTAGCGATTATGCGCTCCAGTCAGTGTTTTGCTAGAATTTTTGCATCACCAGTAAACTACTTGATTCAATCGATTTAAAGCAGGTTATATATAATGCAAATATTTAAATAGTTTTTAATAGTTAAATCTAATAATTGAGTGTGTCTGTTAATGAAAGAGAAATCAACAACATATATAGGCCTAGTCAGATAGCTAAGCCGCTGACAAGCTTATATTTCCTGCTAGAAAACGCATAATGAGCTGAGCTGCCGCTTATTACAATGTGACGGATCCCATTTCATTTTTTCTTTGTTCTAATCACCATAACATCACGCAAGAACAGCGGCGCTCAGTAATGTGATCATAAATGGCCATAATTATTTAAAAATTATCACATTCTTGCGGTGATTCAACTCCCTAGTGATAAATATGACCACCGCGTTATCATGTCATATATATCATGTATATACATATATATTTGTATGTTTATCATGTTTATTCAGTCAGTCAGCCTGTATGCTACATGTACATAAATATGCAAAATGATAGAAGTAGTATGATGCGTGCAAGCTAGGGTGAGCAGTAGAAACAAAATTTAACATGGTAAAAACATCACTGACACTGAAGAAGAGCAGTGCTGTCCTGCAGGAACTGCTGAAGCCACGGACACGTCTACGGCTGATTTATGTGGAGGCAGGATTATCTCACAAATGGCAGCATGCTTTTCTGCGACATAATATTGCTGTGATCAAAGCAATATCTTCTGGAGGTCAGACAGGCAGTCCCTTATTAGTTATCACGCTCATAGCAGAAGCAGAAGCACGCGAGCTAATGTATGCACAGAGTCGCACGGCTCTCTTATGAAACATGTGATAAGGGAAATATGATACTGTAAATTTAAAATAGCTTGTACATGTAGTTTCATTTTACGTCCGTTATATAACTGTGATGTATAACACGTTCTGGTAGCGTTGAGACAACGTTACCAAATCGTGCCATGGTCATCGGTTGAAGGTCAGACAGCGGAAGATTTACAATGACACACCAAAGCAGCGTATGCATTATTGTCCATCGTACATGCCAGTTATCTCACTGTACCGTGGTGGTCTTAACATTTCACTCACATGTATCACTCCTCACTTGTCTACCTAGGCTAGGCTTACTATAAGATAATATGCTCTCTAGGCTATTTCTGTAATATAGCTAGACACACTCGTATCATGGTTGTGTAGACATGCAATGTACAAAAGCCCACTTTCCAATATAAAACTTGGGTGGATGGGTCGTGCTCTGCGCTGTTTTGATAGCAAGCAGCAGCTTTGAATACATTTTATTTTTACCATCAATATTCTAATGCGATATTCTCCTCATAGCTATCAGCATAAACATGATAACAAATATTGGTGGTAGCCTATAATGGGCCCAAAGTTGTGGAGATCATTTTGTTCTTGTATTCACTATAATCTGATATAGATTCATCGATAAGTCTAAATCTCCTTACAAAGACATGATGGGGTTTGTATAATAGGCTTATGTCTCACCATTATTTTATTATTCTTCAGACTTGATAATGGTCTTTTTCACATGTAAAATGGCCATATGACATTCAGCGTCTGTAAAGATACTCCTATTTGTGATCGATATGAAGGAGCCGCTGTACTGAGATGTTGTATTTGTATCTAATAAGGTCAGACAAGAACATCAATCTAGCTGTCAGCTGGCGCTATTTACACCCAAACCACATGGCAGAGTACAGTAAACCCCATCTGAACCTGACCCAGCCATAATGCGATTTACATTCCGTTCACCTGGCAGTGTACCGTAAAGCCCACCTATAACGAATATAACAAGGAAGATAAGCTGGTCATAGATTCAATGATGTTTGTGCATGACATTCTCATTCATCACCGATGTAGTGATAGAACTGTGTATTCCCGCGGGAGCATGTACGAATCGCTTGTTTTTTATTACATCAACTAAAATATGATGTTGCAATTATGAAAAAAGTTATACGCTGAGCAAGGTTATTTTCAAATAAAATGGGGTTTTTAAACTTAAATGAGTTGAATCTTATCACCTGCTTCTAATATGTATAACTTCAAGAGAGAATTAAAAACATCTAATTGATGACGCCTATTCTGGACTTCGCAAATGAAAATATGTGATTCGTTGCCGAACGCATTCAATTCTAAACGATGAAACGAAAACAATCTAGTATGGACACTCATATACCCCATACATCATATACGAGTAGATTGTGAAGGGGGGATCAAACTGTATCCGAATGCTTGGAAGATATTCTACTAAATATTCCCAATGCACTTGAACAGTTAGATCGTTTTTTAGGTGGGGCATCGTTTTTCTTTGCATTTTTATGGAATGTGTACTACTTTCATTTCGACCTTTATCGTGTTTATTACCTAATTTTCTATGGGTCTTAGCGTCTACTATTTGTAATACATGTACAATATAATTGCACTATTCGATTGTCATCCCAGCAAACACGAGACTTTGACCTAATTCAGATTTAAAGTTGATCCACCGGCTGAGGGGCGGAGCCAACATTAAAGCAACATTGGTTCAACCAGGCATCGCGAAAAATCATATATCCTCGGTGAACTGAATGTCCGGTACTTAAAAAAATTGAAATCATATTATTTTAGGGATCAGTAAAGGTAAAAATGAGAACAAATAACTTTTATCATTATGGTTTTCCAAATTATGCCAATTTCGAAAGTTAGATCATCCTGAATCTCATATTATCACACATTGTTGACACATGTAATGTATAATTGAAAATTATGTCTGCTAAAATTTTGTCTGGTCCACTATATTTTCAAAGTACACTGGATCGGTGTCCACCATGACACAAAGACTTTCACAATCCCTGTTCAACGTCGTCTCATGTCTGCTGGAATATTACTTCAATAGAAGCATCACGTATATTAAGTGGATGGCATCATGCACAAGTGGGCTAACCCACATTTTGACGATTTTGATATTATGGGTGTTTTGGAAAGCTCTCACCACAAGCTTTATCCGACAAAAGAGCCAAATGTCTACACCAATCACATTCTGTGGTACAAGCCAAAATCTGTTTGCGCATGATGCTTTTTGGCGATTTTCATAGAGCACAAATGGTCTAACCCTCACTTCTGATCAAGTCAAAAAGAGTGAAATGGACGAGTCCCAAGAATTTAAAGAGAAAAAACGGTTCACTGCTGAAGAAGCGAGGCGACTTTTACTCAATATCAGCGACACTGCATCCTCGAGTGATTATACATAAAAACAATGTAAAAAATCGGACAACAAGTTGAAGTACATGATAAAACGAATAAATACAAATAAAGACAACAGGTAAATAAAATCAGTGACCAAATGGTCTAACCCTCAATGTGAATCTCGTAAATTTATCAAGTTGTTTCTATCAATAACATATATTTTCATTGTTTTTTATCATATTTACTTATTATGTGGAGACATGTACGAAATTCTTTCAATTTATCATGGATTAGGCAGCATAATTCTTTGAAAATCAGTGTTTTATCGAAAAAGTGTGGGTTAGACCAAACGAAAAAACAACATGCACAAATGGTCTAACCCTCATGTAACTAATTTTGTGCTTTAATTTAGCATAAACTATATTTAGAATTTTTATATATATATAATTTCAATGTACAGTGATGTACATCCAATGTATATTCGATGTTAAGCTTTTAAAGGTTATATCTCAGCTGCCTGATTTACCAGAAAGGTCAAAACCTTCAATGCTTGATTACTCAAAACACCAAAAAATGGGTTAGACCAGTTGTGCATGATACCATCCAAGTATCAGAGACTATGTATATCCAGATATTGAAGTGGTGGTGTAGTGTTATATCCCTGTCTAGTCTGTACACCACAGAACTGACACATACACCAGGTGAACCCTGAAATGCGGACAGGACAAATTGATACGGATTGCAGTGGGTATAGTTCTCAGTGTACCATGCCAGTTATCAGAGAATGTTTTTAAAAACACATTTGACAAAACATTCTGAACATTATCACATCCAGTACAAGGCAATACAATTTAATTGGCTAAATATTGGGTTAACGTCGATCATGTCAAGTTCCAGAAATGTTAAGACATATTGCAAGCATTTTGTCGGCCCACACATTGTGTGAACAGCAAAGCTTGGACATGTTGGAGGCTGGAGTGAGATGAAAGCTGCTAAAGTAGCGACCATCTATACCAGTATACTGCCGATACGTCCATACAAACCTGGTTACGTTGTATTAGTGCACATATCGCGGTAAAATAAGAAGTGGACGGCAGATTTTTTAGTGAAGCCATGATTTAGTGTGAAACATTACCCTGGCGGTGTGTCCGGGCTTAACAGCTGCTTTTGCTTCAGCAGAATGCGCATTTTTGCTGATGGCTGCAGGACAAGAGCCTTTTTCAGTGAGAGCTGTTTGGTAGGGCAGGCAGCTGAGTGTCAGGTGTGCTGGCTATGCCCAGCAAACGCGAGATCTATATTGACCCGATGTTGATTTAACGTTGGCCCAGCGTCTACGACGCTGGGCCAACGTTAAAACAACATTGGTTCAATGTACAATGTTTGCTGGCTAAGGTGTACTGGCATATCGTCCACAGCTCAACACGTAAATTAGGACGCAGTCCATACCCTTTGCTCCACGCAGGCCTTTTATCTTTGTCTGGGAGAGTAATCAAGCCCGGCCTGTTGTCGTGCCGGAAGCCATAGTCCATATGTTAGCTTCACTTGGTCAGTCGTTTACAGCAAATGACCATCCATCTTTCTCATTCAGCAGGGCATATACCCCCGGAGAACTTCAACCTATCATTAGAACATTTCTCAAGTTTAAATCACGTAGATGTTATATTGTGACATAGCATAGGGGTGTTTGGAACATTATCTGAATAATGTATGTTTTATGTATTTTTTTGCGCCCATTATTATGATTTTGTACACTTTATTTATTCTTTATTTGATATTTAACCCTTTAACCGCCAAATTATTCAATTTGTATTCAATTTGAATTTTTACCCACTTGAAGCTGACGCGACCCGCAACCCACAAAGTGAATGAAAATTATTCAGATTTGACAAAATGGAGGTCAACTCTTTTCTAATCTGGCTGGTTGATGTCACATTTTATCTTTAACATATTTAAAATGTGGTACTTAGTTTGCTAATAAAAAATGGAAACCCGAATATATGCGGCACCGGCGGTTAAAGGGTTAATACTGTTTGTTGTATATATTCACACAGTATTGGGGTAACAGTAGCCTGGTTAGTGACATCAATACTGGCAATGTCCACAGGAACGTGTTAACAGGTTAACTATGGTCCCCTGTTATGAACCATACAATGTCAAAACGAATATTTCTTATATTATATATGGTATCATAAATTGCAGTTACTCAAATAATATGTAAATATAGGCATGATTGGATGTCTTATTTGAGCCGCGTATATCTATCATTCTCTAAGGTTTGTAATAACGCGGCTTTTTGGCTCGTGAATGTATATTCTGAGGTCTGATCTCACAATACCGGTGCTGGAAATCGGATCCGTAAAGGGAAGTTTTGTACACAGAGCAGGCCCACATGGTACGAAATGATATCTACAAGCCAGTAACAAAATGTTGGTTAACCCAACGTCTCCCACTCTGGACTATGTTGGATTATCTCGACCTTCTTACGACAATCTTCAACAATCTTAGGTACATGAATGATATATAATATTTTAATAAAGACGATATCCGTCCAGTTTACTAACAGCTAATATTTGACAATTTTTGTCTTTTTCAACAATTGTACACACCGTACACTATAACATGTATAATTTCTGTCAGAGAATGGTTAATCCTTGGACATAAACGCCTACCTGTCTTGTATACTGCGAGCTGTCAATACCACCACACCAGAACAGTAGCAACCCATGTAGACAGTGTTGAGTGTTGCTTCAAATCAGCAAATCTTACTTGTTTTTACAGTGATTTGCAATGTGTATGGCTTTTTGCCCAGCTTCCGAGATACGTGTTCTCCTAAATATCACTAACAGTATAATGTATCTTCTAGGTTTGGTATTAAGATTATGTAGTCTACCATAACGTTTAAAACGTTTACTTCAAAAGCAATAGTCTAACGGCCTATGTAAAATTGCATTTATTTTTGAAAACATTGACCATGTTGACTTTAAAATACAAAATGTCAAGGCATTCAAACTGATCCTCGTCTTTAATTTCCCCTGACACAGCAAACACGAAACTTGACCCAGTGTTGGTATAATGTTGTTCCACCGTCTACGACGCCGCCCCAACGTCATGCGTCATGCTAGATCAATGTCTCGTATTTGCTGAGTAGGCCTAAACATGCTAAAGGCAGGGGAGTATCACTTGACTTGATTGAGTGCAGTCCCAGCATTGAGCCAACGGTGATAAAATAGATCCATACCATTTTGTGATGGTTTCCCATGAACATGTATGTAAATAAATGTCCATCTGTATGGTGATACATGAAACTGGTTTTCTGCGGTATTCTCATTTAATGACAACAGTGCAATATCACTCACTTCATCTGCATATACCACGCCGTCTAAAGAAACAACAGCCATGCCATTATAATAAGTATGCAAATCATGATATCACGTCGGAGATAAAACAGAATAATGTAACGAGGCAAGGAAATAGTGATCCATAACGTGTATTAAACATGATAAAACAGCATTGTAATTATCAAGTCTGAATATTTGTAGCTCATCAAAACAGTTTTTTCTCAGAGATGATATCAGACTGGCCCCAGTCTCGACACTCCTTTGACGAAATGTTTCTATTTTTATGTTGCGCTTTTTCATACGTTTTTAAACATTTTGAGTGGGGAAGGGGCACAAGCTTTTTTAAATATATCACTTTCAATAAATTTGCAATAGCCTATCCCGTTTTTTTATTTTAAAGGTTTCTGGCCGATTTGTTTTTTCTGGGGGGGGGGGATGTTATTCACACTGCAAAGAACAATTTCAATAACAATATGTTCGGAAAAGAGTATCGCTTTGTCCTGTCTTTGCCCCCTTCTGTCGCAATATTGCCATAAAGTGCTGACAGCGGAGTAGAGGCTTATCAGTCACTCACTAGCTCACAAGCTTTGCATAATTTAGAGGGGAATCGTATGAACTGCGTGCCTGAGACCGCTTGTGGTGCCTGTAATGAGATAAATGGGTGCAGGGTTTCCTGGACGATGAGACATTTGCCGAGCAGTGGCGACAAATTGGAAAATTGGAAAAATTTAACTGCATGCAATTGCCTTTTTTATTGCGCTGCCCAACATTAAACCAACATTGGATCAACGTCTAGTGCGAGGATGAATGAATGAATGAATAAACGAATGAATGAATGAATGAAGCTACGTTTTAAAGGGCTTCACGGTCTAAAGCGCAGTAAATCTAGAAGACGGTGTATTCACGTAGGCCTACTAGTGTGCCCGGATTCCCTAGATTTTTAAAATGACGTTTTGCAATCAGATGACACCTTCTCGGATCTATGGTATAATACCGAATAAGTCTAAACTTTATACCTGTATACGGTGAATGTTTCAAAAATATGTTATCACTAAAATTAGATATTCAGGCTGAAATGATGCATAGGAAAACCCCGCAGAAGTTTAGTTATTTTATTATATTATATCCACTCCAATACTTGAAATTACTGATGCCAATTGCTCTGGGCTGATATTCTCAAAGCGACTGCCCAGATTTTAGGTATGAGATTGGTTGAGATGGCGTTGTGTGTCATAATATAAGGGTGCAGAATATTCAGAAATATGTTACGACAGTCACACCACTCACATCCACATACTGTTACTACATATTTCTCCTTTCTTTGGTCAAGATAATCGTGGATGGTAATGTGCAGCAACAGAGCATCTTATTCTAGGTGAAGTGAAAACGTGACTTTTCAATAAGGGAATGGCATTGAGCATCATGAAAGTATACGATAAGTAAACTGAAACAAACTACAAATATTGCAGAAATATTTTTGATAAGAAAAATTCACACAAACAACCGATGCTAATTTTATTACATCATAATTATAATCATTCGAAAATAAAACGCATTTAATCTCGGCTACGAAGTTCATGTACTTCCATGGCACCAGCCATTGGTGACTAAATATGACTAAAAGTAAATATTTGAAAAGCTATACAACACAATGGGGATCTCAGATTCTGGCCTGTAATGGGCATCACCACTCTCTTGCTTTCAGTAGCAGGAGCGCAGGGACAGTCTCTGTCTGCATTTCACCTTGGCCATAAAGTACCCCGTAACCCTGATTCATGCTACATTAGCCTGTGTTTGTCTCGTCTGCAATTGGGGATTTACGGTGGATACGCAACGCATGCGCCGCCGCGGCCCCAGTGGCGAGCTGCTTGGAATCTGTAGCCAGCTTTTGTTGAAGGTAGATAGGCCAGTCAAAAGATTGAGTTATTCAACCTCATCTCCCTGCGTTTCAAACAGCCAGAAAACATGGACAATCAACCCTTTGAACGCTAGACCATTCACACCGGTTTTTAGGCACACTGTGTTCTGAATTGAGCACACGATGTGCATGGACATTAGATATATCATATCAAACTAGGTGTAATGTGTTTTGATAAAAAAAAAATTCTGGGATATCATATCATCTTGTTTATAAGTGTCAGTTAGGGCAGATAGGGTGGCTTTTCTGGGAGAAGGATGAACGTCTGTCTGGCAAACTAACCTGGAATTAACGCCAGCAGAAATCACGAGGCACATCCAATGCGTTTATCGATTACCTGCTAACCATCCGGGAAAAAATGCCTGATGTGGTTTTTTATGTGCATAACGCCAAACCGGTCCACTTTACAAAACGGCCAAGTACGGAATAAAAAATTGCCACTCTCCGCTTAATTTAGCTCTGAAAAAATGTAATTAAGCAAAAGTTGATGCAAGTTGATGCAATTCTGGCTTATGGCATTTATGCGAGGATATTCATTGAGGTATTTGTCATAGTGCAGCGGCTTTCAGTAATAGATTTCCCATTCATCCAAACAATGTTTCGTTTAGATTGTTATGGAATTTAGGCTTGCGATGTTGGTGGTTGTGTTAGCGGTGGTGAGCACTGGGACCCCACAGACACACCACAGATATAAACTACAGTGATGTACTGTACAGTGAGGGGCGGCACACCATCCCCACGACGACTCCTGAATTCATCAAAGCGTGAATCCACTCTAAATTGTGTCCAATATTGCACAATTCCCCAGAGTTATAGATGACAGATTTTATATTCTCCTTTTTAAATCATGTTTGGAGAACGGTCATTTAATGTGACAAGTGATCTGTCTCCGCAGATTGACCCTGTCAGAGAAAGATTACAAATAGCAACAACCACTATCCTCAGCTACTGCATTGTACATGTAAATAGGGACTGGAGGGCCCAGTTCGCATCATTCAGTGGTCTGTGGTTAATATTTAAATGCTAAGAATATGTTATTAGCAAATACAACGGCACTTATTTTACTGGAAAGCCCAAGTCATGGTCATTATATCAATGTGTACACCATCACAATGGCTACCTACCTACGTACCTACCTACGTACCTACCTACCTACCTACCTACCTACCTACCTACCTACCTACCTACCTACCTACCTACCTACCTACCTACCTACCTACCTACCTACCTACCTACCTACCTACCTACCTACCTACCTACCTACCTACCTACCTACCTACCTACCTACCTACCTACCTACCTACCTACCTACCTACCTACCTACCTACCTACCTACCTACCTACCTACCTACCTACCTACCTACCTACCTACCTACCTACATACCTACCTACCTACCTACCTACCTACCTACCTACCTACCTACCCACCCACCCACCCACCCACCTACCTACCTACCTACCTACCTACCTACCTACCTACCTATTATATACATACCCACCCTACACATCCTACTTACCCTACCTACCTACCCACCTACCTACCTACCTACCTACCTACCTACCTACCTCCCTACCTACCTACCTACCTACCTACCTACCTACCTACCTACCTACCTACCTACCTACCTACCTACCTACCTACCTACCTACCTACCTACCTACCTACCTACCTAGGTCTTTAGAGTCTTCAAAGTCAGTTTTTATTATTTCACCAACTGTTTTGGCTTATCGGGAAATCAATCTGTTTTCCTAGTTGATTTATAAGTTAGCTGTACTGACGGGGTACTGGTTCCAGTTGATTGAGTTTGATATATTTGACTGACTGGTTTTCATATGAATACGATATCTCCAGAAAAGCTAGTCTGATTCATACGTGATTTGGGGTGTTGCTACTTAATGCCTGACCGAGGAATCAAAATATTTTGGTCTCCACCGACTATGTAATGACCTGCTGTAGTGGTTAAAGCTTTCTGTTTTTCGGGTTCGTCCCCGCTCTGGCACTCATATTTAAAAGAAACAAATGTTTCTTCCCCGCTCACTCCAAGATTCAGTATTGTGGTGAGCCTCCGGGAACTAGAACAAAGCAGATAACTATTTCATCTCCATCCACTTCATGTCCACTCCATGCTTTTTGAATTTTTTAATAGGTGGGCTATCCCAATGAAAGTTTGGCGGCGTGACAAAATGTGCGGTGTCAGGTAGGGATATGCCCTGAAAAATTTAAACTAGATCAAATTCAGAGTGTCGACTATCGGCAATAATTAACTTTAATATGCGCGATATCTGACAAACCGTGCCAGATAGCTCGACCATTACTATAAAACAAAATGTACGGTTTCAGGTGGGGATATGCCGTGAAAATTTTCAACTCGATCAAATTCAAAATATCGGTCATAATTAATTAAATTTGCCTGATATTCGGTAAACCATGTGAGATAGCTAGACCGTTACTATGAAACAAAATGTGTGGTTTCAGGGAGAGATATGACCTAAAACAATGTCAACTTTATGAAATTCAAAATGATCGACTATCAGCCATAATTAACTTTGATATGGCTGATACTGGATAAACCATGCCAGATAGCTAGACCATTACTTTAAAACAAAATGTGAGGTTTCAGGTAGGGATATGCCCTAAAATATTTCAACTCGATCAAATTCAAAATGACAGACTATCGGCCATAATTACCTTTGATATACCTTATATCTGGCAAACTATGCCAGATAGCTAGCCCATTACTATAAAACATGTTTGATGGAGGGATATGAACTGAGCAATTTCGATCAAATTCAAAATGGCCGATTATCAAACATAATTATGCATCCCCCAGATGCATGTGTTCAGTAGATTGCCGCCGCAGCTCGCTACATCTGCGATGGTGATGGAAGGAATACACGTTGAAGATATATTTTAACCAGTGCTGGTTTGATGCTGGACCTGTGTCGCAGACGGTGGGCCAGAATTGGAGCAGCATTGGGTGTTGACAGGCCGCATTGTGTTTCGCATATTGCGGGGTGTGAAGATAATAAAACTGTTGCCCAACTGATTGAGGCTAAAGAATATTTAGCTAGATATAAAAACGGGTTCCACCACATCAAAATATTAGCTATCAACTTTTATGGTTATGCTGCTGGAGGGACATCTCCAGTTTTTTGTTTACACAAAACTAGGCTCTTCTAGTTAACTTTAATATACCTGATATCAGACAAACCGTGCCAGATAGTAAAACCATTACTAAAAAAAACAAAATGTGTAGTTTCAGGTAGAAATATGCCCTGATAAATTTCAGCTTGAGGCCATTATTGACTTTAATATGGGTAATATTGGGAAAACTGTGCCAGATAGCTAGATTATTACTATAAAGCGAAATGTATGGTTTTAGTGAGGGGTATACCCTCAAAAATGTCAACCCAATCAAATTTAAGAAATGGCCGACTTGCGACCATCATTGACTTGCTGGATAGGTATACTGTAAAACAAGGGATTATGGTCGCCGGCTGAACTCTTGCTCAGAATAGTCTGAAAAAATCCCAGATAAATTTGTGGTGAAAGCCCCACATTTTTAATATTATCATATATGTCGAGCGAAGAAATGCATTTAATTATTAAGTTGAACAGTTAATTTCAAGTATTATTTGAAGAAGTGATAAGATTCAATTTGTTTTGGAAGGCTGGACACACAAGAATATTTACTTACTACTTGTTAGACTTTGAATTATTTAAAATACTCCTGCCCCCCCCCCCTGATTATCGAATGGTGACCCCTTATGGAAACGGTGCATACGTAGCTGCTTAGCAAACGGGAGACGTGGACCCAATGTTGTTTTAAGGCTGGACCACCGTCTGTGACACTGGCCCAGCATTGATACAACTCCGGGTTAACGTCTCGTGTCTGCTGACTGCATTATGGTGCATCCCGATTGCAGGTAAGTTGAAGTGGAAGCCGTGAATCTCTCTGCCAGCTCCTGTTCATCACACCATGATAATCTGTTCCAGAGTGGAAAATTGACATGTGGCATTAGTAATTGTCCTAATTATTAAGATTGTAAATGTTACAGCGCATGTGAATGGGCGTTAATACGTCTTATGTGGGTCTAGTCATGGAGTGTGAACACATTAACCTGGATTACGCTGTGAGGGACAGGAAACAGCAATATCCGGCACGCCAAGCCTCACAGACCCTGTATCTGATGCCCTTACTGATCAAGACAGAGGTTTGCCGGCGTAGACAGTATGATCTATAGGCCACAGCCATCCCCTGTATATAATATATATAGTGCTATGAATCAGGCTATGACCGCTTCATGTACTCATCTTACAAAAACACTGGATATGCAAGTAACATCTGTCCTGTCTAAACAAAACATACTACACTGCCAATCTCGTTCTTTATTACTGCATCAGGAAGTAAAAAACACCATATATCTTTGTATCGAAAATATATTTAGATATCATTCAGTTTAAGTAAGTATTAACCCTTACAGCGCGGGGATCGCGCTGTAAGAGTAAAAATATTTATAATGGCCATTAACTCATAACATAGGTATTCAAATGAACCGGAAAGAGCTAACGAAGACATTTTCGATAATTTTAAATTGAAAAAATCCATTTGGTTGCGATGTTTTTTACAAATTTATTCAGCGCTTTAAGGGTTAATTTATTTTTCAATATTTAGTAGACGTGAGACATCGAAACAAATTGCCATGAGTACCGTTAGTTGATTATTACTGACAGCTGCCTATTTAATCTATGTAGTATGCTGGATTAATTGGCAGGCATATTTATCTGCTAATTCAGCCCTCTCTGGTATTAAGGCGTGTTATTTGAGTGTGCACCTTTGCTGACCATGCTGATCGTACATCATCGTGTGTCTGCCTGGATGCATCCCATTGATATTCACCAGATTATCACAGACTTGCAGGCATATCGGATAAGCTGGCAAGTTTACGGCCCAATAGCACGCCCCCTCGGGATTAAAGGGACTATATTTGTCCCTTCACGGACTGAAAAGCTCCACGACCCTTTGGCTGCAACGGTACATGATATCATTATATACAAATATAGAGAGAAATGTATCATGCAATACTTACAACGATGGCAACATTTCTGTTGTTCTGATACAAATTAAAAATACCAGTTAAGCAGCGTTAAATTGAACAAAAATGTATTGGCGATGACTACTTTGTCTCATTTTTTTGGTGACCTTTCCAAATGATTCTGTCAGGAGCATGGAGACGTGGGGAATATATACTGCCAGAAAGTATACCTATCATGCCGTCTGACGGATTAAGGGATTTAGACTTGGTTTTAGCGTTTGAAAGGAAGCAGTGAGTACGTGACCGACTGATGTGCTTTTACAATGTAACAGATGCTCGTCCAATGTGGGCTGAATGGTGGGCATCGCCCATCATTCAGCCCACATTGGACGAGCGCTGTATATTATTCTAGAAAGCATCGCGTTCCCTTCTCTCCTGGTCGATGTATTGCCTGCAGACCCTGTATGGAGGAGACTGGGGGCTATTCGCTGGTCGGCACTTCACCGCTGATTTGTTACCGCTACTTGCCGTGATATGGTAGGTGCATTGCATTACCCCACGGCAGAAAAACATACCCTCGCCGCCAAAATCTCACCCATATTTCCCAGATTTTGCCTGATATGACTCATCACTTCGTATGTGTGTCATAATAGGCGTGTGTGCTCGTTCAGAGCATAGGTATGTGCCCAATTAACCTTTTGTCTCCGCAACGTGCTATAGATTAGTAAATTATCACATACCTCCATCGTAGTTTTCCGTCTATACTAAACGCTGACTGTTTTATGAGGCGGTAATAATGTATTAGGTGGTAACTTTTCACAACCAAGTAACATGCTGTAATAATCTGATAATAGTGTCAAGACTAGAGTAGATGTGCATGCATTATATTATTATAGGACACTTCAGTTCAACGATGATTTATGTTTTCGCAGCAGAATTTTAGGTATTGTTGCGAACCTTACAACATCAGCTGGTATTCTAAATCTCACACTTTTCAATCCAAAATAATTTGATTATTTTCTCCTTAGTTTTTTATCTGAATAAGTAAACACGGCATGTTTCGTTCACTCGCCACTCAAGATGTATCAACATTTTCTTACGCTGTTTCGATGTTGATACTATGTCGTTTTTTACACTGTTTCGATGTTGATACTATGTCTATATGTATTTTTTGTATGTACATCTGAGATATCAGTTTTTCTACATGTTCCACTATTTTGAATAACGTGTTATCAGTCATTGTGTGTAGTATACATGTACATGTGAGACGGTGTGACTATGACTAATACATTAAAGTACGCATCTGGAACGTATTTTAACATGTTTAACATGTCTTGCGTTGTCTTATTAATATTGCAAAACACTGTAAAATAGGTGTTTGATAATATTAGCGCGTTATGCATCGAGAAGTACATGTATACGTATATTTTATCCGTGAGATGAAAAAAGTTACACAGCGTAGATGAGAAGGGTCTGATAGAGCTGAAATGTAAAACTACCACGTGTACATCCCGTTACGTAGCTAGCTGAATGCTAGGACAGTGTTTATAATATTAAGCCGATATCACGCCAGCATCTTCTGTTTAGCAGGACCACACAGAAGGCCCACGCATCACTAGTACCATTACTAGTGACGAGGGGAGGTTTTTCACCTGTTCTCACCCCACATGCTATATGCCATAATTCTCACATAATATAGCTACCTAGTCTACTGTAAATCATATCATTGATAGAAGGGTGAACATTAAAAAGACGTTTGTTTTCTATTATGTACACCCATAACCAGTTTTACGTCTATCATTACAGTGTACACAAATGTAAGGGGTGCCAAACAATGGTACTCCCCTTTCTGGGCAAATATTGTAATCAGTGGTAATAGGTAGAAGTGCAACATTGGTGATATAATCTGAACTTATATTACACCTAATTGTTCTTCGTGGTAAATATCAACATAATTTTTCGCTAATGTGTTAAATGACAATTAAGGGAAGAGATTTGTTGACCACATCCCAGCATCCCTTTTTTCCTATCAACTTTATTTTACTATGGGGAGTGGTGGTGACCATCACTGTTTGACAAGCTGTTCGTGAAGCTAATGGAGAGGACACTGAATAACACAATAAAATATGATATCTGTCAGTAGTACATTACTGCTATCATGCTTAGTTTATTCTAGGGAGGGGTATTTCAACATATTATTGCCTTGCATAATCACAATACTAGTATATAGTAGTACCTTTAAATTTAGCAATTTTTTTGCCTATATTTAGATTATCGGTTCTTTCGTAATTTATGTCATTTTGTCAAAACATGGTATTTCCAATCGGTCGTTATTTGATATTAATTGTATCACCATATGAAGTCTCACACATCAAGTTTAACTGACTGAAAAGCCATTGAGAAGGTTTATTTGAAATTAAAAATATAAAAATAATATGATTTATTTTTGTTCGCAGGCAATAAATTACATGAGCAAAGATCTAAGGTATGCAATCAACGAATACACGGAAAATGACGGCGTTCAAAGTGCTATGGATAAACTACAGGACGAGGTACTGACTAGATGCTGTGTTGTGTCATTACCCAAAAATCCAATGTATCACTATCAATATGAGGATTGTTTGATGACCACAGTCCTTTTCCAAAATCTAAATAACAAATTATGATACAAAACAAGCGGACCAAAGTGAAATAATACGTGCTATATTTTCAGTTCAATTGTTGCGGGATAGACGGTTACAGCGACTGGGACAAAAATGAAGAGTTTTCGTGTGACTCAAAGTCCGACAAAAGGTGCAGCGTTCCATGGTCATGCTGCCAAGACACTGATGTGGTAAGTATAAGTGTAAATTAAATAGGTGGCATAATCTTGACTGTAGCTGATGTGATCTGAGATGGCAATAACTTGATAATTGTTTTATTTATCTACTTTAAACCTATTTTTGTAGAATATGACGAAAGATTATTTTCCCTATGTAAGTTCTCACATGCTCAGCCTGTGGGTTCGTGTCCTTGTCCAGCGGAGATTTTTAACTAAAGTTTATGAGATCGTTTGTAATTTCAAACTTTCCCAACTTTGCGCCTTATAAACCTCCATGTGTGTGCTATTGGACATATTAATAGCTAACCCATTTAAAATCTGAAATCGTTTTAACTTGGTTGCTTATGCGAAACCTGTTCATTCACCATGTTCACTTCATCCATATTAGTAGGGCAGGAAGAGGGTCTCCGACCACCCGAAAGATATATTTTTTTAACATATATTTTTGGAATCCCTAGGGTGGTAAACGAATTTTGATGTTCCCATTGCGAAATATTGTCCCATGGTGTACGTTTTCAAATCAAAAGGTCAATGGCAAAGTCAAGTAAGCAAAAATACCATTTTTATCAAATAAAGCTAGGAACTTGTGTAATACCTCATTTGTATGTGATTTTGCAATATAATGTAATATTAATAATACCCTTCGATCATGTCCCTTATACATTGATATGACTAACATTAATAATAATATTAGTACTTTATGGTAGTCATTTTTTGAAATGTAATTAAAATGTGTCTCCCAATTCATAGGGTTTATTGTTTTGCTGTGTCCTGGCCCACCAGTTGACCTTCACAATCACCGTACATTTGTATTACCATAGTGCCTCAACCCTTTGCGAAATATCAATATTGGCACTGTGGCAACTCTCTTATTTCCAAGATGGCGCTCTTGCAAGCACTCTCTGATTTGAGTCACTGCATTTATTATGATGTTGTAAGCAAATAAATGGCCGTGCTATGTCCGGAATTAATTAAATTGGATTGAAAAAGTACCCTCAAATATATCAGAATATTATCTCCACATGTTAACACATTTGTATGGGCATCATTGATATAAGGAGACACTTTTATTGAAACAAATATAGGTTAAGTATGTATTACGAATATCCGATGATGTGGAGTGGAAACGAAAGTGGAGACATTTTATAGTTGCTATTTGGGAGAATTGTAGACCTGTCTATTTTATTTTGTTCCCTGTCAGGCACATCTCTCCAGTCAGATTCAGATCTGGTCCCCGCCGCCTTAACCAGGTGTTAGCTGGTTTTATATAACTAGCTCAAGGTGCCCGAGCTCATGTACAAACCAAGCTCTTTTCCGTTTTGTATAACCCACATATAAGCCGAATATTAGCACAGTTATTATGTTTATAACTGCCGAATGTCCAGCGAGCACAAGACGCTGAACACATGTTGCTTAATGTTGGTCCACCGTCTACAACGGTGTCCAAACATTAAAACAGCATTTCTTTGGCGTCTCTTATTTTCTGGGCGGTACCGCTATTTGTGGTATACTGTGTCTTCTCCCAGGCAGTGTTTACAAGTGTCAACTTGACCTATATATGTCAAAATTTATAGGTCATAACATAGCAGTTAAAATTCCTGTGATTCGCAATATATATTGAACCTTGTGAGATAATCTTCATGTTTAGTAACCTTGACGTATTTTAATGTCAAAGTCACATCAGTTTGTCACTAATGTTTCGTGCCAGTGTACATATTTAACAATCAGGTACATAACTTTTGTTTGATCATGTTGGTGTACAGATGCATCTCAGAAATATACAGACCAAGCTCGAAGATGAGTGTCCTATTAACATGGCCAAGGTCACGGCAGTTTGTCACTCCCGAATAGTTTCTTATCAGCATGCCTTTGCTTATTGTAATAATGTCTTTATATTTTCACCCATATTACCATGATTACATATGTTTAGGGGATTGTGTCAATATCTAGATCACATTTTTATATCGCCGTTGAAACATACTTTGATGTGCGCTATCTGTTGAACTTTTTGAATTAGTTTCCATATCTGGTATATACACATATCTTGAGAGAATACACGTTAAGCTCGATGGTGTGTAATTTTCACCTATTTTTAATATCAACATAATGGCAGTTTGTCACTCACAATTAGTGTTATGCACAATATTCTCATTGGTTTAATCCGGAATTGTCATATTTGACACCAAAATCAAATTCAACGTTTTAGCTTTCGGTGCTTCCATGGTATTTTTGGATAGCAGAATATGTGCTAAATTAATCACTATATATAATGCGATTTTGTTTAAATTAAAAGCCATTCAATCTATTTAGAGAATGCCGATATAAATGGCGAATTTCGAATGTATATACATTGTGTGTAACTTGTCGGCTGCATAGTGCGAGAGGAAAGAGGTATGACTTATATCACACATCAAGCCCTGCGGCTCAGTGATGCATAATGTGCGATAGATATTCAGATCTCCCAGCAAACACGGGACGTTGATCCTATTCTGGTATACTGTTGGGCCGACGTCGTAGACGGTGGCCCAACATTATACCAGAATAGGATCAACGTATCGTGTTTGCTGGTGAAACTGTAATCCCCACCCATATAAAACGTGAATATGTATCCCAGCAAATACAAAACATTTGTATAACATTTATACAATGTCGGCCCAACGTCTTCGCCGTTGGTCCAACATTGTATAAATGTTATACAAATGTTTTGTGTTTGTTGAGATAGAACATGAAGATGGAGCACCTCTGGTGATGTTATAGACAGAGTGACACAGGATCAGGCTCTGGTATATTAACTATGCCCAGCTACTCTACGGGATGCGTTTACGGCTTCAAAAAATAATCTGCATCTTTTTTCAGTCCGACCAATCGCGCCATAAGGCCATATGATAAATATTGCTCCACGTGTTGTTTTTAGTGAATGATATAAATTATAATACTCTATATAATAATACCTATGGACTAGCATAATTATAGGGGTTAGCACTACAGCCTGTAACTAGCGCCTGGAGTTTAATTCCCCGCTGTCAGTAGGCAATTTTCAAGAAAACTTATTGTTTCATCCCCGCCCACTCGCAAAGATGCAATATCGTGGGGCGCCTGCGTGACCGAGAGGCAGCGGGCTAGGTCTGAGCCCGCCAGGATTCGAATTTCGAAGCCTGTTTCTGAATGTAATCGAACATTTAGGTTTCATGACAGTGCACCCTGTTATTATTCTGTTTTCCCATACATGCAAATGTTAAAATTAATAATGTAGACATAATTAGTACTCATGGGGAAATAAATTAAATGAATCGGGCTTAAGGCCACGTTTGTGCACATATAGGCTAAATTGGGTGAGGAGAACCTCCCGAGGATGGTGAGATGAGTGAGATGACACTGCCCTTCAGACACAGGATTCGAAATTCAAACTCTGGAGGTCTGAGGCTTAGAACGCTACCTCTCGGGCACGGAGGCTCCCTACAATACTAGGTTTTACGAAAGGATGGGAAAGAAACATTTTGGTTTCTTTCAAACCGCCGAGACTGGGAAACGAACCCCGAACTCTAGCGTGAAAGGCAGCGGTGCTAAACCACTTAACTACCCTAGGGCCCCGCCCAATACTCATGGGGAGACGTAATCATCACATGGTTTGTTATACACGTTTTTATCCAATGATACATATGCGCAGTGCTGGTTTAATGTTGGCCCACCGTCGCAGGCAACCATATTCCACATATATAATATCTATAGGTGTTTCTACTGTCTGATTCATCACCATTATGTCTAATCAATATCGTGTGGACGATTATTCATATTGACTTAGAATTAATGGAGTATTCGGTTGAATGATACAATTATCCCTTGTTCGTGACATGCCGTATGTTTTATTTTCACCGCTTTGGCTGAGATACCCAAGTAAACACAACACGTTGCCTCAACGCTAGTCTGCTATCATGTGACGCCGGCTGTGTATGGGTCGGCGCACAGGGGAGTGATGAAGACTGATGAAGCAAGCACATTCCCCTGAAAGAAATGTCGGCGCGACCTCTCCGCGACCCATAACTCAAGTCTTTGTCTTCACATGAACAATACTGTCCTTGCTCAAATTCTCTCCGATTAGCAGTGAAGGTCTATGACAGAAACTCCCGAGGAATAATATTAACCCTTTGCCTGCTGATCCGGACAATAGTCGTTTTTAATTTGTTTTATTAGCCGATTAAACCACTGTTATTGGGAATGAAATTACTGTTTAAAAATCAATATTTGCAAATGGTTGGTCTCAAATTAAACATATATATATATATTTAAATTTATATGAGTAATTTTCAAGCACTTGGATTGTGGATCGCGGTAGCGAGACACAACTTCAAGTGCTTAAAAAATTAAATAAAATAAATCAGCAGAATAAGGGTTAAAGCTGACGTGAAGCATTGAAGATGATGTTGGGGGGGGGGGGGGGGGTGAGTGAGCTGCAGGCCACTGGAGCACACTCGTGTGATCACACTCAATCCTACTGAGCAGGCCGCTGTATGGATTATCTGCCATCGGGATGCCCACCCCGCCTTCTCATTGTCATACAGAAGACGACAGCCTAACGCCGACTTAAAGCTGGCAAAAAATCGCAGATGTTGGGCCAGCTTTGAGTGAGCGTTAGGTGCGTTTTTCCGTGTCTTGTGTGAGATGTTGACCAGTGACGATGAAGCGTACAGAAGCTGATGTATTGTACGGGTCATTACGGCGGCGGTCATCTCACTTCTTAACAACAGAAATGTGCGACCACTCATATCACTCTGGTTGTATCTACACATTCACAATTTTATCGGTCTTTTTTAATAATGGCCATTGGTTATCTTCCCCAATGGCAACGAATAAACTATGAAAAATAATTTATCCGAGTACCACACTTTCACCATTCGTGTGTATAAGGCTCCCCCAGCTCCCCCTACAAGGGGGAGTCTTTTTTTGTGTACAGTTCGTCCGCCACCGCGTGTGGCCTCCACATCCATACCGTGTCACCCTGATATTTACAAAACCGCTTCTTTGATGCACTCGGTGTTCAACATACTCGACACTGGTATTAATTCCTAGGCTGTATCAATTTTTAAAAAACATTTGGGAAAATATCAGGGTTATAGCAGACATTTTTTTTGCATTGTCCATTATACTCCAGTGGTAACTACTTGATCTGTAAAGACCTCTGTCTAATAATATAACTTGATATTTAAATATCAATTTATTATCTGCTAACATTACAATTGATTGAAGTTTTTTATATTAATAAAAGTGAGTGGGGGTCTTTTTTGTGTGGTTATTTCTAGTTTAACATCCACCCTGTCTTTACAATATGTCAAAATTACAAAGATGTCATTTCCCCTTGAATATTAAGAAATAATAGAAAACAGCATATATTGAATTGACAGCGATATTTTTTCAAGAAATAGACTTATGTGTTTATGTTAATTATTGCAACTTGGTGTAGAGCTATCACATGGATGTTCTCCTCCATAAAATGGATCATTACCATCAACAATTCACCCAACGTTCTCTAAATGCAACACATTATCCGCGTGGGATCATCGTTTGTTTATGGTGGGACACTGTCGGCTGGCCCACATTGGGACCCCATGCCTCCACGGACAAGTATAATTGGGATATAACCAATAAATAACTGGGTTACTGGATCTCAGATAGTGTCCAATTTAATCAATCCTTCACTCCACGGGGGGATGTACATACACAAGCTTAGCATGCATCCTGCTAAAATGTGTGCATGGTGGTCAAACTATTTTCTCGGATGAGTTTGATGGTTAAAAATGAAATAAATATGGCCGATTTATCTGAATTTACGTCAATGATTTTATCTTGTGGTTCGATGACTGGGCATGTTTTAAATGTATCAAGCTGCATGTTGCCAATAACCAGTTTTGAGAAAAATCTGATCTTGACTGAAAGACTGTATCTAGGGCAAAATGCGTTTTTTAAAAAGTCGTCTCCTTGCGCAATTTTACCGAGGACTTGGGCCATATGCGATCACAATCACTTGAGGAAAGGAAAAGCAATATCCTTATATTATGTAGCGGGGCAGATGGTCGATCAGGCGGGAGAGTTGAATCATAACCCAACACTCCCAAAAATTGCACATACAACTCAACCTACATTTTATTTACTTGTATTTCACATACCGTCATAGTCTTGCGGAAGAATAATAGATAGTAGATAGCTACCAACTACACAATAAACAAATATGTTAGTGTTTAATTTCTATAATGTTCTTCAGAAAATCGACTATTAGGAAACAAGTCTTCACTAACCCCCCTAAACTTCTCAAATCTTGTAATTTTCACGAGTAACAAACAATGGAATGGAATGAAACACACAAATGTTTAAAACATGTGTGTTTTGTTTTTAACAATACACAATAATCATGATAATTGATCTCGAAGATGTTTACAATCACAAGTCTCTGAATGATTTAACGAGGGGCAAGCGGACAGAAAAAACACTCTGAAACCGCCATTGATACAAAATGGTGCTGGCGAGGAGCTTAGTAGTGAGAGATGTGAAATTAACACTAAGCAGAAAACCGCAATATACAATGCAAATGGCGTATAATAATTGAAGGCGTGAGCTTCTAATAGAATAGAGGAGAAAGGTACAGCAGGCCATGATATATTAATAGAGGCATTTGTTTTTTTCACTTCATGAAAACAAAATTGAAGAACTTAATTAGATACAGGCTTATTACCTAACAAAAAATATTGTTTTTTTGCGGTGATCTCTAAACAGTTAACTACGGGTAGTTAGTCTTTCCGCAACTCAACTGCCTTTTTATATTGTATTTTATATTGTATTTTATATTTTTTGTTTGACTTTCCGCGTTGTTTCTTTGGTTGCATAGAGCAGCCTCCTCCTGTGTCAGTTTGTCTATAATACCACCAGAGGTACTTCATTTTAATGGTGTATATAGACTGGTGTTGGGGGTGATAGGTTCTGAATATTCCTAATGATGTCACTTTTATCTATTACACTTTATACCCAACAAGGTTAGTAGTTTCCGTATGTCATATTATGATATATTTCACTTTATCAGTGTGTAACCGAATATATACATAAGTATTGTGTATTTTTTTCGTCCGGCATCGTAACGTACAGATTTCTGGCTTCCCCTTGTCGATATATTTTCACTTTTTCAACAGGTCCTATACGTGTGAGAATATTTGTTCTCAATCTATACTTCAGTATTATCATCCAAACCTGTACTGACTTTGTTTTATTTTTTACATTACAGAGTTCGTGTGCTCATGGTATCAGAAGTAACACATCACTACAAGTGAGTAGCGGCCATATACAATAATATAATAACAAAGCATGCCCAAGCAATAGATAAAATATCAGATCTCTATTATCTAGTAATAGGAGGGAGGGATTTAAGAGCTGCTCAACCAACTAAAATCAGGATTCGTGACAGACATGCTGCTATATATTTTTTTCTGTGTTTTTTATAGTTGATTTATTTGGTAAAAAATTCGCGTTTTTACTGATTTTTTTTAATTCATCGTCGCAAACAATATCGCAATCCTGCAGTGTATGGTAAAGCTTGCTATGGACTGTTGTCCGACCAACATATTATATATATATCAGTTCACCGCCGACCCAAGTATACCTGACTCGGACCAGTCTATTTTATTAATCTTTCTCAATAAACAAAATAAATAATAACCTTCTATACCTTTGCTAGGGCTGATTCTGAAGACTTAAGATTTTGTTGCACCCCTAGGAGAACATAGATTTTATGGTATAGTTTCTTTCTTTGATTCACCAACTTCCACTTTAATATCATTACCCCTTTCAAAATGTGCCGTAAGACCCTTTGAGGAGCGTTTCCTGCAGTCAGTCATAGTGTTCTGGTGAAAATGAGACCATTGTCATTTGTACACTAATTGTAGCTGATAAAAAACATAACAATCATTGCACATTTCACTTGGTACGTATTTCAGCAGTATATTTATATATATAAAATATTGCAGTGTAATAATTGGTGTTTACGGAGGTTTAAATTAAAATTTAAACTTTTTTCTTGCAAAAAAATGATAAATCGTATTTTTTCAAAAGCGATTTCGGACACTTTTTTACAAGGTTAATGTTTGGAAATTAGTTACATACATACCAAATAAAGATAAAAAGTGAGAATTCTATGTTCTTTGAGAGGGTGCAGCAAACTCTGGATTTGGAATAGTTCTCAGAATCAGTCCCTGGACTATTAGTCGAATAGCATTATTATGACGGTTTCGCGGACGGGAAGTTCCCTATTCCGATACATTTATTATGTGAATAAAGAATAAATGTGCCCTTTTAACATGTTTAATACAGTAAGCTTGTTAGACCTGTCTGATTACAAACATTAATACCATGCTCAAATTATCAGAACCAGAACATTGCTTTGCCCATGTAGCATGTAGACCGGCATTGCGTTTCACAGATTTGTAAAGCTGTCGTTCACAAATGTGTGATATTTGTCTAAAGTAGCTGTGTCTTGATTTGAACTGACTGTGTGTGACGTGTTTGTCTCGCTACAGATTGCGGAAACGATCAACACTAGAGGCTGCAGGAAAGTTTTCCTGGCCTGGGTGGAAGAAAACTATGATATACTGGGCGCCGTGGCACTCGGCTTCGCCATTCTGCATGTAAGTACAAGTTTTTGTTGCCGCTGGCCGCCTGCCAACCTGCGCACTGCGTGTTCCCATTCCATTTGCAGCGTTCTTTTTCCTTCACCTGGCTACGTCAGATTACCACTCGATACTCTCATTTAGACCCGTGCCCCAGCAAACACAAGCCGTTTACCCGATGCTGGTTCATTGTTGGGCCAGCGTCTGAGATGCTGCCCCAACAATGAACCAGCATCGGGTAAACGGCTCGTGTCTGCTAGGGTACAGAAACACGGTTAATGAATATTTCATGTGTTATTAACCTTGCAAACAAATAGACCTGCATTATATTAGTCATTTTATCACTGAACATGACAATGCCTTTATTATTGGATGTCTGCGTCGTTACCGCGGCACATGCATTGTAATCAGATACTTTCTTATCATGCCAGCCACCACGCAGTCTCCCGGACAAAATAAAAAACGCATCTGTTTATAAAACACCAGAGCAGCATTACCTATACATGACCATGCATTTTTTAAGCAGAGTATACTATTACATAGTCTGTTAGTTCTATTGGGGATAACAAATTTAAAAATACATATTTTGTGAGCACACTTAGAACAAAATAAATGCGTAGGGCCTACAACTAACGTATGTGACATGGTGTTGACGTTTGATAAGCGTTACACGCAACTCATTTCTAAAACTGCCTATTTCCTCCGCACTATCATTAGAAGGAAGGGAGTGACATTTAAATGTATTAGCTTTTGTATTTCAAATCCATCCCTTGACAGATGTCATGTAAATATATCACATATCTGACAGTATCGCCGTGTTTTGGTAGTGTGCGTGACTGTTGTGGCCTTGTAGAGAGAATGGAATGTTACCATGGAAGAATGATAATAGTGTTACCAAGCCAAAGGAATGACAGTATTACCATATGGATGAAATGACAGTGTTACCATTTGGAGAGAATGATAATGTTACCATATGGAGAGATTGACAGTGTTACCATCTAGAGAGAATGACAGCGTGGCAGTGTGGAGAGAATGACAGTGTTGCCATGTGTATGGAATGACAGTGTTACCATATGGAGAGAATGACAGTGTTACCATGTGGAGAGAATGACAATGTTATCATGTGGAGAGAATGACAATGTTATCATGTGGTGAGAATGACAGTGCCACCATATGGAGAGAATGACAGTGCCACCATATGGAGAGAATGACAGTGTTACCATGTGGAGAGAATGACAGTGTTACCATGTGGTGAGAATGACAGTGTTACCATGTGGCGAGAATGACAGTGTTACTGTGTGGAGAGAATGACAAAGTTACCATGTGGAGAAAATGGCAGTGTTACCATGTGGAGAGAATGACAATGTTATCATGTGGAGAGAATGACAGTGCCACCATATGGAGAGAATGACAGTGCCACCATATGGAGAGAATGACAGTGTTACCATGTGGAGAGAATGACAGTGTTACCATGTGGTGAGAATGACAGTGTTACCATGTGGCGAGAATGACAGTGTTACCATGTGGCGAGAATGACAGTGTTACTGTGTGGAGAGAATGACAAAGTTACCATGTGGAGAAAATGACAGTGTTACCATGTGGAGAGAATGACAGTGTTACCATGTGGAGAGAATGACAGTGTTACCATATGGAGAGAATGACAGTGTTACAATATGGAGAGAATGACAGTGTTACCATATGGAGAGAATGACAGTGTTACCATGTGTTACTGTATGGATTGAATGTCATATAACTATGTGAACCTTACTTACGTCTTTCAGCTACATCTCTCTCGTTAAGCCTCGTATACATTTAATTCAATCATGATCTAGCTACAAAACCACAATAAACAGTTGATAAAATACCCTTTTATTGTCTAATGCTGTTGGGACGTTGCGACTCTGATCAGCTGTGGTTTGATAATTATATAACTCTTTTACAGAATATGTTGTAAAAATACATAAATAATTGTATTTTAATGTACAGAATATGTTCTAAAAATACATAAATAATTGTATTTTAATGTAAAGAATAATTATGTTCTAAAAATACATAAATAAATGTATTTTAATGTACAGAATATGTTCTAAAAATACATAAATAATTGTATTGTGAGATGATTTGAACATTTTATATTCAATTGATAATGTTTTTTTATTTTTTGTGATTTTAGCTGCTTGGAATATTCATGGTGTACCTGTTCATCACGAAAATCGTGGAGAGGAGAGTATTGTTCAAGTACCGCAAACGGATTTACGAACAGGACTAGGCTAGTGTCACGTATTGGCCTCCTACCTGTGACAGACCGCCAGCCATGTACGATGGAATCTACAAGATGAGATGATACACATTTTGTACAGTTCTTTTAGTCATACACATGATTGATGTACTTTTTACAACACATGCTGTACAGTAATATATGGGTTGGAGTCAAGCTCTGGGCTGGAGTATTGAGCTGTACGTCTCTCCATCTACAGCGTACTGTCGTCCATGGAGTCATGCCTTCCGCAACCAGTCACTATGTTTGCAACTCAATAGGAATTTTTCATAATACTGCTTTAGATGTAAATACAAGAACGAAATGATTGTAGCTTAATGTGAAGCTATACTGGCTAGTATGTCTTGATCTGAATAGAAGCGTTATGATTGGTCGACAACGATCTCCCTGCACCAATCAGAAGAAATGGCGTCTCCCAGCAAACACGTTGATTTATTATTGGGCCGGCGTTGCAGTTGATGACCCAGCATTAAACCCACATTTAGTCAGCGTTTCGTGTTTACTGGGCTGTATCATCGTCTATCATGTCTATCAGTAAGTGTCCCCTGCTATATTGTCCACATGCCAGAATGCTATTTTTTGGAGTGACTGCTATCTATTTGGACTATGTGTTGCAAGACTTTATATAACACGTTAGTGATTAGGATAGCTGTTCATCAAAACTCAGAGGATTAGTATATAATAGTCACCTAAGCAGGGTGCTTAGGCCTACGTTAAGACACTGGCTGTTATGCTGGTGGTTACCGTCCTGTGGTAGTCATTGCTTCACCACATATCTTTGTACATGTGTGACTTATAAACACTCCTATAATGTACCGGATCACAAAGGTACCACAAAATTCTTAATAATTCCTTCTCGAGTGAAAAAAATGACGAACACTGCTTCTAGAAACAGTAGCATGCATGACATCATATTATAGTCCCAACAAAGACAATGTTAATATCAACATTTACGTAAATGTCTTCTATTTGCTCGGTTAGTGTCGTCTGAGACATTGGTCTTTAATTCAGCTGATCCTGGAAGTTACGTTATGTTTTTTGCTAATATTTATTTGAAAATAATATTTCATGGTATATAACCTTTAACCATGTGTTAACATACTAAGCATACTATGTACATGATGTGAAGTTTGCGCACGTTCATGCCCTCCTAGGCGTTTCTGCTCTACATTGTATATCTCTATATGTCCACACAATCAGCAACATATACTTTACTGGCACCTAACTATTTTGTCTTTTAATTTGGGGTTCATCAAGCAGCCATTAGCAGCTATTTACATAACATCAACTATAACCTTCTAACGTAGTGAATGTTACAACATGCTAACATAGTAGTTATTACTCATGAATGCTAACTTAGTAATTGTTACGCAACAAATATAACATGCAAACGTAGTTATTTTCCCCCGTCAAATATAACATGCTAAACGCAGTTAGACATAGACGTTAGAAAGCCTACTTATCATATTTTGTATTTTATTGAGAATTAGAAAAAAGTCAATATGGACAAACAACCAGAAACATATTTGACACAAATTATGGTGTAGCCAAGTAAGTATAGTTGAGACTCTAAATATTTATTTTGCTATTGTCGACTTTGAAATGTTGTTAACGTAGCTCTCAATAATAGTTTTTACACCACACGTAAAGGCTCTATACACCGAATTTTAATTTGTCGTTATAATTACTGTTTAATATTCACTTGTCCCGCTATATATATTTTGACCGGCTATTTTTCTGTTACCATGACTGTGCCATCACATAATAAGTAGACCTATTGTAATGCTGCCTAATGTGTCCTTTCTTTCAATATTGCTGTTAAGACCATGATATATGGGCCACAGGTATATAAATGTATTCTAATTCTATACGTGGCAGGTTGTTCACTCCGGCGGTAGAAGCTTGCCCAACAATGATACCATACTGGGTCAATGTGTCAGATTTGCTTACATTGTATGTAACGGGTTATTAACCTGTTAACAGCTATGATGCAGTACCGCCATATAAAAGTTGACCGAGTTTTTATTCACCATAATTACATTATACTACTATACCGTTACAATATAAATAATCTTCGTAGATGCCACTATTCTTTTAAGACTATTCTTTAAAAAATATAATAATTGTATATTTTTTTCGTTCAGATAACTTACAATATTGTTTATATACATTGATATATTTGTAGATCACATCATTCATTTCATCTAAAGGTTGTGGATAAGCTGAACTTGTTTTCTATTGTACTGCATCAATCGTCTGACCTCTGCAGAATAAATAGCAGACTTATTTATAAAGAGATATTTGTAAATGTGGAGAATTACATCATTTGTATGTTTAAATAAGTAAAATGTTTTGTGGTATCTGTTTATATAAGTAGTTGTTGAATTATTTTATTTTATTGTCAAAATGTTAAATATTCAAGAGGTTTTTTCTTTGAACAAACACGACAACACGACAGTTGTACCTTTCCCACCACTCAGTCATTTGGGATAGCTTATTTTAATTTATACTCTCCTTATCATGCGAGTTGCCGTAATATAGAACAAATTACAGATCCATACTCTAGCTGTCATGCAAGGTTTCTGAGTCAATGAGCAAACCTGCGTAAAAAGGACCCCATTGAGGCAGCTTAATTTCTTTATTTGAACACTTTGACGAGGGTTATCATCATGTAACATAATACCGTTTTAAATTAGTTGAGTTCGAGCTATCATGCACGTTTTCTGAAAGAATGAGCAAAATTATCAGGTGGTCATTTTGCATTTTATATCTGCGCAATTTTATCTTATCATTGCATGAGATCTGCATGCAAGAAGGCAAGTAAGGTTGTTTATATTAGGCGGCTACTATATACGCTCAATTTAATAACTCTAGTTTTCCCGTAATTTTGTAGGTTTACATGTTACTAAAGGAAATGCAACTGGTAGCCAACGTTGCATTTAATTTATTTTCGATGGGAGAAATTATACTGATTTTAGTGCAAACAAATTATGTAAAAGAGTTTCGTGACATATTTCAGATTTTGATCTAATACATTTTCTTTTGTAATACACCATTTCAACTTGTTTGGTGGTCAGTAAATCCACGTAGCCCACTTCCGGACAGTTTAGCTCAAGAGACTTTAATTGAAATCCTTTGAAGTGTAACTTGGGACAAAATTTATGTCAGATTTAGGAAATTGTGCAAATTGGTTGATTTCAACTCATTTTTTATGTAATTTAGTAATTCGGCCATATAATGATGTCTGTTGGCCATATATGCTCGTCAGTTGATGTGAAATCATAAAAGTGCTTAGCAAATATATGAGCTTTTATATCCCCCTGAAAATATGAGTTACCTCCAGCAATATGAACCATTTAAAATGTCCGTCACATAAAAAGTTATTTTAACAAACTCACCATGGCCAATTGGCATCGAACATTTAATTTAGCATCCTCACCAAATTTATTGTCATAAGCTTTAACGTATAAATAAATCATCTCATAATGTTATATGTGGGGCGATACTATCAACCATTACAATTAAATCGCATTCGTTATAACCAATTAACATAGCAAATGTGCACATTGATTTCTTGGTTATCTTGAAATGACGTTACATCATCTACCTTCCCACTAGCAGATAAAAGGTTAAACTATCTCATAAACCAGGTTCGTATTGTTTTTGGTCAAATAATTAATTATAAAATTAAACATATTTTAGAAATCAATTAAAATAAATGAGCAGATATATCATTAATATCATTTTACAAGATAATAATTTAAACAGAGTTAAGTGTTATCGACATGGTTTTATGGTCAACAGTTGAAATAAAATGTATTTTGTAGGATCAGTGACAACATAGAATTGTATTCCACGATACGTCGTTTATTCGAGTATAACATTTTGTAATTATCATGACCTCGTGTAGCTATATACACTAGTTGCTTAAAAACAGAGCAGCACTTATTCCGGTTGCAAATAACAAAAACTAATGCTGTCTGTGGATATTCAAGATACATATTTTGCAGAACGACTCTAGTCAGTTAAAATCGATATAGTTTAAATGCAGGTGAAACTAAAAGATTTGAAGGCATGGGAAAGTATAGAATACTGGGAACCTGTTCTAGATTGTGTATTACCATTTGGTATTTCACTAGGAAATTATGTAATTTTACTGTACTGTGCCTATATTGAATTCAAAATTGATGTAGCTTCTACATGTTCTAGAGCACTCACATAATCCATCAATACTATCTACTGCCAAATAACTGATGAGAAATTATATAGTGCTCATGATGACGGAGAAAGTATGAGATCAGTTTCTGGTACGTGGCAAGTAACTTAAATATCGTGGAGAAATTTCCTAATGATTTGTCAAATTGATCAGATGGAGAGGACTAGTAGCGAATGTAATTCACGAAAGAGGAGATGGGCTTCATCACCCGAAAGCGAATAGGTTCAACTAGTATCAGCAGATGCCTCCTACATTGGGAAGGCTGCCACACCATAAAGAAAATCATACCTTATTATTGTTTTAGTGCCCTATTATATCACATATATATGTCAGATAAACTAGTGTAATGAATTCATGTTTGTAATATATTTGTTTTTGAAACAATTGTCGGTCGTGATTTTTATCAAATTTCAGCCGTAAATCTGAAAATGGTGATTTGTTTTTAAAAGTTAAAAAAGGACAGGAAACAAGTTTAATTAGATTCATTTGAATGTAATCGAAGATATAAAAGTAAAAAAAAATACCGTGCAAGCATTGAAAAACCCATCGACTCGCGTTGGCTCAAAATGGTTACACAATTGACAACTTCTACCCTCTAATTTAAATAACAGGTTTCTGTCGCGATATCAAAATGATTGTGCAGAAAGCGACGTAAAGCAAAATTCACTCACTCACTTATTTATATACGAGGTGTCAAGGTATTTACTGAATATGGCCGCCTCAGCTACGTGTTCGATCGCAGATAGACTCGCATACCCCAAAAACCTATATTTTTCTATACCAGGTTTCAAGGCATTAAACTGAAAAATAAAATAAGATTTATTAAAATTTATATAATCAAAATGGCCGCTATAGTCTCGTCTTCGGTCACACATAAAAACGGACAATTCCAATAGACTCACTAACCCCGAAAATATATATACCAGGTTTCAAGGCATTTAACTGAAAATAAGAACCATTTAATAAAATGATAAAATCAAGATGGCCGCCATAGCCTCGTGCAATGCAAATAGACTCACAGAATACCAGAAAATATCAGGTTTCAAAGCATTTGACTGAAAATAAGAACGATTTAATAAAATTGATGACATAATTAAGATAACCGGCATAGCCTCGTTTTGCATCGCACATGAAAACGGACAATGTCAATAGTCTCGCAGACCCTAAAAACCTATATAGGCCTATGCCAGGTTCCAAGGTATTTAACTGAAAAAAAGAACGATTTATTCAAATTGATAAAATCAAAATGGCCGCCATAGCCAATTTTTAGACAGACAGGTCAATGCTTTATTGAGAGCAATACAAGTTATTTCTGACGTATGTGTCATGATATATAATAATAATATATAGTTGGGATAATACCTACACATATTCCATAATATTGACAAGGAATGAATAAAATACAGGAAAAAATTATCCATAATGCAAAAAACGCCACTGGTTAGCCTGCTTCATTTGAAGTGAATAAAAAGTCACGTGCTAAAATGCATTACGCCGTGTTTACTGTATGCTTGTAGCTAACCTAAGTGATCTGGCTTCACGTCTGCTTACGACCTTCACGAAGAGTGCCAAACTGGAACAGCTCCAAATTACCTTAGTCTCGAACAAACACCATGTTTGATGTCCAGACTGCTGCTCCAACCAACCGTGCTGCATGAGAAAAGGCGGTATTCGTTGTCTAATCTCATCTTTTAGTTACTTGTATATAGTTTTGATACAGGGGTTGATTTTGGTTCAAATTTTAATTGACATATAGGCCCACCGTATAGGCATAATTTTTCTTCCCAATCCACTCGTAAAACTTAGTTTTGTGGGGAGCCTCCGTGGCCGAGAGGTAGCGTTCTCGCCTCAGACCTCAAGGGTTTGAATTTTGAATCATGTGTCTGGAGGACAGTGTCATCTCACTCAACTTATCATCATCAGGAGTTTATGTGGGCCCAATTTATTAGCCGTTATGTGCACAAAAGTGGCCTAAAGCGCGATTCATTTTATTTTGTGATGTAAACATACCAAATGATCAGTCTGATTGCACACGGCCGGTGAATGTATATAGGCCTAGGCCTATTATCTTCTCTTTAATAAAATCCCCACATGGATACAATAATGGCAAAAAGATAACCACTACTATTCTATTGTACAGTAACCAGTGGTAACATATGTCATATAAGCAAAATATGCACGAATGGATCAAGACGCTAACTATAGGCAGTGAGTAGGCTACAACGCTCCCGTCTTTTTGGAATTAAAATATTGTTGTCAATTACTGGGCCCTATAAACTCATATACTGGTTTGATAAATTGTCCGCCAAATAAATACCCCAGTTTAAATGGCTAAAATGGGATATTGAAGCTAGTTCACAGATGCAAGTAAATATCAGTTGGAGAACATTTCAAATGCGAAACTGTTTTTTTTATTAATTGAAAAGTAAGATTGTGTTCATAATTCAAGGGTTTAAATAATAGTTGCAATACTCAAAGGGTTAAATATGTATATGGCGTGACACAGTATAGGGATCTGCGTAGGGCTAATACCCGCCTCATTCCACGATATAACAATAACTCGTAGACATCATCAGCTGCCTGTACTGGCTTCCTGAAACGTTATCACGCACATATTGTGGACATGTAAAAACCATAGTCCCACTGGAGGCAAGCAGGTAAGGGCTAATCTGTTGTGGTAACGCAAGTCCATAATTGAGCCTGCTGGAATACCAATGGCAATCGCACGTACTCCCCCAGCAAACGCGGGACGTTCAGCCGATGTTGGTGTATGTCTGTACCGGCGTCGCAGACGATGCGCCAGCTTTAATCCCGCATCGGCTTAACGTTGTGTGTTTGCTGGCCTGTCGTATAATTTGTAAGAATTGTTGCCAGAGTAAAAAAACGGAAAACATTTTTAGTCCGAGTAAATAATAATTATACATTTTTCACTTGACAATAATAACGCCACTGGTTCTAATTCACTGTTGCACAACTATAAACTATTATGACCAGCTAGATAACGTTATAGACCGGTTTATTCCTTTAAGTCTATAGAAATATTTAAAAATATCTATGGCAAAATAATACCGAAATAAATGGCAATGATTTAAGTGTTGTCAATACAATTTATATGTCAGAAACACTTGTTAAATAAACGTGTTTATTCAAACTATAACAAATATAATACAGATATGTATAATTATATTGGCAGTGTATGTCTCCATGCACCGGACAATAATGTACAGACAAAACTACATGATAAATAACCATGCAGTTGCACGTATATAAACTGAGACACATTTAAAAATAACAGAACAGGTGTATGATCGTGAGAAATAGGCTAACAGCACGGGGGTGAGTATCATTATCAAGACAGCCATACTGTCACATTTCGCTCACAACATACCAGGGGCCGTATTCTTGTACAAGTTACGATATATCGTAGGCTTCTGATTGGTCGAGATGGCCATCTCGACCAATCAGAAGCCTACGATATATCGTAACTTGTACGAGAATACGGCCCCAGAAGTATTGTTGATGTCCCCAAGAAGTAAGTGTACGGTAATCACGTTAATAATTATATAATAAATACATCACAAACTATGTGAATTGGTGAGTTTTATTTTATAAATTCCAATAAAAACCCCAATAAATTATTATTAACGTCTTGGGTTTGATGGATTTAGTTATTACAATTTAATTGTGTCACTACTATTCAGACATGACATAACACAGAAAAAATAGAATACAAATACCTATGTTATGTGTTTACGACCATTATAAATATTTTAATTCTTTCAGTGCGGGGACCGTCTTTATATGTCAAAATCTGACTTCAGATTTTGACGTACAAAGACGGTCTCCGCGCTGAAGGGCTGAATAATGTTTGTAGCATATACCCTCTTTGACTTTACCTTGTTTACCTATGGATATGGTGTGCGTGACCCAATGAGACATTGACCCAATGCTTAAATGTTGGTAAATTGTCTGGAACGCTGACCCAACATTAAACCAGCATCGGGTAAATGTGTCGTGATTGTGAAGTAAAGCAACCCTCGTCTTGAGATACTAGAGTGAGCTATGTCATATAATTTCCATAACACTCCCAGCAAACAATATAAATTAATCCAGTGTCGCACATGGTGGGCCAGCGTTGAAACAACATTTATTGGTTGTATGTATCGTGTTTAAGGGACTACTGAATGCATGTACCGATCATCACACGTAAATCGACATTTAGCAGCTGATGGCATGGCTCTGCTAGATGGTTTCACTCTGCTACTAACGCTTCAGAGTAAGCACATCCCCAGTAAACGCAAACTATTTGTATAACGTTTATACAATGTTGGACCAACATTGAAGATGTTAGGCCGACGTTGCATAAATGTTATACCAATGTTTTATGTTTGTTGGATTAGCGGCTCAATGGTGCCACCCAAATTATTCTGTAAATCTGATTTGATATAGCGACAATTCGCCCCCTCGGAGTTAGAAGGTGCTAAACTGCCACTTAAAACACAGTGGCAGTTTAACACATTCTAACTCCAAAGGGACGAGTTGTACCTTGAATGATGCTCAGCACACTGATGCTAATGAATAGAATAATTCATCGTTCTTCATTTTGATTGAAATATCAGAAATTTTAGTATTCAAGCCTACAGTATCAGTGCTCAATTCTGATCATAAGTGTCTAAATTACAATTTAAAAAGCAAAGCCAATGAAGCTAGATAATTCAAAACGCTTGAAAACAGTCAGGTAAATGCATAAAAAAAATTCGGTTACTTTCAGAACTTACTTAATAGGATACAAAATGTTACCGTAATAAACCACTTCGAATCTCGGCTGAAACGCTTGAAACATAATGACCAGGTAGATTAGCAGGGAATTAGAAGACCGGTTTGACTACTGAATACTGGAGTGAGATGGTGCGTAGTATATTGGAAGAGATTCTGACAATCATTTATTTCGGTATATTATAACATAAATCAATCATCGACAAACAGAATGACTCGCGTATTATATTCTACTCTGATTTAAATCACAACATAATAACGAGATGGCAGATTCTGACACGTGATATATTTTAAACCGGAGTAGAGTACAATATTATGTCAACCTCAAAAAAATAATATATCATGCAGATAGACAGGGGGAAACTATGTAAATTGTTTTAATGCGAAGCGAACTAATTACATTTGCAAGGCGTTGTTTTTGGGAATTTTCGTGGAAAAAATGAAAGAAAATCATGGCTCGTGTTCTGAGATGATCAAATTACAAGTTACGCTGATGGTTAAGTTCTTTCTAACAAGCATTCATGTGGTGAATTGGCACCTTAGCCCATAACTTAACTTAAAGGTAGTCTCAGAACACGACCCAATAACAAGAAATATTGATTGCGATAACAACTTTTCAGTAAAGTAACAAAAGCTGATTTCATCAAACGAAAATTTTGCATGTGTCATAACACGTAACAACCAGCGTAAAACCACGTATAGATAGTAATGACGAAAAACCGAATTAAAAGACAACCACGTCTATAGGAAACATTAGAATGGTAGCCTTACCATATTGCTTTATCTCTTCTTAAAAAAACATAGCTGACACCATTAAAAGTAATTACGCATAAACCGTATAAAATATGGCACCCAAAATGGCATCTGTCGTTCTGGTTGTAAATATGTGTCTGACGTCACAGCTTCTGATAGCTGGTACAGGGCCTTCTGTTCCTACAACACACATACATGTACAGCATGGTATAATAACAGAAAACACGTTATCAGAATTGCGGTTTTGGCTTAATTTGTCAGATTTAAAATATATGGTATTATACCAGTCACGAAAACGTTTTTGAATCGTCTATGTTTATGTAGACCATCTAACTCGATGCGTCTGGGGTTTTTTTGGTATGTAATGTAAACATGCATCTATGTATGCCATGATTACGCAGACCACCATGCCATTGATGGATAAACTGCATATTGTGCACAAGTATATGCTTTCACTCAGATGGTGGCCAATGTGATTTTAAATTTTAATTACCCTATTTGATTTCCCCTACTTAGGGTTCACAAATCTTCCTCCACAACGCGACCAGCAAACACGATAGGGGGGGGGGGGGGGCATACATAACGATGCAGTACGGTCCTAAGAAATTTGAATGTGATCAATACTTTTGTGTAACTGCTAAAAATGATGTGGGAAAAATAAACGGCAGCCGGAAAAATGTTAAACACTAGACATAATATACAATACACATGCTCTGGGTGTACCTGAAAACAATTACGGAAATCATAGGTGATGAAGATAATCTTACCAGGTGTAGCTGTTCTCTTAGGTGTACATTATCTGTGACAATGGCCAGCTGAGATTCTAGATCCCTATATACAGACCGGTGTCCTGCAACAACAAAAACATAATATCCCTTAGATCACTGAGATATTCAATTTAAATTTTCATTTGCTTGAAGTTGTGTCTCGCTACCGCGATACACAACTTCAAGTGACTGAAAATGTATGTTATTTGTGAAATTTAAGTCCCAATATATATCAGTGTTTCAAGATTGAAGGCATATTTTAGTTTTAACTAAATAGAAATAGCGTTGAAACAACGTTGAAACACCGTTGCAATGACGTTAAGACGACGTTGAAATCACGTTGAAATGGCGCTACACACGGCCATCATTAATCTCAATGTGCAAATGACAATGTATAATGTTAAACCATTGCCATTGACAAGATGACGTTGTAACAGCGCCGCATGGCCATTGGATAAATAATAATTTTATAATATGCTACTTGACATAGAAATATTTAGATAGTAATGGTGGAATTTGAATTAATTTATCTTCTATACGAAAATATAATTTCAATCCTCAAAATAGTTTGCAAGAGTTCGAATTTATTTACATGTAGCATGTGAATAAATTTGGAAATATCCATGCTAAGCTACCGAATGTCCATTAAACTACTGAAATTCAAAAAATATCAAAGTTACCGAATATGTTTATTAAACTACTGACCAAAGTTAGGAGATCCGATGAATGTGAGTGAAGGGAAGGTGTTGTGAGGAAGATAATACCACAGTCCTTTTCCATGAAAAGTCCACCCTGGTTTGCTAAACTCATGCATTTTAATGCGGGACTTCTGTTCACGTCTGTCCACCTGAGCCATAAATTCCCGTGCTATATAAGTATAGCCATCAGGTATGGCACCAGATACCCCACGGGCTCCGAAAAACCCATTTGCCTGAAAGTGAATTATTAATTTTCAAATGGTATCCAATTGGTAGTCGAGAAAACACAGTGAGGGCTTTGATTCAAACATAATACTTGAATTGCTATATATTCGTTATATTCTATGTTGTACATGTGCATTGTTATATATTCGTTATATTCTATGTTGTACATGTGAATCTTAGCTGCTATAAAATACTCAATGAATGAGTTGCTCTTTCACCTTTCCTTTCACTTAATTACTACATGTTACATCAATCACTACATTTAGCATAATTATTAAAACTTGTTTTCATAGCGTATTTATAAAAATACTCAAATTTATATTCAGCTGTCTATTTTTTTATTTGAATACTTCTGTAAAATTCTCAGCAAATACAATTTCGTTTGATGCAAACCTACACAAAGAATTGTGGGCACTAAATAAATACAATTATCATAACTGACATCTCGAACCATTACTAGTATGCCCAGAACGTTCAATAATAGCGGAATAGGTACATTGTATAAAGACCTAGTTTCGTTGGCGAAATTATTCCAATAACATTTTGAAGTGAAAATGTGAACATTTAAAACAAGTAGTTGTACAAATTACTTCTATGATTTCTATTTGTCCGAATAATATTTTCACAAACTCTCCTCCCGGAACGAAATCCCACATACACGTGTTGAAAAATAGAGCCACCGAGATAATTTTAAGTGATTTTCACCACTACAGTACTTAGGCAGTTTGATACATGGATCTGTTTAAAATAAATTATTATGTAGCAAAAATATCATTGAATATTGTACAACTTGCGTACAAACATGGCCTTACATACGATAAAGCTGCTGATTACATGTCTACAATCTATTCAATGTCACGAATGAGTCACCAGCAAACTTTCATGACACACATTGTTTTAGTTACTTATTATAGCTCTACTACCAGTGTACTACATGTATAATTATTCTCACCTGTGGAGAGGCGGTGAGAATATCAAAATTAGCTCGTGCTTCTTCTAATATTAGATTCTCGTAGTGGTCTGTCAAATTAAAATATCCAGAAGCAAGCATAATTTGACAATCTTTCTTGCCTTTCTGAAAAAGGGACTGAGTCACTTTATCGTCCACTTTGATGTTAAAGGGACCCATCTGAACTAAAGGATATATCCACGTGTCAATAGGTTCACTGTTATACGTCATGGGTGATTGGTTATCTTGGCTAGTGCCGTTTTTGACATGGTTAATGTCTATGTGTTCTGTTCTAGTGGGAGTTATTATTTGCTGTACGCTATCCTGAACGTGTTGTCTGTAAGCCGTACCGTTATCACCGTCTGCAATGAAAACAAACACTATTTAATTCTTGAAGAGCCGAAATATTTTTTTATATAAACCAAAAGACCAAACGTTTCTTTTTTTCAATTTGAAATAATCATAAATGTCTTAGTTAGCTATTCCCGCTTCATTTGAATACTTATTTTCTGGGTCTACGGCTATTATAAATATTTTACTCTTTCAGTGTGGGTATCGATTTTAGATGTCAGAATCTCGATCCCCGCGTTGAAAGGGCCGTTAACTATTTAAATTTCTGCAGTTTCCAAATTATTATTTAGAAAATTTGATGTAGGTCACAGTGTATAATATCCCACATAACCATGCATTTTTAATTGATCCCAAGTTGATATAATACTACTACATGTATATATATACAGTATATATATCTGTGTTGCACACCTTGATAAGGATGAGTATTAAGTTGAGGATTCAAATAAACTTCATCGTCAGTTGTGAGAATGAAAGACGCAGAAGAGATAGCTGTGACCAGATGATTGTAGAAATCCGCCAGCTCGGGACACTCATTTATAATAACGTATCTATCCTGACGATCTACGAAATAATCCCTGCTCAGATTGGCTCTACAAAAAATCATGCAAAAGTTAAAACGACAAGAAAAAAAGAAGACAACGAAAATAAATTATTTTAACACAAGAAGTACTTAGAAACGGGCCAACAAAAAACAAATTTGGGGGAAAGATAAGGGACGTTAGAGGGGGGGGGGGGTGATGATTATAAAATGACGTTTTTTGAGAAACATCTTATGAAGATTGAGGTTGTGCAAATTGTACATTGTTATTGATAAGAATAATAATTTTACAAATACTATTACTGTGTAAATGGAGCATCAGACTCACCCACTCATCATTACAGTGTCGTCAAATAGGTAGATTTTCATATGCTGTAGACCTACGGTTTCATTCCATCTGTCAGGGAGTAGAGATTTCAGGAATCCTCTCAGATCTGGTGTGTGGTATAGCGCCACCTTCACACTACTGGGGAAATGATTCATCAAGGGTATTAACATACTGCGTGAGTTTACAGATCCACGGGAGCCTCTGTTGTAATCCAGTAATATCTGTACCTACAAATAACATTGGACAGATAACAGCATGTGTCAGTTAACATTTAACCCCTAGAACACTGATATCGTCTGCAGTAGACATGCTGTGTTTTTATTATCACCTGTATAACCCCTGATAACCAGTTGTCGAGAGTAAAATATGCCTCCATCTTGAAACACTAATATATTTTGGGACCTAAATTTCACAAATCACACAAATTTTCAGTCACTTGAAGTTGTGGATCGCGGTAGCGAGACACAACGTCAAGTGACGGTAAATTAAAATTGAATATCTCAGTACTCTAATGGCTAATATTATTTGTACAGGTAACATTAGAAAGATAGCTTAGTGTTTCAGTTATAATGGTTCAGTTAGCAGGACGTCCACGTGTTCCTATGTTATAATACAGTTATACACATAATGTGTCAGTTGACAGGTCAATGTGATCCTATGTTATACTCTAACAATTACATTTCTTGCACCTAAACTTACTTGATATTTAGTAGGATAGCATAGTGTGCCAGTTAATAGGTTCACGTGTTCCTATGTTATGATCTAGTGATAACATATGGTGTATGTCAGTTGACACGTACACGTGTTCCTATGTTATAATCCAGTGATAACATATGATCATATGTCAGTTGGTGTTCCTATGTTATAATCTAGTGATAACATATGATAGTATGTCAGTTGACAGGTCCACGTGTTCCTATGTTATAATCTACTGATAACATATGATAGTGTGTCAGTTGACAGGTCCACGTGCTCCTATGTTATAATCGAGTGATAACATATGATAGTATATCAGTTGGTGTTCCTATGTTATAATCTAGTGATAACATATGATAGTATGTCAGTTGACAGGTCCACGTGTTCCTATGTTATAATCTAGTGATAACATATGATAGTGTGTCAGTTGACACTTCCACGTGTGTCTATGTTATAATCTAGTGATAACATATGATAGTATGTCAGTTGACAGGTCCTCGTGTTCTTATGTTATAATCTAGTGATAACATATGATAGTGTGTCAGTTGACACTTCCACGTGTTCCTATGTTATAATCTAGTGATAACATATGATAGTATGTCAGTTGACAGGTCCACGTGTTCCTATGTTATAATCTAGTGATAACATATGATAGTGTGTCAGTTGACACTTCCACGTGTGTCTATGTTATAATCTAGTGATAACATATGATAGTATGTCAGTTGACAGGTCCTCGTGTTCTTATGTTATAATCTAGTGATAACATATGATAGTGTGTCAGTTGACACTTCCACGTGTTCCTATGTTATAATCTAGTGATAACATATGATAGTATGTCAGTTGACAGGTCCACGTGTTCCTATGTTATAATCTAGTGATAACATATGATAGTATGTAAGTTGACAGGTCCACGTGTTCCTATGCTATAACCCAGTGATAACATATGATAATATGTTAGTTGACACGTCCACGAGCTCCTATGTTATAATCTAATACCCACTAATACATTTCCTGTACATATACAGAACATTAGAAGGATAGCATAATGATGATAATGTGTAAGTTGACAGGCCCGTCTGTTCCTATGCTTGGCACAAAAAGAAACGCAACAAATTAAAAATGTTATTTTTTCGTGTAATTTAGCCAAAACCTTTAGATTGATTTAAATAATGTTGTTGTTTATGGTCCCTACCCGCATTTTTTGTTTTGACCTCAATAACGGACAAATGACCTTCAAATTGTTTGAAGAATGTCAACTTTCAAGGTCATGGACCAGCAGCCCATGGACCAGCTGCCCATGATCCGAACATGCATCTGAAATTAGGCAATTATGCGGGCTGGGGTCGGGGAACAAAAAGTCCTTTTTCAGATTAAGTTTAGGTGCATTTGTTCAAAAATGATTGGGTTGATGAAAATGTCTTGTTTGACAATTGTGCCACGTGAGCCTGTTTCTCCATGTATTGCAATGGAAGAAGGTGGTCCGGCTACGGCTCAATTCTTTAATAGAAAACAGGTTAGCAATACTGAGATTTAACATCAGATTTCAAGACACCGAATAACCTCTTATAGGCCACGACAGGAAAGATGATGACAAATAATGCACTGAAGATCCCAGTGCCGTACAAAAACGCGTGTTTCTGCACAGACACCATCGCATCGGGGCCAAGCCGCCACAAGTGAGTGACATTGTCAACTGATGAATGCGTGGGTCAACTCTTTTTGTCCGCGCAACATGCACAAATGGGTCATACGCGCTACTGTGGGTGACCCACGTCAAAAAACAGACAGATACTGAGCTTCAATAACCAAGTAATGAATGTTATCTCATACCAAGGGTTGTTTTGTAACGAATACACACTTTTTTTACCCGGCTGATACAGCTATGAAGATTTAGAGGAACCAACTTGTGTGCACTATCTAATGGTATAGGTATACGTTAGTTATTCCCCTCGGGGATGGTTGGTCATTGCATGTTATCTTCCGCCTACGCCCAGATTAGAGTTTATTGGTTCAGAGTCAAAGATACCTTCATCACACCACCTGAAAGTGTACACCCGCTACACAGCCTTAGGCCCCTACCAAAGATTGGCTCATTGTTGAGCCAGCGTCTAGGACAATGGCCCAATACTACAGCAACATTGAGTCAATGTCTCGTGCACGCCCGCATAACCTGACGTAACTGTGACCGCCACGCTCCCTACAGCGGGAAGACCCCCTCCCCTCCCTCTCCTCTGTTACTGCGCGTCCGCCAGGTGTGCCATTGAGACGTGTGACAAGACGGAAAACAATCCATAGGCCTACACTTTATTGAATCAGATCACGGGTCATGAATTGGAAATAATTATTTCGCCATTGAACTTGAATATGGGAATATATATATATAGTTGGCTAGACTATTGCTACTAATCTCATCATTAACTATAGTGTGAAGTTATAAGTGATGTTACAGGCATAGGCCTAGGCTTTGGTAAGTTACCTTCTAAACTGCAGTTCTCTAGTCTAGGCCTACTTTGACTGAAAATGTTGGTATGAGATTAAAAAACAATACCATGGCTAAAGTTGTATCGTCCCGCACATCAGCCCTCCCTAGTTGTATTCTCCTTCGGGTCATGGGTCTTGTATCGCCCTAGACCTGCGGTCTTCGGGCGATACAAGACCCATTTCCCTCTGGAGAATACAACTAGGTCGGACTGATATGGGGGACGATACAACTTTAGCCATGGTATAATCTCCAAGTATATTTCAGTGTCATAAAACATATAAAATATTTGTAACAGTATATATCCATAAAGTGGTGTTGCGTTTCTTTTTTTGCTAAGTATATGTTCTAATCTAGACTAGTAAGTTTAATTTATTCTTGCATATATTTTCAATATAAGCATTAACATGGTGAAATTCAAATACGCTATTATCGATTACACAATGCTATTTAAAATAAATTGTCCCATAACATTATCATTTTCATTCTTTACCATTGTTGAACATCTCGCAAAACTCCTCATTGGCAAACTTGTTCCAGAACTGTTCAGTGACAACACGCACATTTTCAGGATATGCATAAATAATTTGACAAGCTTAGTTATGTGGTTGGCAAGTTTTAAGTTGTAACGAAGATTGATTGGATTATACCTGTAATGTAGCTGTACGTATTACACTTAACTCTTTAAGTCCCCACGATGCATTAAAGCATCATTTTACATCATTTTACAAAACAGACTTAATTTTCCTACAACTAAGGGTTTTAGAACGAAAATTTTCATGAAACTGGTTTACCAATACGCGGTAATTTTCTTTAATTTTTAAACCACATCAAGTCATCTTCATCCACTACAAGTCGAGAATTGCGGTAGCAATTCGCAGCTTGTAGTGGATGAAGATGACTATGGTAAATTCAGGATTGAAAGGGTCAAATTACCTGTAGTGTATCTCCGGCTTGCCGTGTCCTCTCACAGGCATCTTGTATAGTATCAACCTGTCAAGAAATAACAACACATTGTAGACATTACAACCCCACCAATATATTCCACAAATAGAATATGGGAAATCTACCGTGTAAAGCCAAAAGACAGTATCTGGGTAAAACCAAAAATTGGGGTAATTTTACATAAAATTAGTGTCCCCAGGACTTAAAAGGTCCGCATTTAAATATAATAATATTAAAAATAAATGGTGCAACTTCACGTTTAGGCATTACTACTTAATAATATTTAGATTATTTGTAAAAAAATATATATATATATGGTTTTATAAGAGCTCTATGTCATGGAAACGTGGAAAATGGCATGTCCCCAGAGAAAATTCCACTATTTGAAACTTCACTGTAAAATACAAAATCACAATATAATTCTAACAATTACATTTCATGGCTAGACATTGTTCACTTTAACTAATCAATGATCAAAATTCGACTTAAAATTGATATCGATATAAATAATTTTGATGAAGATACATGTCCCCACATTTGCACTCTACTCCGTTACCATTATTGTAGCATGCCCCATCAAGTGAATAATCATGAACTAAAATTATATCAAGTGTAGTTTGACACACTAAAGGGCCTTATACGAGTTTTTCACCTTGAAAGAATTAATATTGTTGAGTGACAAGTTATTCGAAACAGGTATTACCAAAAAGTTAGAAAATATACTTTTGTTTTTACTACTCCGTTCCTAGCCTTGTGGGTATAAAAACGAGTTGGGTTTTATGATTGTATGCCTACAACAGTTGCTATGGGGACTATTTCCACCCGTATGATATATTTTTGAATTATTGCCCAGATCTTTTCATTAATCCCTAGAATACTTTTAATTTTACTACTCCGTTCCACTCTACTCCGTTACCAAGAAAAGGGAACGGAGTGGTGAATTGTCAAATTTTATGGGTTTTACAGTCATAATGATTGATGATATAGTCTTTTAAAACATGGCTCGTTGTCCTCATATTAATAGAGCACCCATTTGTGATCGATGCTATGATAAGAAAATATACAGTTTATATTTATGTCGAGCCAAACATTTGGTAACGGAGTTGAGTATTTTTGGCTTGGTAACGGAGTTGAAATAAAGATTTTTGTTCATCCCATCAATTTTTTTTTAAATTTTTAGCAGTTTTGATGTAAGATTGTTTAGTATTATGCTTCAATAAGGATATCACGTTTAAAAGTGTGATGTCAAGCTAAACAAAGTAACAGAATTTTTTAAATGGTTTGGATTTGGTAACGGAGTAGTAAGTGGAATGCTGCAACTTTTTTAAAATAATTTTTTAAAGCAAAAAAAAAATTTCTAGCGCAGCCAGTGGCTTTTTCATGCTCTATTGGGATCAGTGCACCAAACCTATAAAGTAGTTTTCCTCCTCTTTGATGGTCACCTCACTGCCATTTTTGATGCTACAAAGTTACCCCAATTTTGGGTTTTACCCATCTGCACATTTAGAAGTAAGAAGATACTGCCTTCAGGTTGTGCATATAGAAAAGAAAAAGCGTCATTCAATACACTTCTTTCAATAAAACCAGTGGCGGATCCCCCCCCCCCCCCGTTCAGGGTCCCAAAAACAAAAACAAAAAAATATATTTCGGCCGAAATATGGTCTAGAATGCGTCATTTGATGCCTTCGATTTCAAAATTTGCCGGGGGAGCTCTAGAGGACCCCTCTAGAGCATATGAGTGCCGGCTGTGGTGTGTGGAAATTATTTCAAAAATCGGCACCCCCCCCGTCTGTCAAGTGCTGGATCTGCCACTGAAAACTCCCAAATGTTGCGGTCACTTAAAGTTTCAAATGAAGAAAATACAAAAAGCAAGCATGAGACAAGATGGTAATACTCACGAGTTGTTGTTCCAATTCGCCAGTTCCCAAGTAAAGAGAGGCCAATACCACGCGCTTCTTGGCTGTCCGGATCCCATGCTAACACAAATGAAGAATAACGTCAACAAACACATTTCATATTACTTTTTGCATTTGAATTGTATCAATAGTGTGCGACCGCTTGATTGCAACTGGCCGTTATTCTCGTACAAGTTACGATAAATCGTAGGCTACTGATTGGTCGAGATGGCCATCGTGACCAAACAGCACATCTAGTATCCACATATCACATTTATATTCAAGACATTTAGGACTTATTTGTTATACATCGTTTTAATCATTTATACCCAGTTTCAAGTTTGAAAAGTACTAGTATGCATTATCTTACTGCTGTTTCAGTTAACTGTCACGTTGTCCCCGTGCTTCGTACCAATACTGTACAGCTAGGGTCAATGCCAACGCTGGATTTCAGTAGGCCTACATTTCATGTACGATTTGATGATGTAGGTAAAAGTGACGAACAAGTTACAAATTGGCATGTACAGATAGTAAGGTTTTTTTTACTTTTAAGGCTTCGTAGAACTGTTTTGGTTCAGTAAGAACTTGCACAGATTTTCCGGTGATTCCAAACACAGGTGCATCATCTCCAATCCACGAGAACTCCTTGTTTACACTTGTCTTGTTGTAGGATACAGAAGCGTCTGTGTCCACCGATCCCATATATGTGGCCATTGTCACCGGATCCTGGTTGACATGGCAACGACTGCTTGCCCTATGGCTGTTGACAACAGTCCCTGCGGCTGCTAGAAATTTTGGTAGATGTCTGAAACATAATATATAGCACGCCATGATCATGTTCAAATTTTAAATAATGCCAACAGAAAATATGGAACCACGTGATTTTGATGTGGTTATGATAGTATAGATATTAAATAGGATGTTCAGAAATCGTAATGTTATTATTAATTAGAGGAGTATGGTCAGCTCAACATGATTTGATTTGTGAAAGTCAAGATCTTTTTAATTTCAATAACTAGCCGAAGTTTCCGTTTAAAGGAATATATTATTATTCTATTGCGGCTAGGAATTCAATATTATAACTACACAACATGCTAGTGTTTAAGCAAAATATAATCATCACAGTCTGTGCATTGCCATGATTATACTTTTGCAATAAAATTATCTAAACATGTCTTACTCGGATGTACAAATTGGTATGCATTTCCACTTCAAATTTACTCTAATGAGCTCTCGTACTAATTTATGCCGAGTGACGGAACCACTAGTTCAAGTTGGTATCCATTCATCCGACCCCTGGTTAAGTTTGAATAGTTAATGACTGTTTTCACCACAGCCATCACAAATGTGGAGGTATTCACTATTATGACCTCATAGTACATTAACTACTCAATTAAAGATATTCAAAACTCAATCAAATGTAATGCATTGCGTAACAAAACTCAGTCGAAATGTTGATAACTCATTCCACTCTAAAATGTCTGCGTAACTACCGTAATCACTTTAGGAAATAAGGTGGATAACCACATATTATTATAGTCTTATGTAGGCCTTGCCGTACACTTACATACTTGTAATCATAGTGCAATCACGGGTATGGAACTAATTAATCTATCGCCTACTATCACGCTATATCCCATATATTGCATACATGTAGCACCACTTGTTGACGATATTGGAGGACACACAATTCAGCCCCTACTTCTGCAACTAAAATAATCTGCTGAAACTTATAGATAATTTACATCTCTATAACACGTCAACTTCGATTCCCATCGTCATGATAGTGGCTACTTTGGATTCTAGATTGAAAACTGTAGATTTATTCTTCATCAAGGCAAAAACGACGGTAAAGACAATAATAAATATTAATTATTATAACAACAACCAATCGTGAAAATGTATCATAAAATGTATGTTGACATTTGAAAAGAAAACCTTTTTGACGGCGGCAGTGATGACTAAGGACATTCACACTGAAAATGCTCTATTCGGCCAAGAAAAATAGCATCTTGGCTCTATTTCCCTCGATTCGACAAAAGAAAATAGAATCAGATTGAGGCTAGTGCTATATAAATTCAGGATAGTGCTATATGCAATAAGTAGAATTAGACAAACCAGTGATATTTGAAAACAGACTGCGTCAAGTGTACATAGTGATCCAGTGTCAGCCAAAACACAGTAAACCAGTCCGTATACGCAACGTATTCTGAGCTATCAACCGATCCAGAAACTGGTGTGTACATTAACGTTACAAACATGTAGGCCTACTCTTAAATATAGCGCCGTACTACAGTAGTTTCAGTAGTTAGTAAATAAGTCCTACGACGGAGAAGTGTTGATGCGTATCTTTCTCAGGTGGTTTATGTAGGCCTCGCACATAATGGACATGCCCCACATCTAAGTCATTGTGTTTGGTCATGGTCTATAACTGTCAGAACTTGACCACATCCACGCATCCCCAAAATATTATTCATTTGATAGCACTACAAGTCATTTATCCGGCTGCATTGAGCGTACTCAATCAATCAATCAATCAATCAATCAATCAATCAATCAATCAATCAACCAATAAATCAATCAATCAATCAATCAATCAATCAATCAATCGATCAATCAATCAATCAATCAATCAATCAATTGATCAATCAATCAATCAATCAATTAATCAAGCAATCAATCAAGCAATCAATCAATTAATCAATCAATAAAACGTCTATAGCACATAAATCATCAGCGGACCGAGCCCAAATGCGCACATATATCCTTAGCATGATTATCTGTCATTATCCAGGCCACAGCTCAGGGCCCCGTTTTATCAAGCTGAAAAGATACGAGCTCGTAAGAATAGCTCATTTGCATATGAGGATCGTTAAGATTCAACGAGTGGGTCAGAGTGCTCGTATCCTGCCTATACATGTTAAGGAGGGAGACATACGAGGAAATTCAACGAGGTTCTATTTTCTCGTAAGTGGCAGGCCAAGGTCACGAGAATTAACGAGATCTCGTATCTTTTCAGCTTGATAAAACGGGGCCCTGGCTTGTTAACAGGGAATGAATGCATGAATGAATGGGGGTTTTAGGCCACCTTTGTGCACATATAGGCTACACCGGGCCAGGAGAACCTCCTGCGTATGGTGAGATGAATGAGATGACACTGCCCTCCAGACAGAAGATTCGAAATTCGAGCCCAATAATGAATCTATAGGAGTGAGCGGGGAAGAAACATTTGTTTCTTTGAAACCTTAATGCTAGAGCAGGGGACGAACCCTAGGATGAGAAAGCCAGATCAAATAGGTGAGATTTAAAATTGTTTGGGCAGTCATGTATGGCTGCCATGACTTACAATAATTAGTAAAATGTGTAGAAGGGTTTGTTTTTTTAGGCCTAGGCTAAATCAGGGTTTTCGCGGTGAACATGAAATTCCTTCAATTTTCTCTGTATTTTCCTTGATCGATTTCAATATTACCGGATGTGTACGAATCGAATTTTTTGAAACGCAAACATTTGCAAAAATGTTTGGGGTTTAATAATAATAGAGACTGAAAATAATTAGAAAAATATGGGTGTTGTTTAAAGCAACGATTTTAACGTTAATTATTATTGACCACCACACTTTACTTTATTTCCCCAGTCATAGTAGGCATCAGTTTTGTACAGTATATTGTCATGTGCATACATGTTATTCACAATAACAAGTGTAAATTTGGCAATGTAGATAAAAATATTTGGCATAAACACGCAAGGAGATAAACAATATATATAACACGGTCAATTATATTGGGATCATACATGTATGTTAACTTATGAGGTGACTGCCAACCAATAATATGTGTTAAATACCAGAGAATACTAATGTTGAAAATATATTGAGAATTTGACTGTGAAAATACAGTCCATAAATTTCCGTTGCCTTGGTGTTGTTTAAACTGGATCAAATTGTATTCATTTTTAGAACAAATGTGGTAATTCCGACGACAAACAGAACACCTAACATGCTTAAAAATTATTGTCATTCAATATTGAGTTATAATAATTATGATTGCAAGCGTGAATTTTCTGTTCCATATCGCTCAATTGATATATCTACCAAAATGACCAATTATCAGATGCCGATGATAACATTCCCCTGAAACGCGCCAGAAATTATTTCAAGCAAAATTTACACAGAATTATTCGCCAATCAGCCATTTTTAACTGTTTTTGGTGTGAATCTGTTAATTTCCTTTTATACAGTAAGGCACTTTATTTTACATATAGCAGTGTTTTAAGTAGACCTACCATGAAAGGTTTCTGAAGTCGAGCAATGTTTTTGTTTATTTTAGCATTAGATACAATTTTTTCATATCGTTTCAAATATGTACCATTGATGCCAAAATAAAAAGGACGCAAATTAACATGATTGATTGATATAAAAGTAGTTGTTGCCAAAAGTTGATACTCGGTACTGTCATTGCAGGGAACATTTTGATGGAAATTATTGATCGGTGAGTTTTCGTTATGGCCCAGTTGCCGTTGCCTTCTCTGTGAGTGCGGGCGAAGATCGGACAAATGATTTCCAAGCTCCAGATGAGTGCCACTTATCTATGTAAACAGCTCCAGTCTCCGGATACCAACATCGTTATGTGCCCCGATTGTCAAATAAAAACCAAGAATGGCCCAAAGTCATTTTTTTGTAGATCCTAACCCTCGGAATTCACTGCCTGTAGCCACAACTTGTGGCCCACAAGAACATCCAACATCGATTATGACTTTGCGAAAATTAATAAAGACCTATTTGTTGAATTTGACTTTTCCACCATAGCTCCTTTGTTGCCCATCTCATTAATGTTGACGTCTAATATATGCCTTGATTTGGACACTTCTAATCTTCTAGCACTGATATCATCTTATGGGTTAAGCACTGTAAAACTGAAGTGCTCTTACTTGAATTAAGTCATGTCCCGTCTCCATGCTTGATTAAGATTAAATCAACTTGTCCCCCAATTTCATCCTGGCAAACAACCTGCTGCAGTTTGACCAGTAAGCTGATCAGGTGGGCGTGTCGGGTCGTTGTTGGCTGTATCTGACGATGTGATATTAGACAGGTCCATACCAGGCAAAAACTGCCATATTTTCCTGTCAAGGTTTTCTCAGTGGATTCAGCTACCTGAAACTATACTATTTGAAATAAGCTTCGGGGCCACCCTAAAATATTCCTCAAATCCAATATGGCGGCCAAAATTCAAAATGGCCGCCAAATTACCTAAAATTGTAATTTTTTGGAGTTCCCTTTCTTAAATAAAATCCAAACGACTTCTAATTATGGTATTTAATGGTAAAGTAAGATGATTCCATCATCTAGAATTCACGACAACACGTTATTCACATTTAAATCCAAGATGGCCGCCGGGCTTACAACTGTATGGACAACTTTTTATATTTCCTGTTCTAGTAGTGATACATTTATTATATTGGAGTCTATTCATAGGTTTTGGGAGACAAGGAATCAATTTATTCACTTTTTATTTTAATTAGGTCATCAGGTCATGTGATAAAAATAAATTAAATAATATCCAAAATGGCTGCCGTCGAGGGGATCCAATTAATTCTTAAATTTTTAGAGCAGAGTGTTAGAAACTAATGTGATACCTCATTTTCGACTAATTTGGGTACACTGATTACGTTGAAATGGTTATTTTTACGTTTCAAGGTCATCTAGAAGTAAAAAATAAGATGGCTGCCAATGTCAACATAAAAATGTTTTTCTTACGAATAACTAATATTAATTATTTTATTCTTCAATTATAGACCCATAATAATTGAATTACGTACTCCGATTTAGGGTACTTTGAAGACGTTGATTGCAATACAATTTATATTTCAGGGCCACCCTAAAATATTCATCAAATCCAATAGGGCGACCACTAATTCAAAATGGCCGTCAAATGACCTAGAATTTTAACTTCTTTGAATTCCCTTAAAAAAACATCTTCTATAGTTATGGAATTTAATGGTGGAGTAAGATGTTTCGATCATCCAGAATGCACGACAGTACTTTATTAACATATAAATCCAAGATGGCCGCCGAGCTTACATCTGTATGAGAAACACTTCTATGTCCAGCTCTGGTAGTGATATAATTATTATCTTGAAATCTATACATATGTTTTAGGAGTCAAGGAATCCTTTCCTTTACTTTTTGTTTTAATTAGGTCATCAGGTCATGTAATAACAATAAATAAAATAATATCCAAAATGGCTGCCGCCGAGAAGATCCAACTTCTAACACGCTTGGTCTCAATTTAAATAAAAAAGAAACTGCACGGTTAGACAACATTTTGTATTTTAATTCCTCATAAACATTTATTCCCAAATGTCCAATCACTATCATCTGAATACACCCCGCAACCGTCTGCAGATGTAGCAGAAAGCTGATCCATGCTGCTGTCATCGCTCTCTGAAACGTCATCATATTCATCATATTCACCATCTCCTACAAAAAATAACATGTACATTGATATAATGGGGACAAATGTCAGTATAGAAAATCAAAGCAATATATAAAAATGATGAAACTGGCATTTGTAACTTATCCACCTTGCTGTTGTCGCTTTCTGTAGTCCTCTCCTGATCCTTCTATCGTGTGGCTGGTGGAATTGGTTCTCTTCTTAGATGGGGGCTCATCTCTTTCTTCTATTGTATCTCCCATGTCCGCATCATATTCAACATGACCTATTAACAGAAAAACAGAAATCACGCATATGGTCATGATAAATTATATGATAGGAAAACAAATTAATGAAGAAGCTCTGGCATTTTAACTCCACTTACCTTGCTGTTGATTTTTTCTGTTCTTTTTTGGACTTGGAGAGGCTTGGCGGGAGTTGCGGACAGGTAAACCATATTAGCTGAATTCCATCATCTGTTTCTTCTCATCCCCTGTCAGTGATAGAAGGATACTCTATATTCTGTTTCAAAGACTGGTATCACACCAATGTCTGTAGGTCGCTCCTCTTTAGGTGCTCATTCGTGCTACTCTCGTCTGGCAAGAGGCTGGAACTATATTTCACCCTCGTTTCAACAAATCTTTCTTGTTCACTTCCAGAGTACATGCATGTTCTGAAGAAGCATTTAGCTTTCGTAACATCTTGAACAGGATGTAGTGAACTGCCTAGTTCTGAGAGTAGATGGGACTTCCCCTGTTTCATCAACTTCTTGATTGGCTTGATTTTTCCAATACGAAATGGGAATGATGTTGTGTCACATCCAGTTATACTATGGTATGCTGGAAGAACTTCACACACTTCTTCTCCAAAGTGAGTTGTGAGTTTATTCACACTAATGTACCGATGGTAAATCTTCATCATCCAGTCGTGTAATGGTTTACAACCATTACAACCATAACTGAGAAGAATAAAGACATTTGTATCAGTTGCCCTAATAATAACAGGAGCTGTGGACTGTCTTGCATGAACGATTAGCCTTGTATCAGCCTCATGATAGTTGCAGGATTGAAGCTTCTCAATTTTCGTCTTTGTGATCAACCAGGTATTCTCTTCCTCTGTCACTGTGAGTGGCATTTTTTAGCTTGGATCTCGCTGAATCAGTTTTGAAGTGTGTGACGAGAAATCGGATCCGTTCCGTTTTGTTTTCTAAGTTTTATAGAAATAAGTCCCAATCTTTGCCTTCAGCTCAGTACTTGTGATGCGGGCTCTTCTGCTCGAAACCCCTCGGCGACGTTGGGTTAGCTGCTTGGTTGTGGGTAATATGTTTTCTATCTGCAGTGGCTTTGAATTGATTTGTGACAAGCAGAATTTCAGTAGGAGTTATGGAGTTTGCTTTCTCAATGAGGTAGTTCCTAAGTGCTGCCTTAGAACCTTGTCGTAAGTCTCGTTCTGGTGTGGCTAGAGCAAGTGGGACAGTTGTCAGAGGGTATGAATGTACAAACCAAAAGCTTGTCGATCTTCCTTGAGAACGCTCACAGCCTTTGGGTCCTTCTGGCAATCTTGTCAAAAAAGTACTTCCATTGTGGCTTTGAGTTTCTGGTGAACTAATTATCTGATACTTCTCTCCTGCTTCCATTGATGACAACAATCCAATAACAATATTGTGATCAATTTCCACACCAGTTTTCATATGACGAGCGGAGCCAATCAGAAAAGGGTCAAAGTACTTATCAAGTTGACGGACTAGGCCCTGCACAATGTTGTCATGCTGTCGCCTTGCCCCTATATTAATCTCTTTGTGAGTTGAAGAGGTCAGGATATCTAATGTTTTCTTCAGTGTAGCTTTGAGCTTTGCCATTATGTGACTCGTCTTGATGAATGTATCTGTTGTCTGCTAACTGGTACTGTATTCACCTTGCATTGGGCCACCTCTGACTTTCACTTCTTGGTTGATTGTTGTTTCAGTTATAAAATCCCCATGGATTGTAGAGAAAGGCTCACCAGACCAGTAGTGTGATGAGTGGTTTGTGAGCATGTCGATGTCTGTTGTTTACCATCTGAGTTATTAAACGTGATGTGTACACTCCGACCTTGGATAAAACCGAGAGGTAGCATCTTCTTGTGTTCCATAGTAATAGACTTTGCCCATTTACTGTTCAAGTCATGGACATCTGTGCAGGGTATTCCAACTCCACAGCGATTCAGCAGAGTAGTCGCCTCCTTACTACATTTGATTCTGTGAATGGTCACACTTAAAGCAGTTCCTAATGGCGATCTCTCAGCTTTGGCCATCTTTTCCCACCTCTGACTTATAGTTAAGATTGTCTCTGCTTCAGCCCTGTTTGTAGGCCTAACTGTTGCATGACCAAATTCATTTGTGGATCTCCAGGGATTTATTGACCATCAGATATCATTATATAGGCCTATATAATGGAGAGTTTTATGACTAACAAGTAGGTCGAACATTTCATCTGATTCCAGAGGCCATTTGATGGCATTCCTTTAGGAAAGCTTTTGTCAAATCAGTTTCACCTGCCCTGAATTGTAGCAGCAGAATATGATATGAGATTGGCTGCACTGGAATGCACTACCAGCCTGTTTCCAAATATATGATAATCAATAGATCCGAATTCCGCAATGAGGCGCGTCTTAGGAGTAAATGCCTTTGTAACCGGTAGGTCATCAAGGTCAGTATCTTCACTCATCTCCTTTATATCTTCAATTAACTATGCGGAGAAATAGGTGGAAAAACCTGTCCATGACCTCCGAACCTAATTTATCCTTTTCTACTTTATCAGCAGTTGGCTGTTTTTATCGTATACATAAGTGAAATTAACATAGCAAGTCTTGTGATAGTAGAGATCGAGCGCAAATAAAATCATATGATGTTCCGCTTAGAATAACCTCCTATCGCTTAGCTGCAGCATAGTACCTATTTTCCTCATCTTTGATTTTCAGGTCCATAGAACATTTGCTGACAGCATTTTGCTCTGAGCATCTATCTTTTTTTATTGTTTTCTTATTTTTGACCTCTAGATGACCTTGAAACGTAGAAATGACCATTCCAACGTAATCAGTGTACCCAAATTAATCGGACATGAGGTCTTACATTAGTTTCTGGGACTCTGTTCTCAAAAGTTAGGAATTCAGGAGTTAAAAGTTGGATCCCCTCGACGGCAACCATTTTGGATATTATTTTATTTATTGTTATGACATGACCTGATGACCTAATTAAAATAAAATGTGAATAAATTGATTCCTTGACTCCCAAAACATATGAATAGACTCCAATATAATAAATGTATCACTACCAGAACAAGAGATATAAGTGTTTTCCCGTACAGGTGTTAGCCCGGCGGCCATCTTGGATTTAAATGTGAATAAAGTCTTGTCGTGAATTCTATATGATGGAAGCATCTTACTTTACCATTAGATACCATAATTAGAAGTTTTTATAATTTTTTTAACAGATGAAGCCCAAAAAGTTACAGTTCTAGGTAATCTGGCTGCCATTTTGGATTTTGGCCGCCATATTGGATTTGAGGAATATGTTAGGGTGGCCCAGAAGCCTATTTCAAATAGTATAGTTTCAGGTAGCTGAATCCACTGAGAAAACCTTGACAGGAAAAGATGGCAGTTTTTGCCTGGCATGGACCTGTCTATATCTGCTTGAGTGATGTAATGCCTGCCTCAGCCAGATGCCTCCAGATATTCGCTAAGGAGTGCGGGCGAAGATCGGACCAATGATTTCCAAGCTCCAGATGAGTGCCACTTATCTATGTAAACAGCTCCAGTCTCCGGATACCAACATCGTTATGTGCCCCGATTGTCAAATAAAAACCAAGAATGGCCCAAAGTCATTTTTTTGTAGATCCTAACCCTCGGAATTCACTGCCTGTAGCCACAACTTGTGGCCCACAAGAACATCCAACATCGATTATGACTTTGCGAAAATTAATAAAGACCTATTTGTTGAATTTGACTTTTCCACCATAGCTCCTTTGTTGCCCATCTCATTAATGTTGACGTCTAATATATGCCTTGATTTGGACACTTCTAATCTTCTAGCACTGATATCATCTTATGGGTTAAGCACTGTAAAACTGAAGTGCTCTTACTTGAATTAAGTCATGTCCCGTCTCCATGCTTGATTAAGATTAAATCAACTTGTCCCCCAATTTCATCCTGGCAAACAACCTGCTGCAGTTTGACCAGTAAGCTGATCAGGTGGGCGTGTCGGGTCGTTGTTGGCTGTATCTGACGATGTGATATCTGCTTGAGTGATGTAATGCCTGCCTCAGCCAGATGCCTCCAGATATTCGCTAAGGATCTTGCACGTGGCGATCTCAACATACATACCACCAAACAATGCAGATTACGCATTGCTTTCTTCAACGTGTGGAGGAGGGGGCAGCACCACAGAGTCAATTTGGCCAGGGCAAACTGTGTAACGTCTACAACAGTGACAGGGAGTTTCATAGGGTTAAGAAATTGCGTGGCTTCACACATGACTTCCATCTCATGCTTGATCATGGCAACAGTAGCAGCTTTCTTATTCAGTTATTAAACAGCGACAGACTTATGGCAGATTGCAACTCAGGAGGGTCATATCTTGACGAGAAGAATTGTAAGCAGACCAAGCAACACCAACTCTTACTTTCCTATCTCGGCCTTGTCAATGAGTCAGTTGACAGTTTCGATCTCATGTGATGGCTTGGGCACAGCCACCTCCTCCTTTTGAAGTATCACAGCTGGGATAGTAGCTAAGTGATCAAGCAGTTGAATTGATCGTTTCGGTCAATAGTTTCTGGAGAAGACAGATTTATGTACAATCTGGGGTTGGTCCTGGACTCCTGGTTGGACTTGGGGTAGAACCGAAAGAGGCTGATGACGTGTTATAAAGAGACATTTCATTTCAATTTAACATACATTGCTTTATAATTTACAAAAAAAAAATTGTACATACCAAATATTTATTAAGGACTGGGAAAATTCAAGTTATTGTGATGAAGCACGTCTCACCAGCAACTACTCATTTTTCTAAATGACACCAGGTTTACTTTTGTCAACAGTTTCTATACGCACACAACCCCTCTCGTATAAATGGGCGTGTCCAAATTTTAGCAGTAAACAAAACTTAGATTCATGGGAATGTTTTGGAGTTTAAGAGTGGAGTGGAGTGGGGTGGGATGGGATGGGGTGGACACAGGGGAGGAGCTCTGGTAACGACTATGTCCGATAATCAGTTCAGAACACTGGTATTATTAGAAAGAAGCCTCTTAGGGCTCCGCCCTCACAGGCTTCTTTCTAATAATACCGTGTTCTTCACTAATTATCTAATACTTAACATAGCTGTTCTGATCTTCAGTGACCCGCTACGATGTGTTGTGCTTATAATATAAAGCTAGTGTTTAGTGCTGCACATTTATAATACAGCCGAGCATGTGTGCATGATAAATAATTGTACTACGGATAAAGTTACTGGCACTCAACATGATCTAGCACTTAACCGTTACACAGTTGAACAAGATGAATCATAGATACAATCCAGCACATCTCGTTCTTTTTTAAAAATGTGGTCCTTAACTGCCGGAGTGCCGGACTATTTTTAGTGTTTTGTTTTCGGGCTTGGATTTTGATCTGACATAACATTTTTTTTTGCTCAGTGAAAGCGCTTCAAATTTTCCAAGGTGCATCTTTTCCTGAAGTCTCACATTTTGTTTTATAATACTGGTCTAGCTATGAGACATATATTAGGCTAGCAAATAATGTCCGATAGTCGGCCATTTTAAATTTGAATTAGTTGAACTTTTTCAGGGTGCATCCTTCCATGACACCTCACATTTTATTTCATATTAATGATATAGCTATCTTCGACCAGGCGCGTAGCCAGCCGTACGCCAGTACGCACGTGCGTACACATTGTAAGGGAGAGAGAAAAAAAATATGACCCATCGAAAAAAGAAGCAACAAGTTAGCAGACTAGCCTAGTCTACATGTACATGCGCACTTAGCAGTCTATTCTTTATGTGGTGCTGCATAAAACGCCGGAAAAGTAGGATACAAATGCAATAGGCCTAAATGTTTCTCTTTTCAATGACAGTCACAAATTCATGACATGTATGACTATAGTGCCGCTAAACTTGCCGTGGACGAGCCCACACCCTAAAGATGTGGGGCCGTGGATTACTACATTCATTTTACCCGGGGAAATCAATTTTTTTCAACCAGGCAGTCAATGAGATCGATATCCACCCCAAGGTGGAAAAATGCTAATAACATTTCACTGTTTTTTTTTACAAATGAACTGAGCGTACGATGTATACAATTTAACCTTTTATTAACCTGATTAATCGAGGCAAGTCTTAGATATGAGCGTCCAAAGAAATGTCCCACTTTTTTACCCTTGAGTGGGCATTATAATCTGTGGCAGTTCTGTTTCAGCAACGTTATGGGGCTAATTCTAAACGATCTATTTTTGTACCTGCACTGCACTGTGTTAAACAAATGATAGGCTGCACAATGACATGTATACATGCATAAATCCCATGCTACACTGACTAGCTTCTCAGACGTGAAGACACTGGTGACAAGAGTGAAATCCCATGCAGGCATTCAACCAATGTTATACTAATGTTGGTTCATTGTCTACGACACTGGCCCAACATTAAAACAATTTTGTTTCAACATCTCATGTTTGCTCAGGGCTGATTTATGCCTATCACAGCGAATCATGTAACCAGGTAATAATGATCAAATAACGTTTTCGTATAGTGTATATATAGTGTATATATAGTGAATAGTTTCGTTTTCGTGTAAAGTTATCTGTTTTGTATACTGTCCGGCAGCTGGCATAGGAATAAAAATCATGGATATAGATCTGTATGCCTAAAAATAATAGTTATTTCATCTTTTAACCCCTCCACATACTCTAGCCTCTAATTATGTATGACTAAAAAACATTAAGGGCCATTAACTCTTTGATTCACAACATGTCCTTCAGACAGTTATTTATTTCATGAAAATTCAATCTCAAAATATTTACTTCAAAAACACTAAACCCACCCCCCCCCCTGGCGATCGAGTGGTGGCCCCCTTATGACCAATCACAGAATGTCCAGCTTAGCTATTATTCGTGCACACAAAGACACTACGTAGACTACATAGTCAAATGCTGGATCCGCCATGTCTGTTTTTATGAAAAAGTTGAGGCTATCTATGGATAATCGTACTTGACCGAAAATAATCAGTAAATTTCAATATGTAATCACTGAGTAAAATGATTTAAATTATATTATAACTTGATATAATTCGATTTTTAATTTTGTTGCTGTATTCAATTAGAAATTTTACAAGAAATATAAAAAAAAATATAAATTTATAAATCAATATCTTTACCGCAAATACCATCAGATGCCACCATTTGCGATCTTTTTTTTCAAATTTTCCTCGGGGGAGGCCGCCCGGACCCCCCCCCACCGTGTCCGCTGGGCTGCGCGCAGCGGTTATGGGGGTTGCCCCCATAAAATAGCAGCCATGAATTAGGGAAAATCCACTCCCTCCCCGCTTCGGAAAAGCTCTGTAAATCCGTACCCCTAGCGTTGTGCGTACACATGTTCATAACCCTGGCTACGCCCCTGTCGACGGTGTTTATGACATTCCGCAGAATCTTTCAATTGAATATACTACTGCTATAAATTAGACCAAAGTGCTGGGTAAACATCTAGGTGAGGGTAAAGTAACAAGAAAGGCACATCAAGGGATCTTTTACCTATGTCCACTATGGCTGTAGGCTACACATAATCTAAACAGTATACTGTAATATATTTTTATTTCGCGTGGAATTAATAAGGACCGTGAGCGCGAAATCATATTCCAAACAAAATATTGTTCCCAATATAAGTGTTTCGTGAGCTTTTGGAGTGGGTTTTAAAGGGTGTGACTGACGCTGTGCAGTCGACCGTGGTTATGTAATCCATTCGTGCGATGGTCACTTGTGAAAGTTTAAATCCTAGGACTTATATTCAAATGACTGAATGACAACGGCTGAATGACAACATATAAAATATATTTTTATTATGATAAAAAACATAACTTGATACCATCCAATACTTTTTATTTTATTCTCATTTTATTCTCAACCTGCTTGTACAAAGGCCTTGATAATACGTATGTTTTCTGTTTGATTTATTCGATGACTGCTATTAACATGATTAACCAGCGGGCATGAAGGGGTTTAATGAAAGATGTCTTGATGTCAACGTTGATCTTTCTATGTCAAATTGAGGGGGTGTTGACCCCGCAAACACGAGACGTTAATCCAGTGCTGGCGTGATACTGGGCCAGCGTCGAAGACAGTGGACCAGCATTTCCCTAACACTGCATCAACGCGTTGTGTTCACCAGGGTCAGACTCAATGTTGTTAGGGAGTTGTGGACGCGTTTCTTGGCATGTGTTTTTTTTTAAGTTTCTGAGTTAAGTGACAGTAGTTAAACCCAAATTTATGCAAATATTACACAAATATATGCACAGATATAGTTATTTTAAATTCCCACAATCAAACAGATAAGATGAGCTTTTTTAAAAACAAATTAAAGTCAAATATATATAGACATAGTTCACTGAAACGACACATGTAGTAAATCAGCAACAGAATAATAATTAAATGATAACCTGTTGGACTGATAAGGTTGATCAGCCTCAATGGTCAGTCATCCCCCTCCAGTTAATTGGTGATTATACATTATGTCTACCGACGACGTTGCGTCATAGTGATTACTAGTTGGGAAGGGTGGTGACGGTCGTTACGGCGCGTTAACAATACACTGTTTGCACGATTTTGCGCATTAGCAGGACTCCCAACTAAATAGTTCAGTTTTAATCACCGAGTGGCGTGTTGTAATAGAAGTGTGACAGGACTCCCAACTAGATAGTTCAGCTTTTAGTCACTGTAGTGTGTGGCGTGTTGCTATTGGGAAAGGTGTATTGCATGTCTTAGACTAAAAAAATCAACTATAAAAATTATTTTTACGCGAAATTAAAAGACTGCGAAATGGTAAAAAATCGGGTTTACGCGAAAATTCATACACGCGAAATAAAAGTATAGTATATTAAAAGATATGCTCCGGAAACAAAGTGCATGTCAAAACATCTACCGGGTAATTAGGCCAAAGAATTATACCAAAAGTAGGTCAAAGGACAGTTACCCCCAAAATGCACAATTTGAAGATAATCGGACTAGCAAACCCTGAGATACATGTATGCTCTGGAAGTGTATGGGCCTATGTCAAAATCTATGTCAAATCTAAATAGGCCATAGCAGCCTACAGAATCAAATGTAGATGAAAGTACAGATACCCAAAAGGCACATCTACACCCCTAGAGGTGTTGTGAGCAAAATATGAAGACAATCGGACAAGTGGTTCCTTTCTCAAAGAAACGGTTAACGAGTTGGCACCAGCGCTTCCGTCTTTATTCACTCAGTTTTTGACAGCAGGTCAACTGCCTGACTACCTGGCTCACTGCAAATGTCTCACCTGTATTTGAAAAAGGGAACAAAGATTGGCTGTTAATTATTGTCCTGGATCATTGACATGTGTGTGCTGCAAATTATTAGAAAATATTGTGGTAAAGCGTATATATACTTCAACATCTCGAAAAGCATATATATACTTCTCGAAAAGCAGATTCCAGCATGGGTTTAGATCCGGGAAGATTTGCGAAACACAGTTAATTTCAACAACACATGACTTACTAACAAAAGCAGTGCTGGATTTTTCCAAAGCGTTTGATACGGTCCCTCATCAACGCCTCATGGCGAAACTTGCCCATTACGAAATTCGTGACAACCTACACTCGTGAATTAGAAACTTTCTGGTAAACCGTACTCAACAGGTTGTCTGTGAGGGACAGTCTTCTAAATCCATCAAAGTAGCATCTGGCGTCACACAAGGTACGGTACTCGGCCCTCCATTGTTTCTGTGCTTCATTGATGACATGTCAGACTGCATTAAATCCAGCTGCCGTCTGTTTGCAGATGACTGTCGCGTATATGGACTAATGAATTGTATTGAGGATTTTATTCAGCTACAGAAAGACCTAACATCGCTGCATGAGTGGTCAAAAAAGTGGGGTATGCGGTTTAAACCCCATAAATGTTATATCATGGGCACTCCTGGCCGATATAAGCCTTCATATTTCTACCAAATGAATGACGAAGTCCTCCAACAGGTTCAGTCCACACCGTACCTAGGCATTGAGCTCTCCGAAGTTACGACCACATCGCACATCTCAAAAACAGTGAAAAGGCTAACAAAATGCTAGGTTTTGTATAGAATGCATTAAAGAACGTTCATATCAGAGAATTAGTTATAGGTCTATGGTTCACATACAGCTCTGGTGCGGTCTGGTATTGAATATGGGGCATGTGTGTGTGATCCATCTAAGCAGAAGGATGATGACAGCTTAGAAATAGTGCATCCAGCTGTGGATATACGTCACTCGCGCCGCTTACCTAAAAACTCGGATACCATGAAATTGAAACGAATATTTCAAGTGCCTATGAAAACTTGGCCATTTTCAGCGAAGTAAACATGTGATCCTTTTGAACTAATACATTAAAAAAGGAGGTCTCTGTGTCAGAGCCTTGCGATGTCATCATACAATTTATTCCAGGTGTTTCAAACGGCATGGTCCTAAACGAGTTGATGGTGCTACATCACTACTGACTGCCGATCTTCACCGTAGAAATCGTGTGGTTCACAGTCATCATCGTGGGGTTGTCATCGCATTGCGTTTGGAATCGCCGTGTGGTTGTCATCATTCACTGTTTTTGTCATTGCTGTGTGGTTGTCATCACCTGACACCATGTAGTTGTCATTGCCTTGCAGTAGTCATCATCTTGCGGTTGTCATCGTCGTGTGTTGTCAGCGCCGTGGGGTTGTCATTACTACATGTGATTGTCATCACTATGTGGTTATCATCACCGTGTGGTTATCATCACCGTGTGGTTGTCATCACCGTGTGGTTGTCATCGCTGTGTGGTTGTCATCGCCGTGTAGTTGTCATCGCTGTGTGGTTGTCATCGCCGTGTGGTTATCATCACCGAGTGGTTGTCATCGCCGTGTGCTTGTCATCGCCGTGTGGTTATCATCGCTGTGTGGTTGTCATCGCCGTGTGGTTGTCATCGCTGTGTGGTTGTCATCACCGTGTGGTTATCATCACCGTATGGCTGTCATCGCCGTGCGGTTGTCATCACTGTGTGGTTATCATCACCGTGTGGTTGTCATCACCGTGTGGTTGTCATCACCGTGTGGTTGTCATCACTGTGTGGTTATCATCACTGTGTGGTTGTCATCACCGTGTGGTTATCATCACCGTGTGGTTGTCATCACTGTGTGGTTATCATCACTGTGTGGTTGTCATCACCGTGTGGTTATCATCACCGTATGGCTGTCATCGCCGTGCGGTTGTCATCACTGTGTGGTTATCATCACCGTGTGGTTGTCATCACCGTATGGCTGTCATCGCCGTGCGGTTGTCATCACTGTGTGGTTATCATCACCGTGTGGTTGTCATCGCTGTGTGGTTGTCATCACCGTGTGGTTATCATCACCGTATGGCTGTCATCGCCGTGCGGTTGTCATCACTGTGTGGTTATCATCACCGTGTGGTTGTCATCGCCGTGTGGTTGTCATCACCGTGTGGTTATCATCGCTGTGTGGTTGTCATCGCTGTGTGGTTATCATCACTGTGTGGTTGTCATCGCTGTGTGGTTGTCATCACTGTGTGGTTATCATCACTGTGTGGTTGTCATCACCGTGTGGTTGTCATCACCGTGTGGTTATCATCGCTGTGTGGTTGTCATCGCTGTGTGGTTGTCATCACCGTGTGGTTATCATCGCTGTGTGGTTATCATCACTGTGTGGTTGTCATCGCTGTGTGGTTGTCATCACTGTGTGGTTATCATCACTGTGTGGTTGTCATCACCGTGTGGTTGTCATCACCGTGTGGTTATCATCGCTGTGTGGTTGTCATCGCTGTGTGGTTGTCATCACTGTGTGGTTGTCATCGCTGTGTGGTTGTCATCACCGTGTGGTTGTCATCGCCGTGTGGTTGTCATCACCGTGTGGTTGTCATCGCTGTGTGGTTGTCATCCCTGTGTGGTTGGCATCGCTGTGTGGTTGTCATCACCGTGTGGTTGTCATCACCGTGTGGTTGTCATCGCTGTGTGGTTGCCATCGCCGTGTGGTTATCATGCTGTGTGGTTGTCATCGCTGTGTGGTTGTCATCAACGTGTGGTTTTCATCACCATGTGGTTGTCATCGCTGTGTGGTTGTCATCACTGTGTGGTTATCATCACTGTGTGCACAGTGTGGTTATCATCACCGTGTGGTTGACGTGTCATCGCCGTGTGGTTGTCATCACTGTGTGGTTATCATCACCGTGTGGTTGTCATCACTGTGTGGTTGTCAACACCGTGTGGTTGTCATCGCCGTGTGGTTGTCATCACCGTGTGGTTGTCATCGCTGCGTGGTTGTCATTGCTGTGTGGTTGTCATCGCTGTGTGGTTGTCATCACCGTGTGGTTGTTATCGCCGTGTGCTTGTCCTCACCATGTGGTTCTCATCGCTGTGTGGTTATCATCACCGTGTGGTTCTCATCGCTGTGTGGTTGTCATCACCGTGTGGTTTTCATCACTGTGTGGTTGTCATCGCTGTGTGGTTGTCATCACTGTGTGGTTATCATCACTGTGTGGTTGTCATCACCGTGTGGTTGTCATCACCGTGTGGTTGTCATTGCTGTGTGGTTGTCATCACTGTGTGGTTGTCATCGCTGTGTGGTTGTCATCGCCGTGTGGTTGTCATTGCTGTGTGGTTATCATCGCCGTGTTGTTGTCATCACTGTGTGGTTATCATCGCTGTGTGGTTGTCATCGCTGTGTGGTTGTCATCACCGTGTGGTTGTCATCGCCGTGTGGTTGTCATCACCGTGTGGTTGTCATCGCTGTGTGGTTGTCATCGCTGTGTGTGTGTGGTTGTCATCGCTGTGTGGTTGTCATCACCGTGTGGTTGTCATCACCGTGTGGTTGTCATCGCTGTGTGGTTGTCATCGCCGTGTGGTTATCATCGCTGTGTGGTTGTCATAGCTGTGTGGTTGTCATCATCGTGTGGTTTTCATCACCGTGTGGTTGTCATCGCTGTGTGGTTGTCATCGCTGTGTGTGTGTGGTTGTCATCGCTGTGTGGTTGTCATCACCGTGTGGTTGTCATCACCGTGTGGTTGTCATCGCTGTGTGGTTGTCATCGCCGTGTGGTTATCATCGCTGTGTGGTTGTCATAGCTGTGTGGTTGTCATCACCGTGTGGTTTTCATCACCGTGTGGTTGTCATAGCTGTGTGGTTGTCATCATCGTGTGGTTATCATCACCGTGTGGTTGTCATCACTGTGTGGTTGTCATCGCTGTGTGGTTGTCATCACCGTGTGGTTGTCATCGCCGTGTGGTTGTCATCACCGTGTGGTTGTCATCGCTGTGTGGTTGTCATTGCTGTGTGGTTGTCATCGCTGTGTGGTTGTCATCACCGTGTGGTTGTCATCGCCGTGTGGTTGTCCTCACCATGTGGTTGTCATCACTGTGTGGTTATCATCACCGTGTGGTTGACGTGTCATCACTGTGTGGTTGTCATCACCGTGTGGTTGTCATCGCTGTGTGGTTATCATCACCGTGTGGTTGTTATCACCTTGTGGTTGTCATCGCTGTGTGGTTGTCATCGCTGTGTGGTTGTCATCACTGTGTGGTTGTCATCGCTGTGTGGTTGTCATCACCGTGTGGTTGTCTTTGCCGTGTGGTTGTCATCACCGTGTGGTTGTCATCGCTGTGTGGTTGTCATCGCTGTGTGGTTGTCATCACCGTGTGGTTATCATCACCGTATGGCTGTCATCGCCGTGCGGTTGTCATCACTGTGTGGTTATCATCACCGTGTGGTTGTCATCACTGTGTGGTTATCATCACTGTGTGGTTGTCATCACCGTGTGGTTATCATCACCGTGTGGTTATCATCACCGTGTGGTTGTCATCACCGTGTGGTTCTCATCGCTGTGTGGTTGTCATCGCCGTGTGGTTGTCATCGCTGTGTGGTTGTCATCACCGTGTGGTTATCATCACCGTATGGCTGTCATCGCCGTGCGGTTGTCAACACTGTGTGGTTATCATTATCGTGTGGTTGTCATCATTGTGTGGTTATCATCACTGTGTGGTTGTCATCACCGTGTGGTTGTCATCACCGTGTGGTTCTCATCGCTGTGTGGTTGTCATCACTGTGTGCACAGTGTGGTTATCATCGCTGTGTGGTTGTCATCGCTGTGTGGTTGTCATCACTGTGTGGTTGTCATCGCTGTGTGGTTGTCATCACCGTGTGGTTGTCATCGCCGTGTGGTTGTCATCACCGTGTGGTTGTCATCGCTATGTGGTTGTCATCACCGTGTGGTTGTCATCGCTGTGTGGTTGTCATCGCCGTGTAGTTGTCATCGCTGTGTGGTTGTCATCGCCGTGTGGTTATCATCACCGAGTGGTTGTCATCGCCGTGTGCTTGTCATCGCCGTGTGGTTATCATCGCTATGTGGTTGTCATCGCCGTGTGGTTGTCATCGCTGTGTGGTTGTCATCACCGTGTGGTTATCATCACCGTATGGCTGTCATCGCCGTGCGGTTGTCATCACTGTGTGGTTATCATCACCGTGTGGTTGTCATCGCTGTGTGGTTGTCATCACTGTGTGGTTTGTCATCACTGTGTGGTTGTCATCACTGCGTGGTTGTCATCACCGTGTGGTTATCATCACCGTGTGGTTGTCATCACCGTGTGGTTCTCATCGCTGTGTGGTTGTCATCACTGTGTGGTTATCATCACTGTGTGGTTGTCATCACCGTGTGGTTGTCATCACCGTGTGGTTCTCATCGCTGTGTGGTTGTCATCACTGTGTGCACAGTGTGGTTATCATCGCTGTGTGGTTGTCATCGCTGTGTGGTTGTCATCACTGTGTGGTTGTCATCGCTGTGTGGTTGTCATCACCGTGTGGTTGTCATCGCCGTGTGGTTGTCATCACCGTGTGGTTGTCATCGCTGTGTGGTTGTCATCCCTGTGTGGTTGGCATCGCTGTGTGGTTGTCATCACCGTGTGGTTGTCATCACCGTGTGGTTGTCATCGCTGTGTGGTTGCCATCGCCGTGTGGTTATCATGCTGTGTGGTTGTCATCGCTGTGTGGTTGTCATCAACGTGTGGTTTTCATCACCATGTGGTTGTCATCGCTGTGTGGTTGTCATCACTGTGTGGTTATCATCACTGTGTGCACAGTGTGGTTATCATCACCGTGTGGTTGACGTGTCATCGCCGTGTGGTTGTCATCACTGTGTGGTTATCATCACCGTGTGGTTGTCATCACTGTGTGGTTGTCAACACCGTGTGGTTTTCATCACTGTATGGTTGTCATCGCTGTGTGGTTGTCATCACTGTGTGGTTATCATCACTGTGTGGTTGTCATCACCGTGTGGTTGTCATCACCGTGTGGTTGTCATCGCTGCGTGGTTGTCATTGCTGTGTGGTTGTCATCGCTGTGTGGTTGTCATCACCGTGTGGTTGTCATCGCCGTGTGGTTGTCCTCACCATGTGGTTCTCATCGCTGTGTGGTTATCATCACCGTGTGGTTCTCATCGCTGTGTGGTTGTCATCACCGTGTGGTTTTCATCACTGTATGGTTGTCATCGCTGTGTGGTTGTCATCACTGTGTGGTTATCATCACTGTGTGGTTGTCATCACCGTGTGGTTGTCATCACCGTGTGGTTGTCATTGCTGTGTGGTTGTCATCACTGTGTGGTTGTCATCGCTGTGTGGTTGTCATCGCCGTGTGGTTGTCATTGCTGTGTGGTTATCATCGCCGTGTTGTTGTCATCACCGTGTGGTTATCATCGCTGTGTGGTTGTCATCGCTGTGTGGTTGTCATCACCGTGTGGTTGTCATCGCCGTGTGGTTGTCATCACCGTGTGGTTGTCATCGCTGTGTGGTTGTCATCGCTGTGTGTGTGTGGTTGTCATCGCTGTGTGGTTGTCATCACCGTGTGGTTGTCATCACCGTGTGGTTGTCATCGCTGTGTGGTTGTCATCGCCGTGTGGTTATCATCGCTGTGTGGTTGTCATAGCTGTGTGGTTGTCATCACCGTGTGGTTTTCATCACCGTGTGGTTGTCATCGCTGTGTGGTTGTCATCACTGTGTGGTTATCATCACCGTGTGGTTGTCATCACTGTGTGGTTGTCATCGCTGTGTGGTTGTCATCACCGTGTGGTTGTCATCGCCGTGTGGTTGTCATCACCGTGTGGTTGTCATCGCCGTGTGGTTGTCATCACCGTGTGGTTGTCATCGCCGTGTGGTTGTCCTCACCATGTGGTTGTCATCACTGTGTGGTTATCATCACAGTGTGGTTGACGTGTCATCACTGTGTGGTTGTCATCACCGTGTGGTTGTCATCGCTGTGTGGTTGTCATCGCTGTGTGGTTGTCATCACCGTGTGGTTGTCATCACCGTGTGGTTGTCATCGCTGTGTGGTTGTCATCGCTGTGTGGTTGTCATCACCGTGTGGTTGTCATCACTGTGTGGTTATCATCACTGTGTGCACAGTGTGGTTATCATCACCGTGTGGTTGACGTGTCATCGCCGTGTGGTTGTCATCACTGTGTGGTTATCATCACCGTGTGGTTGTCATCACTGTGTGGTTGTCATCGCTGTGTGGTTGTCATCACCGTGTGGTTGTCATCGCCGTGTGGTTGTCATCACCGTGTGGTTGTCATCGCTGTGTGGTTGTCATTGCTGTGTGGTTGTCATCGCTGTGTGGTTGTCATCACCGTGTGGTTGTCATCGCCGTGTGGTTGTCCTCACCATGTGGTTGTCATCACTGTGTGGTTATCATCACAGTGTGGTTGACGTGTCATCACTGTGTGGTTGTCATCACCGTGTGGTTGTCATCGCTGTGTGGTTGTCATCGCTGTGTGGTTATCATCACCGTGTGGTTGTCATCACCGTGTGGTTGTCATCGCTGTGTGGTTGTCATCGCTGTGTGGTTGTCATCACTGTGTGGTTGTCATCGCTGTGTGGTTGTCATCACCGTGTGGTTGTCTTTGCCGTGTGGTTGTCATCACCGTGTGGTTGTCATCGCTGTGTGGTTGTCATCGCTGTGTGGTTGTCATCACCGTGTGGTTATCATCACCGTGTGGTTCTCATCGCTGTGTGGTTGTCATCACTGTGTGCACAGTGTGGTTATCATCGCTGTGTGGTTGTCATCGCTGTGTGGTTGTCATCACTGTGTGGTTGTCATCGCTGTGTGGTTGTCATCACCGTGTGGTTGTCATCGCCGTGTGGTTGTCATCACCGTGTGGTTGTCATCGCTGTGTGGTTGTCATCACCGTGTGGTTGTCATCGCTGTGTGGTTGTCATCGCCGTGTAGTTGTCATCGCTGTGTGGTTATCATCACCGAGTGGTTATCATCGCCGTGTGCTTGTCATCGCCGTGTGGTTATCATCGCTGTGTGGTTGTCATCGCCGTGTGGTTGTCATCGCTGTGTGGTTGTCATCGCTGTGTGGTTGTCATCACCGTGTGGTTGTCATCGCCGTGTGGTTGTCATCACCGTGTGGTTGTCATCGCTGTGTGGTTGTCATCACCGTGTGGTTGTCATCGCTGTGTGGTTGTCATCGCCGTGTAGTTGTCATCGCTGTGTGGTTATCATCACCGAGTGGTTATCATCGCCGTGTGCTTGTCATCGCCGTGTGGTTATCATCGCTGTGTGGTTGTCATCGCCGTGTGGTTGTCATCGCTGTGTGGTTGTCATCACCGCGTGGTTATCGTCACCGTATGGCTGTCATCGCCGTGCGGTTGTCATCACTGTGTGGTTATCATCACTGTGTGGTTGTCATCGCTGTGTGGTTGTCATCACTGTGTGGTTTGTCATCACTGTGTGGTTGTCATCACTGTGTGGTTGTCATCGCTGTGTGGTTGTCATCACTGTGTGGTTTGTCATCACTGTGTGGTTGTCATCACTGTGTGGTTGTCATCACCGTGTGGTTATCATCACCGTGTGGTTGTCATCACCGTGTGGTTCTCATCGCTGTGTGGTTGTCATCGCCGTGTGGTTGTCATCGCTGTGTGGTTGTCATCACCGTGTGGTTATCATCACCGTATGGCTGTCATCGCCGTGCGGTTGTCATCACTGTGTGGTTATCATCACCGTGTGGTTGTCATCACTGTGTGGTTATCATCACTGTGTGGTTGTCATCACCGTGTGGTTGTCATCACCGTGTGGTTCTCATCGCTGTGTGGTTGTCATCACTGTGTGCACAGTGTGGTTATCATCGCTGTGTGGTTGTCATCGCTGTGTGGTTGTCATCACTGTGTGGTTGTCATCGCTGTGTGGTTGTCATCACCGTGTGGTTGTCATCGCCGTGTGGTTGTCATCACCGTGTGGTTGTCATCGCTGTGTGGTTGTCATCCCTGTGTGGTTGGCATCGCTGTGTGGTTGTCATCACCGTGTGGTTGTCATCACCGTGTGGTTGTCATCGCTGTGTGGTTGCCATCGCCGTGTGGTTATCATGCTGTGTGGTTGTCATCGCTGTGTGGTTGTCATCAACGTGTGGTTTTCATCACCATGTGGTTGTCATCGCTGTGTGGTTGTCATCACTGTGTGGTTATCATCACTGTGTGCACAGTGTGGTTATCATCACCGTGTGGTTGACGTGTCATCGCCGTGTGGTTGTCATCACTGTGTGGTTATCATCACCGTGTGGTTGTCATCACTGTGTGGTTGTCATCGCCGTGTGGTTGTCATCACCGTGTGGTTGTCATCGCTGCGTGGTTGTCATTGCTGTGTGGTTGTCATCGCTGTGTGGTTGTCATCACCGTGTGGTTGTCATCGCCGTGTGGTTGTCCTCACCATGTGGTTCTCATCGCTGTGTGGTTATCATCACCGTGTGGTTCTCATCGCTGTGTGGTTGTCATCACCGTGTGGTTTTCATCACTGTGTGGTTGTCATCGCTGTGTGGTTGTCATCACTGTGTGGTTATCATCACTGTGTGGTTGTCATCACCGTGTGGTTGTCATCACCGTGTGGTTGTCATCACCGTGTGGTTGTCATCACCGTGTGGTTCTCATCGCTGTGTGGTTGTCGTCACTGTGTGCACAGTGTGGTTATCATCGCTGTGTGGTTGTCATCGCTGTGTGGTTGTCATCACTGTGTGGTTGTCATCGCTGTGTGGTTGTCATCACCGTGTGGTTGTCATCGCTGTGTGGTTGCCATCGCCGTGTGGTTATCATGCTGTGTGGTTGTCATCGCTGTGTGGTTGTCATCAACGTGTGGTTTTCATCACCATGTGGTTGTCATCGCTGTGTGGTTGTCATCACTGTGTGGTTGTCATCACTGTGTGCACAGTGTGGTTATCATCACCGTGTGGTTGACGTGTCATCGCCGTGTGGTTGTCATCACTGTGTGGTTATCATCACTGTGTGGTTGTCATCGCTGTGTGGTTGTCATCACCGTGTGGTTGTCATCGCCGTGTGGTTGTCATCGCCGTGTGGTTGTCATCACCGTGTGGTTGTCATCGCTGCGTGGTTGTCATTGCTGTGTGGTTGTCATCGCTGTGTGGTTGTCATCACCGTGTGGTTGTCATCGCCGTGTGGTTGTCCTCACCATGTGGTTCTCATCGCTGTGTGGTTTTCATCACCATGTGGTTGTCATCGCTGTGTGGTTGTCATCACTGTGTGGTTATCATCACTGTGTGCACAGTGTGGTTATCATCACCGTGTGGTTGACGTGTCATCACCGTGTGGTTGTCATCACCGTGTGGTTGTCATCGCCGTGTGGTTGTCATCGCCGTGTGGTTGTCATCGCTGTGTGCTTGTCATCACCGTGTGGTTATCATCACCGAGTGGTTGTCATCGCCGTGTGGTTGTCATCGCCGTGTGGTTGTCATTGCTGTGTGGTTGTCATTGCTGTGTGGTTGTCATCACTGTGTGGTTGTCATCACCGTGTGGTTGTCATCGCCGTGTGGTTGTCATCGCCGTGTGGTTATCATCGCTGTGTGGTTGTCATAGCTGTGTGGTTGTCATCACCGTGTGGTTTTCATCACCGTGTGGTTGTCATCGCTGTGTGGTTGTCATCACTGTGTGGTTATCATCACTGTGTGCACAGTGTTGTTATGGACTGACGCCGTGCGGTTGTCATCATGGTGTGGTTGTCCTCGCCGTGTGGTTGTCATCACTGTGTGGTTGTCATTGCTTTGCGGTTGTCATCGCCTTGCGGTTGTCATCGTCGTGCAGTTGTTAACGCTGTATTGTTGTCATCACTGTGTGGTTGTCAGCACTGGGGTTGTCATTGCCTTGAGGTTGTCATCACGGTATGGTTGTCTTTGTGTGGTTGTCCTCGCCGTACGGTTGTCATCACTGTGTGGTTGTCATCACTGTGTGGTTGTCATCACTGTGTGGTTGTCATCGCCTTGCGGTTGGCATCACCGTGTGGTTGTCATTGCCTTGAGGTTGTCATCGCCATATGGTTGTCTTTGTGTGGTTGTCCTCGCCGTGTGGTTGTCATCACTGTGTGGTTGTCATCGCCTTGCGGTTGGCATCGCCTTGCGGTTGTGATCGTCGTGCAGTTGTCATCGCTGTATTGTTGTCATGACTGTGTGGTTGTCATCACTGGAGTTGTCATCGCTCTGCAATTGTCATCACGGTGTGGTTGTCCTCGCCATGTAGTTGTCATTGCCTTGAGGTTGTCATCCCCGTATGGTTGTCATCGCCGTGCAGTTATCATCGCCATATGGTTGTCTCTGTGCGGTTGTCCTCGCCGTGCGGTTGTCCTCGCTGTGTGGTTGTCATCGCTGTGTGGTTGCCATCGCTGTGTGGTTGTCATCGCTGTGTGGTTGTCATCACTGTGTGGTTGTCATCACCGTGCGGTTGTCATCACTGTGTGGTTGTCATCACTGTGTGGTTGTCATCGCTGTGTGGGTGTCATCACCGCGTGGTTGTCATCGCCTTGCGGTTGTCATCACTGTGTAGTTTTCATCACTGTGTGGTTGTCATCACTGTGTGGTTGTCATCACTGTGTGGTTGTCATCGCTGTGTGGTTGTCATCACCGTGTGGTTGTCATCGCCTTGCGGTTGTCATCACTGTGTGGTTGTCATTACTGTTAGGTTATCCTCGCAGTGTTGTTGTCATCGCCGGTTTTCATCACCGTGTGGTTGTCATCACTGTGTGGTTGTCATCGCCTTGCGGTTGTCATCACTGTGTGGTTGTCATCACTGTGTGGTTGTCATCGCCGGTTTTCATCACCGTGTGGCTGTCATCACCGTGTGGTTGTCAACACCATGTGGTTGTCATGGAAGTGTGGTTGTCATCGCAGTGCGGTTGTCATCGCCTTGTGGTTGTCATCCCCGTGTGGTTGTCATCGCTGTGTGGTTGTCATCACCTTGTGGTTGTCATCGCTGTGTGGTTGTCATCGCTGTGTGGTTGTCATCACCGTGTGGTTGTCATCACCGTGTGGTTGTCATCGCCTTACGGTTGTCATCACTGTGTGGTTGTCATCACTGTGTGGTTATCCTCGCCAGTTTTCATCACCGTGTGGTTGTCATCACCGTGTGGTTGTCAACACCATGTGGTTGTCATGGAAGTGTGGTTGTCATCGCCGTGCGGTTGTCATCGCTGTGTGGTTGTCATCCCCGTGTGGTTATCATCACCGTGTGGTTGTCATCACCGTGTGGTTGTCAACACCATGTGGTTGTCATGGAAGTGTGGTTGTCAGCTCCTTGCGGTTGTTATCACCGTGCGGTTGTCCTCGTTGTGCGGTTGTCATCACTGTGTTGTTGTCATCACTGTGTTGTTGTCATCGCCCTGTAGTTGTCATCACTGTGTGGTTGTCATAGCTGTGCGGTTGTCATCATTGTGTGGTTGTCCTCGCCGTGTGATTGTCATCACCGTGTGGTTGTCATCACCGTGTGGTTGTCATAGCCATGCGGTCGTCATCACTGTGTGGTTGTCATCACTGTGTGGTTGTCATCACAGTGTGGTTGTCATCACTGTGTGGTTGTCATCACCGTGTGGTTGTCATCACTGTGTGGTTGTCATCACTGTGTGGTTGTCATCACTGTGTGGTTGTCATAGCCATGCGGTCGTCATCACCGTGTGGTTGTCATCACCGTGTGGTTGTCATCACTGTGTGGTTGTCATCACTGTGTGGTTGTCGTCGCCGTGTGATTGTCATCACTGTGTGGTTAGAAGTCCTCACCGTGCGGTTGTTATCACTGTGTGGTTGTCCTCGCCGTGTGGTTGTCATCGTCGTACGGTTGCCATCGCCGTACGGTTGTCATCCTCGTCAACGTGTCTGTTGAGTGTTGTCATCGAGAGTAGTAACTGTTGTCACTGAGCAAGCATTAATTATTATAAGATATTTAAAACAGATAAAGGAAGACGCGTACAGTATAGCCTACTGAGACGTTGCTTTGCCAATTGCTCTACCTAGTAGACAGCAGATAGATGAAGACGCTAGTAGGCAGGTTAACTGCACAAAATATGGTGTTTACTTCAGATCATGATGCAAATGTTTCCTTTGGCAATAATGTACCTTAGGTCCATAGGAAAAAAAATATCCAAAGACACAAGCTCTATCCGGCCTCAAATGTGAAATATTTGCGTTTTTTCAAAATGGCCACCAAAACAATAAAATATTTTACTATTTTCAATTTTATTATAGCTGTGATGACCATTTCGGTTCTAAAGTCGACATTTTTAGCTCGGGGATATATAAGAACCAAGTGTAGAGGTAAACATACTTTTTTATTACTTTTGCTATGAATAATTCAATTTTCATAGAAATAATGGTAAACAAGCACTCGTAATTGCTACATCATTTATTTTGCCTGGTTCCGTTTACAATACATTGAGTATGACGCGAGTATGTACTTTCACATCTACAGAGGGGCATGCATGGCTGCCTCTGTACACAACATTTGCAAGGGGTTTTGCAGTTTTGCATTGCCAAATTCAAGTTCTGGTATATCCTGTGAAATTATGGGTGATGTTACTTTGTAGTATACCATGTATAACGGAGCAGAGTCGGCCATAATTATTTTTAACATGCTTGATATCTGTCGAACCGTGCCAGATGGTTAGGCCACTACTATAAAACAAAATGTGTGGTTCTAGGTGGGGATATGCCCTGAAAAATTTCAACTTGATCAAATTGAAAATGACTATCAGCCATAATTAACTTTAAAATGCTGATATCTGGCAAACCTTGCCAGATAGCTAGACCATTACTATAAAACAAAATGTGCGGTACCAGGTAGAAATATGCCCTGAAATTTTTTAACTCGATCAAATTCAAAATTACTCTCGGCCATAATTATCGTTAATGTGGCCGATATCTGACAAACCGTGCCAGATAGCTAGACCATTACTATAAAACAAAATGTGAAGAGATATGCTTTGAAAAATTATCAACTTTATCAAATTTAAAATGGCCGTTTATCAGCCATAATTAACTTTAATATGACTGATATCTTGCTAATTGTGCCAGATAGCTTGATCATTACTTTGAAGCAAAATGTGTAGTTTCAGGTAGGGATATGCCTTGAAAATTTTAAACTTGATCAAATTTAAAATGGCCGATTCAATGCCATAATTAACTTCAATATGCCTGATATTTGAAAATCGAGTCAGATAGCTATACCATCAAGTATAAAACAAAATTTGCAGTTTCAAGGAGGGAACATGACCTGACAAATGTCCAAATTCAACATGGCCGACTTGACGCTCTTATTGACATTATTATGGGTAATATAGGGAAAACTGTGCCAGATAACTAGACTATTACTATAAAACAAAATGTGTGGTTTCAGAGTGGGATATTGCCTGAAAAATGGCCAACTTGATCTAATTGAAAAAATGGCCGACTTGTGATCATCATTGACTTTAATATCCGTTATATATATGGCATACTGTGCTAAATAGGTAGACCATTACTGTAAAACAGAATGTTGGAAGTCAGGGAAGGATCCACCCTGAACAATTGCCATCACGCGAAAGGGGCGGTGGATTGTAGTGCCCGGCTGGCCTCTTGTTTCTGTATACATTGGGCCAAGTATCACCAGGAATGAATCTTCACCAAATTCTGTTTGAGGTAATTTCTATTAGCGTTTCGTGGCCAGAGAAAAAAGTGGCGGATCCGCAAATATCACAGAGGTCTGATCAGGATTAAAATACTTGGTTGTGGTATGGGAATTTTCATTCTATGCCAAGCCATAGTTGGGCTGGTGGGCGAATCCATAAACAATGTCAACATGTACGATTAAGATGGTGGGACTGAAAATGGTTCTGTAATGCTGGCATGGTACGCAACCCAAGAGATCCATTCCCCATCCTCGAGGTTATCTTATCTCTAGAAGTTTCTTGACATCGTCCAACCACTAGTACCCATCTTCGAAAATAGTTTTGGTGACAGGTTGGGGAACTGGATATGAATGACTGATATTGAGAGGAGGAATATGGAAAATTTCGTCATGTGAAAGGGTGATAGCTAGATACATCGTTCTGTAGCAAGTAGGTAAAGATTTCACATGTTTTTGTCTCATTTCTGAAGGATCTAGGCTGTTATGAAAATGTTAACCCTGCTTGTATTCAGAATAATTTTTTTGTTGAATGCTTAGGCCTATGTATGTTCCATGAAGGGCAGATTTTGCTGTGGTCGGTGATTGGTTGTGGTCGATATTATCAAACCCACCTGCAGTGACACCCCGATGCCTGATGTGGAACAACGACACCAATTTGTTCCCAGTGCTTTAATATTAATTTTGTGATATCTGTGCTAAATATTCTCAGTCTGTCCTATGATACACACAGTCCTCGTTGATGCTTGGTTTGCAGTAGAGAGGCACTGCCAGTTTGAAGATGAAGCTTAAGTGCAACATATACCAGTGCTTGTCGCTATCCTATATGACTAAGAACGCTGCTAGGGTTTTTGGATCTACTCTTCACAGAGTTGAATATAACATGTTGTCCAATGGACGCTGTAACTTTTGATTTGTCATGTCCAGGTGGTGGTTGATCAATACCTGATCCGTCAAGCATCATGTGTAAAAATGACTTCAAGATTGGCGGGATAGAATTAGATTCAGATGTTGTAGGAAAGGAACCTGTAAATTATTGCTGAAGAGAAAGATATCCCTCTATATTAATATTTTATACCTGTAATCGGCTGTATATAGCCTAAATATGTTGTTTTCGATGATTTTGCAGTTGTTTTTGGTATTCATAACCCGTAGGCGTAGCGAAAACAGCATCGAGACTGCGGCTGTCACTGTTACAGTGCAAAGCCATTACGATGTACGGCAAGCGCCAGTTGTTTTCGGTATTCATAGCTCGTTGTCGTAGCAAGTGTAAGGCATACGGCAGCAGTTATTATCAAAGCTATAAATCAGCTTATACCGTTGTCTACTAATATGTCAATTCTTCATATTACAGATGATAAGGATGAAATTTCAACACAGCCGACATTCATAACCCGTCGCCGTAGACGTTGTAGAGGAAAGGAAATATGCCTACATGTCAGACTAGCGTGTCATGTCTATTTCTTACACGACCAACGCGACGCTATAACTTATTATCATAAAATATATTACTATTTTAAGTATTGCCTGTAGCGATGTTATTATTATAGGCTACATGTACGTTAGAGATATGTCCAAGTATTGGATATAAACTTGATGGAAGAAATGTATGCCTATACAAGAATGCAAACACAGCCGTGGAGAAGTTGTTTTCGGTATTAATAACGTGAAAACAACCTGGATGGCAGCCCAGCAAACATGGGGCATCGGCGGGCCAACATTAACCCGACACTGGGCCAATGTGTCATGGTTAGGTCATCAACCATTATTACTTTTTACCGACCTGAAGTTGTGTCTCGCTACTGCGACCCACAATTTAAATTGGCTGGAAGTTGTTTAGTTTGAGGTGAAACATTTGCTAATAAAACGGATTAAAATACGACTATAGTCAAGCAAGTGTGAATGTGTGTCTGTTTGTTCAGCATTCACGTAATAAATGGCACCTTCTCGGCCCACGAGGTAGATTAATGCCCATGTAAATTACCTCTACCGCAATGCTCTTTATCAAACAAGAATAGGAACAACACAATATAATTATGTACATGTTTTTATTATTGGTAAATGCAAGACATTCGTATATAAATATACCATGTATACATAGGCCTAATCCTTTGATATTAGAATTAGTTTCTGTTACGATATATCGTAACAGAGATTAATTTTAATGTCAAATGATGACCATATAATAATACAAATTGTATGTCATAATAGGGACCTACATGTCCAGTCTCAATGAAATATAAGGGCCTATATATCCCAGAGTTACAATCATAATTATCATGTACAATATGTACATTTATGTGGAGTCCATTTCTCAATCACATATGACATTACACAATAGAGGAAATATTATATTCCAGAGTCACAATGATAATTTATATATGCAATATTTACATTTATGTGGAGTCCATTTCTCTATCACATATGACATTGCACAATACAAATATATACATAACAAATTAAGGTTTCCTTTTTTGGGCTGTCCTGGTTGTAGCAGCAACTTTCCTTTTCTGCTGGTTGGGTTTGCGGCCGTCGCTACCTGATCGCATCACGACAAGGCCACTGTCACTCGGAGTTACGGCTCTGTTGTTCAGTCGTTGTTTGGTGTTTAGAAATTTTGTCAGGTGTCGTTTTCTCACGTCGTCTTTTAAATTTAGCCAATCCCCCCGTGATTTCCGAAAACATAAAAAATCTGGCGCTAATTCGAAATTCCCCTGTCCGATAATTGCTCTCACTAAATCTGTAACCTTAGTCCGTGTAGAACCCTAGCACCCGAAGGGTGCTGAGAGTGAGATAATGGCATTAGGATCTCTTGTTAGTGAGCCCTTTTTAGCCTACCAATTCCTTCTGTATACAAAATGTCTGGGTGGGAAGGAGGACTGGAACCTGGAAAGCTGAAATTGAATTTGATGACCTTGGGATTCCAAGGGTCGTTTAAAGAAAGAGGTGTTGAAATAAGCCATTTGCTATCCTCGTATCTCTGATCTCCATCTCGAACTATAATTTTATTCTCTGAATATGAAAAGCAGTTGAAATGAATTTTGCAGCTTAATTAGACTTCCATATGATTATGAATGTCTAAGAATCGCTTGAAATTAAAGGGCTAGTGGCCCGTCTGTTGAAAAAATAATTAATTTCAAATTTTTTGCATTGAGCTGTGTGCATGGTTGGTTAAGTCTACCCTGCTACTGGCTTATACAGCGCGACATTAGAAATGTCGACTGTTGCAGTAATTGCTAGAGGACGGTACTCATTCCATGCTTCATTGCTCAATGGTTGATCTAATACGATCTAATTTGATCTGAATTGAACCCTGGTGTTGATGCACTTACCAATCCGTTGCCAGTCACATACACTAGCCCGCCAGGTAGAAGCCAAGAGAGCCTGTAACCTTAGTCTTACTGGTACCTGTATATATATGAGTTATGTGTGCTTAAAAAATCCAGAAAGTTTAGTTGTTCGTAATCACTTAGCATAGCACACAAGATCATAGACAGGTCGCACAAAACATTATGAGATGGTGTGAACACTAGTCACACCAGTACTTGTCACAAGTATATCTCGACTTGTGACAAGTCGCACTGTCAAACACATGCAAGACAGTAGGAACCTTAGTCTTACTGGTACCTGTATATATATGAGTTATGTGTGCTTAAAAAATAGCATAGCACTTAGCATAGCACACAAGATCATAAATAGACAGGTCGCACATTATGAGATGACAAAAACAAAACAAAAACACGCCAAAAACACGCCAAATTGGTGAATTGCTATTTGTACTTTTCACTTTATTTGTAATTAATTGTGTTTGGTCAAATTAATTTCTTCTTCTTTTTCTTCTTCTTCTTATAATGATCTACTCTGCATGTAGTGTGTGACTGGGTATCCGTCACTAGTAGGTGTTTGCGAGTACACATAAAGTCTGACTTATATGGTGGTAAGGCGTGAACGGGTTAACAGGATTACGGTAGTAGGTGTGATTAAAATATTGATTGATCCACGGCCGGGTGTTTATCTGGTAGTAACGTTGTTAGCTGTTGAATCGACACGTTTAAACGTCTATTTCGTTTGATGTTAATTCAGGTTATGAGCTATGAAAATCAGAATTAAAATGCTTAAATATAATATTTTACCAATACGAATATCAAAGTAAGGCGGATTATATATTAAATATACGTAGTTATATACATCAGATCACACATCGCCCAGATGGTCACGTCAAAATATCATACGTCTTCAATTAGCAATACGGTAGTACATGTTATGTTATGTTATGTTATGTTATGTGTCATGACCTAACCCCCCCCCCCCCCCCCGACCAATGTTGCTCCGCTGCTGTTCAACCGCCATCGACTGAGCTAGGAGCATTTCATCTCGCACAATAATGAGTACATGGAGTAGCTGAACTGCTCCCAGCGTAAGGTGTTTGTGATGAGTGACCATGCAAGCTGTGATCTAAGATTTACTAATATCTGCTCACAATGTCAACATCCAGCCGCAAATTAGTTCAATACTCTTTTAATTTGATAGGAAATATATTTATTTTCTATACCATATCCAATAGGTATATTTTGAAGATTCACTTATATTATCTTAATGCGTTCTGTTGTCACGTGGTGGCCTGATAACAATAGCTTTATGTTTGTAGTTTAAAATATAATAATCATTTGACTGATGCGACTGGATGAATAATATTATACCGTACCTTACATGTATTTAATTGGAGTGATATACTGATGTATAAGTCAATTAGACATAGACACCACCGTATGAAACACTCCCCGTATGAAGAAATTAAATATAACAAAGGAAATTACGGGATTAGCATAACGATTGCATATTTTAATTTATAATATTTTTCAGCTTAGATAGCTAGACACGGATAAATAAGTAATAATAGATATTATTATAATTAACCATTCTTTTTGTACATATTTTAATCGTTGTTTTATTGCAAGTGTACAAAGAGGGCCAATTGCGTCGTCACCCCCACTCCCCCCCCCCTTCTCCAAAGCTGGTGACAGTACGGGAGTTGTCGTCAGTCACACTTCGTTCGCTGGAGCAGTTCTAATCATTTGTCATCAGGGAAAAAAACACACTACAAATATAATTATTTACTACTTTCTCAGAGAAACAGTAATACGTTTTATAATAATTTATCATTCCTCTAGTTGTAAAACTGTATGCTAGATTCCTGTGTTACCGGTTGTTTTCGCTAATCAAGCGTTCTGCGCATTCTGGCTGTCCAATTCACTCTGACATCATATTGCCAAATACAGACATAAGCCTATATATGCTTTCACGGTACCGAAAACAATATATTATGATTATGATACAGTAATAAGAAATTGATTAACAAACAATACAGGAACAATATCGATATAACAATTAATATATACTAGTCTAGTATCGAAGCTACGGCAACGAGCTATACCGAAAACAACTCAACTGGCGCTTGCCGTACATCGTAGTGGCCTTTCACTGTAACAGTGACATTCGCAGTCTCGATGCCGTTTTCGCTACGCCTACGGGTTATGAATACCGAAAACAACTGCAAAATCATCGAAAACAACATATTTAGGCTACATACAGCCTATTACAGGTATAAAATATTATTATATATTTGCACATATGTATTGGGGAACTATTAACACAGTCTTAAGATGAAAATATGAAGTTGTTTTCGGTATTTTCAGGTTGTTTCCGGTTGTTTTCGGTAGTTTTGTTGTTATCGGTTGTTTTCGGTAATCATAAAGACCGCATTTCTCGGACCTTCGCCGTCGGGTCAGGATCGCCCTCACAGTCACACTCACAGGGCGAGGCTCAGTCACCGCCATCCATGTTGCATTTTTCGGGTAAAGCAAATACATCCATCCATGCACGGCCTCAGAAAGGATGACACGACAACTGAAGCTGGCAGTTGAGCTAGTCAGTCACTGACATTGTAACTTAGCGCTAATCGGCCTTGCATGAGTGAGGCTACGCCGTTGCCGTTGGACGGTTGGGGGTTGACTGAATGGGCGATAATTGAGAAGATATACTAGATATTCAAATTTATACCATTTTCGTATTTAGTCCGAATATTTCCGTGAAAATAATAAATGTTATTCTTTCTATGGCACATAAGGCTCAGCACAATATTACATTACATCAGAATATTACCTTTTGCATGGCTTTAAAATCACAGCACTGCTTTTCAGCAGACGACCAAAGAGCACAGCTCTAGAAGCCATCTTCTCTATGCGTGAGTTAGGAATGTCGGATTTAAAAATGTATTCTAGTACAAAAGTACAGCAATTGATGCAGAGTATAAAATGGTAGCAACATGCAGCAAGTCTTCCAGACTCAATGTCATAACAGAAATTAATATACATGTGTGTATATATACCTCTTTTAACTTCTGGTAATTTGTGCACATTTCGGTATGCTCACATTTATGCCTTAGTATCAAATTTTAGCATTATCGTTATGGTATACAGGGCAGATAAATTCCCAGCAAACATGAGGCGCTGGGCCAACGTTGTTTTACTGTTGGGCCAACGCCGTAGACGATGGGCCATTAGTAAACCAACGTTGGGCCAACGTCTCATGTTTGCTTGGAAAGCATATTTTTGGGAGGGTTGGTTAGAAGCCTATTCTGATTAAAGTTAGCCTGGGAGTCCACAATTATTTTTTATTTTTGACGCCGAGCAGCGGCAGAATCCAAGATGGCCTCAATTTGTGCAACACGTGCAAGGTGAAACAATAAAATGATATTATTTTCAACCAAATAGAAGCACATTCATGAAATTGGTGTCTATCATAAGGTTTTTGTGTGTGCCCGGCAGAGAGGCGTGGCAGAGTTATTTAAAACATTGCGATGTGGGTAAAATCCAAGGTGACCGCCATTTGTGCAAGGTAAAACAATAAACTGACTTATCGTTTTCGACAGAAGTAAATGTATAATTTCGGTGTCTGCCATAGGGTCACAGCCTATTTATGTAAGTGTGCCCGGTTTAGTTGTGTGGCCAGACAATACTTCAGGAATTGCATTGTGGGTAAAATCCATGATGGTCACCATTTGTTGAATTATCCTTAACTAAAGAATTTTAGGCCCTCCAGATTGGTACTTTGACATAGAGTTTGATATGGTGAAAACCAAGATGGTGGCCATACTGCAAACAAAATAGACGTCACATGACTCCCGGCATGACTGTGCAAAAATCTGTAGACCCATAACCTTTGAACATGTTGAAAGAATAGTGATAACTATTTTTGTGTTTCTATCATAGGATTCTCAGGTTCATCCGACATGAGGGTGTCATCAGAAAGTAATTTGATAGATGATCTAGATGTTTAAAACTATGATTTCGGTCATAAGGCAAACATAATGACCGCCTTAGTGTCATGACCTAAAAAGAATGGATATAGATCGATGGTTTTGCTTACCATAACAAGAATTTTAGATATGCCAGACATTGTGGCATCATCACAAAAAGCTTAAGACATGGTAAAGGGATCAAAAAGGAAACTAAATTTAATGCTACATGGCCGTGACAGCACAACACATTATATTTTTAATATTTTTGTCAAGATTGTTTTAAACAGATGACTGTACCTCTTCCCCAGTTTTACTGGATAACTCATTGTAGCTGTCACAATACAACATGTAGACTAGTGCTTGAACAAACTGAAGAACCTGCTGAATGACACTTCGAATCAATTTGTTAATGTTTAGAGAAAATTATTAAATTGCTGTTCTCTCTCAATTTAAAAGGCTTATTGTCATTTATTTGGTTATAATCTCTAACGAGATCATGGTTGTGGAGCTTGATATATTGTTGCACAATGACGTAATAATTCCCGGACCTATTCAAGAATCTCAGAAGTTCGGCCACATTTATCAAGACTCGCTGTTCAGTGTAATACATTTTTAATTCCAGTACAATATCAGTGAAATATCATATTTACAGTGTTCTATAGCCTCCTTAAGGTCTCCATAGCCACCATGATCCCTAGAGATCCGCGTCCGACGTCACAGACAGTGACCCGTCCACTGTGTGCCTTGTCCAAGAATACGAGATCCCATCTTCCAGCTCCAGACAGGTGTCCTCACCAGCCACCATTATACAATAAGCTCCATTTTAGGCTTCATCAATATGTCCTTCTCTCACAACAGATTAGGCGTACCTCCGTCATAACTCTCCGGCGCATATTCTCTGAAACACTTGAATATCATTTTATAGCCAGCATAATATGAATCTGGGTACGCTCAGATTGACCGGCACAGACAACAGCACTCGCTACACGGGGCGAGTGTACACCGCCGCCATAATGACGTACCCCAGTATATACTGTACTCCGGCCCGGCACCTTTGTAATCGTAGAGCGGGTAATTTTTGTGACAGTAGCTCACAATGATTAATTAACTGATCATTCATCATTTCTCTGAAATTATCAAATAATAGTAGAATTTCGTGACAGATAAATCGCCACTCGACTGTGATGCCCAAATCTTTGGTATTGCTCACAATTCTCCGTATCGAGCTGTCCCGTCGTCATAAAGCATTGAAATATTTCCTCCTTGAAGATTAGAAGATATACCTTTCAATATTGGCCACAATTTAGTAAAGGTAATTATTAATTCCCTACATCTTATAGACCATGTATATGTAAGCACTAAGCCTACGTGTAAGTTGACCGTTCAGGTGAGATAGACTCTAGTATTGTGTGTCCATGACAGCATTTCATATGGTGTATAAGTACGAAAACGAAGTCCATTTTCACAATCACCCATCCACCACAACGGTATCAACCCCTAAGTGCTGCATTATAGAATATATATTTTATCTAATTAAAGTTGTGTCCCGATACCCGCAACTTTCAGTCGGTACAAATTAATAATATATGTACAATTTGATTAAGAATATATGTCTTGCAATTATAATGCTCATTTCTCAGACATGTTTGTGTTTTTTTAAGAAAAAACAGGCTAAAAGCGGTTATAAACTCGATTAGCACTATGAAAGCTATGCAGATGTTCTTGTTTGTATATGGACTATTGGCTCGCATTATGTCTGTCTAATAGCCACCATCTTGAATTTCGGCATCTAGACAACGTCTAAAATGAGTTCTCACAATGCCAAAATGTCGTTTTACCATCTTCAAATTATTAATTATATTCATTGATCTATCGCAATCATAATGAAATTTATATACATTGTTTGCTCTGCTAAGGCATTCTGATGGCAATTTGTTACTCTGATGACGGCCATCTTGCTTTTTACCCCTCGGCTCGTTGGGCCCGAAGGTGGTATTGTCGTCCCCTTCGTGCGCCGCCGCCGCCGCCGCACACATTCTTTTGGCTACTACACCAACATGGTTCAACAGATTAAATTCATAATTCATACAAACATTCAACCCCTCTCTGCACTTTTTTTACCCAAGGTCAAGGTCATAGGTCAAAGGTAACTTGAATTTTTTTTGAGGATCTCTCCAATTTTTTACGTGAAGTTACCCATGAGTATGGAGATCACCTGATTAGATTTTCAGCTTTCCACCGAGATTCAAAATGGCCGCCACCTGGCGACTAATTTTTTTTTTCGACTTAATTTTTTTTTTTTTCATAATTACCTTGAAACCTGGTATATATAGGTTTTCTGGGTCTTCGAGTCTGTTGGCATTATTCGTTTTCGCGTGCAACCGAAAACGAGGCTATGGCAGCCATCTTTATTTTTTATTTACAAAATTCCTTGTTAACGCGATAACTTGAAAAATTATTATTGGATCTCTTCAATTTTTCATGAGTATGGAGATGACCTGATTAGAATTTCAGCTTTTAACCGAAAATCAAAATGGCCGCCACCAGGCGATTAATTTAAAAAAAAAAAATTCTCAGATTTCCTTCGAAACCTGGTATATGTAGGTTTTCGGGGTCTGCGCATCTATTGGCATTGTCCGTTTTAGTGTGCGACTGAAAACGAGGCTATGGCGGCCATCTTGATTTTTAATTTAATGATTTCTTGTTAACGCGATAACTTGAAAAATAATTATTGAATCTTTCTAATTTTTTATGTGAAGTTATCTATGAGTATGGAGATGACCTGATTAGAATTTCAGATCTCCACCGATAATCAAAATGGCCGCCACCTGGCGACTAATTTTTTACCTTTTTTTTTAAAATTCCCTCGAAACCTGGTATATATATAGGTGTTCAGGGTCTGTGAGTCTATTAGTATTGCCCGTTTTCATGTAAGACTGAAAACTAAGCTGCGGCGGCCATTTTGGTTTTATCAATTTTAATAAATCGTTCTTATTTTCAATTAATTGCCTTGAAACCTGGCATATATAGAGTCACTGCATGAGCCGAGGGGTATTTGAGTGCTTGCACGGTATTTTTGAAATCTAGACTGTATCTAAAATGATTTTTGATAATACCACTCGCTTCATGGGGCGTATATAAAAATCTTATAAAGTACAGACCAAAAGCCTCAAAAGCATGAATCTTGCTTTCATTCTGTTAATTGTTTGACATTAAAAAAATAGCGACCATATTGGATTTTACACAAAGTTATATGCTAACCCCGCAAACACGAGGCGTCGAGCCAATGTTATTTTAATGTTGGTCAGCGTCATAGACGGTGGCCCAACATTAAAACAAGATTGGGACAATGTGTCTGATTTGCTGGGAACGCAATTGTTTGAAGGTTGCAAGTCTCTATTATCGCCCACAGACACTAGGAAGGGATTTTCAAAAAAATAATAGGAGATTCAATATTTTTTTTTTAAATAACGATCACTCAATTCTGTAGGTTCAGTAATAACAATAAGTATGAAAATTGATTAAAAACAAACCATTTGTATGGCTGATTTTCAATGATTATAAATGACTATTAGAAATGTAGGCCCTAGTTCTACTCTCACAAATTTCTTGAGGTGTACTGGCTTGCATGTCACTCACTAGAGCCTAAGAGGGCGTGCTCCAAGTTGTATTCACAAAAACTCCTGTTGCATGGGTGACCAAGACCTCAGAATTAACTCACACATGTGAGTTCATCACCCTGAAGCAATGGGATGGTCACTGTGATGTCATATAGGTGATGATGTAAAACGCAAAAATCCGAAATAGCCGCCGTTATGGCATAATATTATTTTTTCAAAGTCATTGTAGTGCCCTTCATAAAGTTAAATTATGACAAATCGTGATCGTAGCATACATCAGCCATGAATATTGCTCTTCACTAAGAAGGTGTTAGTCAAATCGATCCTTTTCCAAGATTATCGCAATTTAATTGACCAATAGCAAACATTAAATTTATATAATTTTCGATAAAATAGAAGCAGATTTATGATTTCGTCGTTTACCATGTAGGTATGCCCGGCAGGGTAGTTTGACCAAGGAGGTTATAACCAGGTTTGACCAGATATTGCATTGTGGGTAAAATCCAAGGTAACCACCATTTGTGCAAGGTCAAGCAATAAATTGATATCATTCTCGACAGAATGGAAGCATAGTCATGATTTTGGTGTCTACTATAGCGTTTTCGGTTCTAGTCGACATAGTGGTGCGGCCGGGAAGTATTCTAGATATTGAATTTTACTATGTTCTTCTTCATGCATGAGGTGACTACGGTGACTTACGAATTTTACTATGTCCTTCTTCGTGCATGCGGTGACTATGCTAGAATTTTAGTATGTCCTTCTTCGTGCATGAGGTGACTACGGTGATATACACATATCAGTATGTCCTTCTTCATGCATGAGGTGACTACAATAATATACGAATTTTATGTATGTCTTTCTTCATGCATGAGTTGACTACGGTGATATACGAATTTTAGTATGTCCTTCTTCATGCATGAGGTGACTATGGTGATATACGAATTTCGGCATGTCCTTCTTCATGCATGAGGTGACTACAGTGATCGTTTTTTAGCTTAATTTTAATACAAATGTGTGAAGGATAATTATTTAAAACTAAGTGAATTGTTGGACATCCATCCCTCTATGCACACGCGGGTCGCAGCCATCTTACTCTGACAAACACATTGGATGATTATGGTAATATATGATGGCTTCTATCTATACCACAAGAACCTAACATATAATGCGTGTCATTGTTATGCAGACAGCAGGCCACTGATGGATCAACTTCATATTTTGCACAAGTTTAGGCCTCGATTGAGAGGTTGGCCAATACAGGAGTGGGGTCTGCCACAATGGCTTTTTCAAATTTTAGTAGGTGGTTCTTCATGATTCACTAAGTGAAAATTGTGGGTGCACAATGCAATGACCCACATGCGCAGCATGATCACCGTCCACAGAAAACAGTGGGGTCTGCCGCAATATAAATATCACGGTTCAGTAAAACATAGCAACATAGCTGCTTTAACCACCGGTCTTGATCATATTCATTTTTTATTCGCCTATTAAATACCAGCTTTTAAACATATTAAAGATAAAACGTGAATTGTAGTGGGTGAAAATAACAATTAAATAATTTGGCGGTAAAAGGTTAAACTAGTGTTCAACTGCAAAATGTGCATGCCTGGGACGGTCAAGTGTAGGCCAACAGTTGCCTATTGAGTACAGATTGACGGCATTAATATAGCCACTGAACTGATTACAAGATACTACTTAAACGAGACATTGATCCAATGCTGTTTTAATGCTAGACCAACGCCTGAGATGCTAGCCCAACATTGAACCAACATTGAATAAATGTACAATGTTTGAGAGAAAGTCCTCCTGCAGCCCAGCAAACACAAGACATTTGTATAACATTTATACAACGTCGGCCCAACGTTGTCGACGTTGGTCCAACATTGCATGAAGTCATACAAATGTTTTGTGTTTACTGAGTGTCAATACAAGCTTTTGGGGTCAAGCAGTTTCCAAATCCCCGCAGTAATACAGTCAGTTTGTTTGCAAGCCAGCGACCAAGTAGGGGTAAGGGCAAAGTGCTTTGAATTATCAACTCATAGATGTCGCTCAAGTATATATGAACTTGCTGTGATTTGAGAACTTGCTCTTAATGAGACTTTGGGTACGAAATGCATATTTAGTATTATTATTGAATAGGGCCTTGGCCTACCCACGGGCACTATTGCCTTCTGGGGGACCCTTGTCCCGCGAATTTTGACAGTTGACCACACCTTTAATCTACTGGAAGCGTTTCCGCTCAACAAGATATGTTTTACCAATGTTGGTTTGATGCTTTGCCGTTGATGGTTCAACTTCCTAATTAGTCTTGCATATTCTTGGAAGGCAAAATGTTGCAACTGCAATATTTGAAAAATTCAGGTTTTACTACTCTTTCTATCAATATATTTGTATCTTCGACATTTTGTGTTGATAACTCGAATAGATAATGCATGGTTTAACTTTGAAAAAGACTACATCTAACAAACCATGCTGGGTATCCAAAAAATGACAAACATTAGCCCCTAAATGTCCGAATTCTTGACCAAAAATATAAAAGCTGTAGTTATGGCATTTTGCTCTAGAACAGCAACATATGGCGGCTAATAGACATTTCAATTGTAATTAACCTACTATAAAGGTGCTACCGGTAAACACAATGCGTTGAACCAATGTTGGTTTAATGTCGATTCAGCGTATCAACTCAACGGGCCCAGCAAACACGAACACGAGGGTATTAATATATTGATGATGGTCACGATAGGTCGCATGTCTCTAGAGGAGCGAACATACCGTGAGTGACAAGTTATCTAGTTTTTACTGCAATATGAAACATTTTTTTACAACTACAGTATAACTTCGGTTACGGACCACCACAATCAACGGACCACCTCGCGTCTCGGACCATTTTTGTCCAGTCCCAAAGTTTTCCCATTGACGCGATGCTCAAGAAAAAACCTTTAGTGGACCACCCCCGCTATTCGGGACTCGAACCACGGACCACGACGGACTAATTATATGCCGTCATACATTTGGGCCCAGTATTGGGGGAACATTACTGTCAGTAGTGAAAGGGTTAAAAGTCGCGCCTCCAGGCTTGGATGATGAGACCATATAACCTCAATGGTCCTTGTGAGCTGAACGCCCTGCACCGTGATATTTTGCTGGCCGTCTTGGTGAGGCATCAAAATTGCCATGATGGACGTCGAGCCTTCCCGCTTGCTTGCACACAAGTGACAGCCATCTATCTTATCGCTCAAAATGAATTATATTCACGTAAATTTTAATATATTTTTGGTAGCCTTTATTATCAGACGAGGTGGGGCCTTATAGAAGATTTCAGAGCTGCTAAGTTGCCAAGTGAACTGATTTTCTCTGTGAGGTCGGGAATGTTTTTCTTCGATTGTAACTCTGAGTAGGCCTATGTGGTATAACTAGGTAGTGATTGAAATAATATGAATTAAACAATATAGCTGTAATGTTTCTGTTCGAATGTCCTGTGTGAATGACACAAATAAGTATTATCCGCCATTATTACTGTTATTACGTTGTTAAGTTTGCACTACTAGTCAATATCAGGGAATCTCCGAGCTCATAGCGACTGTGCTTGCATGGTCACATGGCTAAGAACTACCTGTTTCGCGGATTGCCAGAATATTGTACTTGCATGTTATTATATTTGATTTAAAAAAATGCCAGCTAATTTTCACTAAAATGTTTTTAAACATCATCTCTGACACGCGACATTGGCACAACCCTGGTATAATGTTGCGACAGCATCATAATGCTGGCCAAATGATGATCCAGCATCGCCAGTGGCGGATCCAGAATTTGACTGACAGGTGGGGGAGGGGTTGGTCTTTTTCACGAAACCGAGCGATACCGTACGAAACCGACCGAACCCGGCCTTAAAAACGCTAGTAAAGGTTTGAATAACGATGTAGGCCTATATCCTATCATGGAGCTATTGTGCAAGTAAAAATAGTCCACAATTAGGTATATGCTAATAAAATGTAAATATATAACACTTATTAGTACTTGTTTTTATTTGTTGGCCTAATGTGACTAATTCAATCTTCACCCGGCCTCTAAGTGTCCCTTTAATTGTCACCCTCCTTCCCAGCTTTACTCACCGTGTCTAACACCTTCAGTAAACAAGCGTCACTCCATTGACTAATTCCTTTGACTTGTTGCTCGTTAACCTTCTCAGTCCCGCAGCGCATCACACAATAAACCTATTTTCTCATTTTATGTCACTGGATATAGTGACATAAAATATCATTACATTATCATATGATGAATTTTGTTAGTTATGTAACGTATTTTAAAAACGTATTTTGCATTTTTATTTGAAATATTAACCAACAAGCACGAAATGACAGGCGCCGATTTTTTACCAAAAGTTATGAGGCATACGTACACCACCATAGAAAAATAATGTATGTTCTGTGTACACCACAGCCTTGACTACGTTCCAGGTCATGCTCACACAGAACATAGTTAGAACGATCTCACCCTCCACTATGTTCCGGGTTAGAACGCAGCATGTATCTGAAACGTAAGATAGGCCTACTCACATAATCACAAATGGTTAAAATGGCCGAAATATTTTTCGGGAGGTGTTTTAAAAATGCAATCACTTGATAAATAACTGATGGAATGTTTCAAAATCAGCTGAGTTGATGCATAAAAGGTCACTAAGTTAGGTTAACCCAATTAAAATGTATTTCGAGGGCGTTAATAGGGGTTAAATCGATCGCGTGTACCATGATGACCTGATTAGATTTTCAGCTTTCCAACGATAATCAAAATGGTCGCCACCTGTCGACTACATTTTTTTTACTATTTTTTTCTTTTGGAATCCCCTTGAAACCTGGTTTATAAAAGTTTTCAGGGTCTGCGAGTCTATTGGCATTTATTTTATCCGCTTATGCGACCATTAACGTGAATTAGGAAATATATTATATGCCAAATGACGAAATACACAAAAAAATACACAACAAAATTCCACCAAAATATCAGAGATGTTGGGGGAAGATGAAAAGAGTATCCAAGAAAAAATGTAAACAAAAATTAAAAAAACGGCTGAGAAAATAGAAACAAAGGTTACTCCCAGGATCTGCTGAAACAGACTGTACCCATGTACCCATTGGGCCGCTCAGGGGGGGGGGGGGGTGGGGCAAAATTTATTCTGGGTTAAAATAGCAGAAAAGCAAGCCGATTCACATGCATTTTTTATATTAAAAGAGAATAGGCTGATGGTTAAAATGATATATAGCCTTTAAAGGTTTATTTATATTTTCCCTTTTTAAGAGTGCTGGGAGGCCTGAGTGTATCGGTCATAATACATGTTTACTATGGGACGGGTGTAGTGTGGTGAGACGTTAAAGCTAAATCGGACGTTCTTATTTCTGACATCATGGTAGGAAATGAAAACGAGGCAAGAACGAAGGTCATCGTCTTGACAACCGTTGGTTGACAGACAGACTGTAACTAAGCCCACGATTCTCCATGGTGGAGAACGACCAAGTTGTTCCGAACATTCTAAATTGGGCAGCATTCCTTTAAGACAAACATTAAAGTTACCATTCATGGTACAATAAATTCATAAGACTTTAAATGGATTGCTAGCGGCCCCTGTGGTGCTTCAGGAGTGATACTTTTCTTGTTGAGTGAACAAGAAAACTCGACAAGATGTCTCTGGTCGCAGATCTCGAAATCAACGACACTCGTGTCGAGTTTGTCGCTGATTATGTTTTGAAAACTATGAAATTGAAAACAGACAAATGGTCGAAAATGTACAGTGTAGAAGATACAAAACAAATGATATTTGATTTTTTTGATAAAATCGATATTATGCAACTGCTCATCACGGCGAATTCCGCGGGTGTGTTGACAGTCAGTCATGAATGGCCAAGTCAACTGAGAAGCAAATCTTGTTATTTTGTGAAGAAGGGTAAAGAGACCATTACAAAAGATTCCCCTCTCAGAACTACACTTCTGTATGGTGATTTATCCGTCCCGATGGACCAACTATCTGCATTTGTAGATGAGGTCAGTGAGTTAGTCTAACTTCCAACTGTGAAGAATCCATTTAATTGAGGGGAAAGAGTTCAAAGACTGGCATAGACTAACATTAACAGTTAGGCCTATCAACTCGCCGTTAAATTAACCAGGATCGCTTGATTTTCGAAGATTTCTCTGTCAATTCTGAACCGATTTTCTTGAAATTTTGCAAAGGCCATTTTCTATTCAAATTCTAACAGCGGTAAAAATTTCGCGAAATTATATTGAATATTTCAAAAGTTAGACCATTTGGCATGTAATAAAATTCTAGTCTCTAGAATTAGTTTAATGGGTTTATAGAGGGACTTCGTAATTTCTAATTATTACATGTCAAATGGTCTAACTTTTGAAATACAATATACCAGTATAATTTTGCGAAGGCTGCTTAACAGGAGTTCATGGAGTTGACAATCATTTATTTCGGTGTGGGCGATAGAACTGGAATACTGAATAGATCTATACCAGATGTCAGATTAACCTGTATCGCATGTTTTTCGCCGATTTCCCAGTCAATTCTCTACCGATTTTCATGACATTTTGCAGAGACTATTTTCGTGTCATGCGGCGACTAGTCTACCGTGAAATTTTCATCCGAAAATATTGTATAGCAAAAAAGTTAGACCATCTTGCATGTGATGCAATTCAGAGCTAAAAACAAACTTTAATTTAACCAGTTTAATGGGTTTATAGAGGGACGTGGTAATTACAAATTTACTAGGCCTACATGTCAAATGGTCTAACTTTTGAACTATACAACATTTTTGACGAAAATTCCACGGCAGTCGCCGCGTGACACAAATAGTCCTTGCAAAATTTCGTCAAAATCGGTTGAGAATTGACTGTGAAATCGGCGAAAAACATGTGATACAAGTTAATCTGACGGCGGGTATAGTCATCATCGACATTACCCCAGCAAGCACAAAACATTTTCTAACATGTTTAAAAAAGTCACACAAAAATGTTTTAGAGTCTACAGCATTAAATTGTTGGGTCAACAGAATATTATTAAAAATTTAATACAAACATTATTCAGTATAAAACGTTTTTTAAACGTTTCAATCCCATTTTTCAAAATGCACTTCTTCAACATCAAATCACAAATGTAAATAGACTCTTATTATAAAAATGTTTTTAAAACGTTAATGATGTTTTTGAATAATATTTTAAATCATTGTTTTAATATTCTGTTGACCCGACGTTTAAATATTTAAAAAAAGTTACTGTCTATACCCGCCGTCAGATTAACTTGTATCGCATGTTTATTGCCGATTTCTCAGGCAATTCTCAACCGATTTTCATGAAATTTTGTATGGACTATTTGCGAGTCACTCGGCGACTGGACTACTGTGAAATTATAGCTAAAAAGTTAGACCGTCTGGCATAAAATGCAATTCAGGGCTAAAGACAAACTTTAATTTAACCAGTTTAATGGGTTTATAGAGGGACGTTGTAATTTCAAATTTACTACGTGTCCAATGGTCTAACTTTTGAACTACATATTATTTTTTGATGATAATTATACGGTAGTCGCCGTGTGACTCGAAAAAAGTCCTTGCAAAATTTCATTAAAATCGGTTCAGAATTGCCTGAGAAATCGGCGAAAAACATGCGATACAAGTTAATCTGACGGCAGGTATAACATTTTCCAAATACCGGTATCCTTCCTTAAAATGTGTTTGTGTTTGCTGGGAACAATAGTAGACTACGGTACTCCAGTTGTCATCGCCAACCTTAACTCAGGTTTCCGTCAGGGGGGGAGTACAAGGGGGTCCGGACCCCCCCCCCCCCCAAGGATTTTGGTTGCAAATCACTACACAATATTTTCAAAACAAATTGAACCCTGAACATAGTCTCATAGACATAGTAACTAACCCCTGCTAACCACATCGTTATTTACTATACGTCTAAGTACTGTTTTTATGGAAATAATGTAAATGAAACGTCCTAGTCTAATTTTGTTATTATTCATGTCTTTTTTTTATAGGTTTTAGTACCATTGTTATCAAATGACAGAAATCATGATCAGTGGCCACAAGTAGTTTCCTCAGATGTACAACGCCATGTGCACAACCTGAAAAGCAGTGTTTATGTAGTGTCTGGGCAAGTCAAAGGAAAAACATTGTTGCCACTTCCAGTTGGTACTGACAAAGTAATAGAAGAGGAAATCGAAGAAGAATTCAAGTGTGTAATATTCTTGTTCGTTATTAAAATATAATAAAAAAAGATTCATTGATGTTGCTGAAAGGTAATTTCCAAATATAATGTCAGTATTTATTTATGTAGGCCTATTAACCTAGACCAAAATAATATGATTCAAAAAAGTATAGCTGCACAGGAATTTCTGTCTTGTCTGCTGAAATGTTCAACGGTCAGAATCGTCATTTTTCCCAGCTAGCCTATAGATTAGCTAGGGCCTGCTTCTATCAACTGACTAGTAAACGTCCTCAGTCTATAACTCATTCAATCTTAAGTGTTGATAATTGAGACTAAATTTAAGTTGGTTGGTGAAGCAGAGCTCTGAAGGCTGAATAAGAAATCTGTCACATTAGAAACAGCACGCTATAGCGGTCTGTTTACAATTTTGGATGACAAATATTGTTGGTGGTCTCGATCTTAATTTTTTTGCAAATTTTATATAGATTACAGTTTTTTCAGCAGTAGAATATCCCTGCTACTAATTCTAACAGGTTTTAACATTGATGTGCATCTATATGAATTGTGAAGTATATATCTAGTGTTTATGATATCTCTTTCATTTTCTTTTCTTTTTTTAAGACCTGATGTTTATGATAGACAACTTGTGCATGCAATTGAATCTGTCATTATTGACTGGACACATCAGATTAGAGATGTCCTTAAGAAAGACTCAGCCCAACCTTTGTTGGAAGGCCTCAATCCAGGTCCAATGGTGGAGATTGAATTTTGGAAAGCTAAGGCTCAAAACTTGGAATGCATATATGATCAGGTAATATATTAGGACATGCATGCATGATCAGTGCTCTTATATTTATCAGGCCTTCCGATTTAGCATGTGTGATTGCTCACACACACAATAAATTAAACACACCTCAGTGTTGTCAGGTTGTTTTATAATTTATACTTTTTTTCAAGCTTCATAATCAGTTTGGCGTTGTGTTTTTAAAACTGTTCCTAATACTTTTGTGTGTGCATTTGTCCACTCCCCACCAATTTTAAAATCTGCAAGCCCGATTTCTTCATTAGCTTGTGTTAAAAGTAATTAACTGCCATTGTTTTTAACATCGAGATTCTTGCCTAGATTGTCAATGTTCTGTGGACATATATTGCGATATAGTGATATTTAAAAACAAGTAATGTTATCCTAAAGAATTATGAAATAATATAAGCTCGCTAGTATGACCATGAAATGACATGTTTATCATTTACTATGACCTTCATTTTCCAGCTCAGAGACCCAAAAGTGCGAAAAATGGCTGAAATGCTGGAGAATTGTAAAAGCAGCTATTTTCCTGCTTTTAAATCCATTTTCAGAGAGGTAGTTGCTGGTAAGAATGATTTACAATATCTATATAGAAAAGTATGATCAATCATCCTATTTTTTCGGTGATCAATAATTTATTGCTGACTATCTGGGAATTCCTGAGAGAAATTACATTACCACAGCTCTGTGCAATAAATGTGCTAATAAAACCAATGTTTTTAACCAAGATGTGATTTCTAACCGGCAATATTCAGTACAAGACATTTGTTTCTATGTTTTGTGTTTATTGGGTGGGTGTGATTATAAAATTTCTTTTAATTGTAGCTCTCACTGAAGCACAAGATATTAACTTACATCTGAAACCTCTGGAAAACTATTTCTTGGATCTGGAACAAGCAGAATATGATGGTGATCCTGGTATAGATAAGATGCTTGCCCCATTGATGCATGTCATCTGCTTGGTATGGGCTAATTCAAGCTATTACAACCAACCAGCAAGAATAGTTGTCCTTTTACAAGAGACATGCAATCTCCTGATTGAAACTGTAAGTAATAAATAGATTTCTTTACAGCTTTATCTGCTTACATACAATTATATTTTATCACTGTTGACAAAAAATGAGCTTTTTAAAAAATTGTTGACAAATTATTTTAAGTGTGTTGAGATTTAGAGATTTTGTATAAAAAACAATTTGAAATGGAATACTTTTACTCGTTATGGCTCAAGTTGGACTGCTTCCACCAGTTGGCATTTATTTTGCATTAATTTGAGCTTTATAGTAATTATTTTGTGGCTTGTTTTTATTTGTATATTCTTTTTTTTCTTAGTGTCGCAATTTTCTTGAGCCACTTGAAATCTTCAAGGGAGAAGTTGAAGAGACTATTACAAAAGTTGCTTGTGCCAAGAAGGTGTTGAAACTCTTTAAGGATACTTATGAAGAGCACCGTGCTAAAATCAAGGACTACTTCAAGAATGGTGATGCTAAAGAATGGGAATTTACTGCCCAGCTGGTTTTCCATCGCTATGACAAGTTTCTGGACAGAGTGGAAACCGTACATGTGTGTACAGTATTGTTCACTTTGATCCGCAGAATTTATATTTCAATCTTCTAGATTAAAATGAAAAAATATGTCATTTTTAATCCTGAATTCGAAATTATGCAATCAAATGATTTTTATATCAATCTCAGAGCTGACAAATCTTTAGTTGAATTTTTTAAAATTTTGTTGATATTTATCTGCCGATAGTGTTAATTTCATTGAAGTTATTATTTTTTTTTTTTCAGGAACTCTTTGAAACTTGCATGGAATTCATGAAGCTGGAGAAAATTGAATATGGTGGCGTGAAGGGCAAGCCACTTAGTACATTAACTGTTCAAATTTTTGATGAGTTCAATGAGAAATACAAACATTTCACAGAAGTTACATACGATCCTCTAGATCCCCAAGATGACGTAAGTATTCCTAGTTGTAGGATGCAACTCTGTTTCAATGCTGGGCTAGCGTCTGCGATGCTGACCCAGCGTTGGTAGCGCTTGTGCAGCTGCAGCCGTATATTATACATTTTCAAGCATGGTTCAGTCCAGATGACATGTTTCACAAAATGATACATCAGTTTGTTGCAGATGCTCAGTTAATCAAATCATTCAATATGGTAGATGTCTATTTTTATTAATTTTAATTTTTTGTCATTTGAAGCTGGTAATTCCAGCTTGAAATGAATCAAAAATAGAAGCAAACAATTGAGCAGGACATGGTTACCCAGCAAACACGGGACGTTGACCCAACGTTTAGTTTAATGTTGGCCCATCGTCTGCGACGCTGGCCCAACATTAAATCAACATGGGTAGCCTTTAAACCTTGGAGCGCTGAATTATTTTGTATAAACGATGGAGACCAAAGTTATTTTTTTAAATTTGAAGTCATCATTAAGTTCTTCGTTATATCTTTCGGATTCATTTAAATGCCTATGTTATGGGTCTACGACTATGCTTACTCTTACAGTGCACAGGGGATCGACTTTAGTCGACAAATCTGACGTCTAAAGTTGATCCCCGCGCTGTAATGCTTGAAGTGCTAATCACGGCTATAGATAGCCATTTAATCTCTTTTTGTTGTTCAAAAAATAAAAATTTGTAAAAAGATATACATTACATAAAATAAAAAACTTACCCACTTGAAGTTGTGGGTCGCAGTAACGAGACCCAACTTTAAATGTCAATTTTATAATGTAGTGCTTTAAGGGTTCACCCTAACCTTGTCTTTCCAAATTGTCAGTTCACTATCCTAATTTATTTGAAACTGGAACTACAAACACACTTTCGAGCTTCAAATGATGCAAAATATTTCTTACTATTTTTGATTTGATGATTTACACCGATTTAATTAGTGACTGTTCTTTGAAAATACTCTTTTTTTTATCCCATTAAGGAATTCGTTCAGGATTATGAACGGTTTCAGCAAGAAATAAGGGATTTGGATAGAAGACTTGCTTCAATTGTTTGTCAAGGGTTTGATGATTGCTCTGGATTGGAAGCTGTTTACAAGGTATTTCTTGCTAAATGACATTGGATGGATACAATTTTTTACAATTTTGTTTGGGTATTGTGTCACTTGTTTAATTTATTTTTAATAGCTACTGGACATCTTCGGCTCATTGCTGGAACGAAAACTTATTAAGGAAGACTTTGATTCTAATTATCCCAAAATTGTAACCCTGATGGATAAAGAGCTCACAATGGCCAAATCTATCTATGATGAGTATATGGACGCCCGCAAGCAACAAGGACGAATGGCAATTCACAAAAATATGTCAAACGTAGCCGGCGGTCTCAAGTGGGCACAAGAATTAAAAGAGAGAATTGTGGTCCCAATGCACAATTTCAAGCATATTGAGCATCCGTAAGTATTAGCCTTTGAGTGTGAATCACATCAATAATCGCTTTGCTTCTTATTAGTATATCAAATAACAGTTTGACATATTTGAGTAATTAGCAAAAAGGCTTAGTTTAGATTTCGATGTAATCAAATAGAAAGTGGTTTTTAACCTCAAAGTTGTGGGTCTTGCTAGCAATGCAATCTTGTTTTAAATAAATGAGTAATAAATATATTTTTATTTAACTTGGTTGTTCAAAAGAGTCATCCTAGTTTTATTTTTTCTGTTTAAAATTTAGGTTCGTTCTATTTGCCTTTCTTCTGATTCATATAAATTCATCCTTGTAGAATTATCTGTCATCTGAAGTTAGCTAAATTTATTCAGGAATTATTACAATGATCAATATTTGAATATATTATATGTTCATTCTGGCAGTTGTATGGAAGGAGAAGAAGCAAAAGATGTATTTGATCATCATGAAAAAATGCTGCAGCTACTTTCTGGGTAAGTGTTATGTAGTTTATGAGTCAGAGTTATGCAGTGAACTATTGGCTGACCTCTGTCGAATGAAAAATTTTTGGTAAATAATCCACATAACGTTTTATTTGATATATTTTACTTGGGCTATTTTATAAACTCATCATTTTCACTCATGTTTGAGTGGCAATTCACATCTCAAGGTGGATGAAAATAAGGAATACCTACATGTATGTCTAAAAATCCCCATCGTTGTTGTTGTGATTAAAAACGAGTTCATCACCATTATTAAGTCTCTTTTTTTTTTCAATAAGATTTGAAGAAGATGTTTACAAGGAATGGACTGCTGGTGTTGATGAAGCTTGCAAATTCAATATTGCACAACCACTCATTTCAAGGAATGAGGAGTCTAAACTTATTAAAGTTAACTTTGATGATCAGGTTTGTAAACATTCAGTATGTAAGAAGTAAAAGTTGGCGGCATCAAATTATATCTCAAAGTGTGAAATTAATTGATTTCAGAAGAATTTTTTCCAGTTGTATTACCTTGCAGTATATATGTCTACCTGTAGAGCAAAATACAATAGTATTAATGCCATGTTTGTCATTTCTTTTTTTGTGTATTGTATTTTCTCCTTAGAATATAATAATAATTATATTTCTTGTATATTTTACATTTCAGTTGGTGGCAGTACTGCGTGAAGTTCGATATCTAGAAATTCGTGGAGAAGAGGAAATTCCACAGAGTGCAGCTGATATGTACTCTAATAATGATACTTTCAGACAGTATAATGCTAATCTGGATCTAACTGTTCACTGGTACAATAAAGTAAGACAAACTGTGCTGGAAGTAGAATTTCCTCTGGTCGAGGGTCAGCTTGAAGAGATAGATGTGCAGTTGGAGCGCGCTGAGAAAGATCTGAATTGGAGTAGTGATGGTAAATTTCATGTTCTATGACTAGATTGATTAATCTGTACATGGGATTAAACCCTGTGTTGTTAAACTTTTATTAATTTTTTTCATCAGTTGCAGCTGGAATTGCTAATGCAATTTCCAGCTTCAAATGATGAAAAATATTATAAACCTCCAATATTGAATTATTGTAATAACTAATCATGCACCTAAAACTATTTTATCAAATTTAGTGATACTGTAGATCTGGTGATACTCGCAAGGTTTTATTTTCGCGAGGAGGAAAAATTTGCGAATTTTATAACTCGAAATTGATAATTCGCAAATTTTATACTTCACGAAAAGTCACAAAATCACAAATTCGCGAAAATCTAAACACGTGAAAATTAACAGATCTACAGTATTTAATATATTGACTTAAAACATGCTTGAAACTGTATATATATATGGTTCCAGCAGCACAAGTGTTAGGTTGATAACATATTAGCTATTATTTATTTGTGTGAATCTTCTTTTAAAATCGGCAGGTATGCCAACATCCACGATTTGAGCATAGCAGACACAATTTTTAACATCCAACTAAGTTCTATGCTTGACTATATAAGTTATTTTACAATTTTGAATCTGTGAAAGAAATGTTTATGAGAAGAGCACATCTGATTAATTGTAAAGTAATATTAGGCTTCGGAAGGCCACCATTGCTTCACATTGAATTAACCCTTTCAGCGCGATGTCTTCATACATCAGAATCTAGATTCTGAGGTATAAAGACTGTCCCACGCACTCAAAGAATTAAAAAATTTCTAACGGCCGTAGACCCATAACATAGGTATTTAAATGAAGCGGAAAGAGCTAACCTAGATATTTATGATGATTCTAATTTGAAAAAAACCTTTGGTTTCTATGTTTTCTACAAAAATATTTCAGCTTGGTATGGATTAAATTATCTAAAATATATATCAACAAAGTTTACAGCAATTCAATAAGTGTGCATCCAAACATATGGAAATGAATCACTTGATAAAAAGAGTGGTAATATCAAACAGTACATTTTATGTCATAGAATTATTTTTTTCAGCTCAGAATTATTGTTTCGACGTTGGCATTTCTCACTTAGGATTAACCACATTGTTTGAATGCAGTGCCTATTAAGAATTGAATAAATAAATTTACTACCTGGTTATTCTTTCACGTTATAGATAAAAAAAACATGATTAAAGCCATATTAAAAAAGAAAAGAACAATACGGCATGTGTCATCTAATTGGTCAATAAAATGTTTAAATAGTTAAATATTTATGAGGAACTGTGTTGACATATGCGTTACTTTCAGGTTTATGGGATTATATCCAAGAAACAAGGGATAAAGTACAGGATCTGGAGAGCCGTGTGCAAAAAGCTAAAAGTAACGTTGAGCAGCTTCAAAAAATTATGAGCACTTGGAGTAAGTGTCCATTATTTGAACGCAAAGAAGGTAAAAATGAAAGCTTACTGAACCTTGATGACAGAGATGAGCGGCTGAGAAAGAGATATGAAGAAATCAACCAGGCTGGCGATAAAATCCATGGATTACTTAAGGTGCAAACATACACATCTTTCTCATTCAACAATCTATTTTGTAATAGATGCATTTTCTTGAGCTAGCTTCAGAACTGGAGCCTATTGATAAATAAAGTGTTAATTGTTTCTATTGTCAACATGTTATTATTTTTTATCAATTTGTTGTTGGAATTTACGATACAATTTAAATGTAAATTGCCACTTTAGATACCCCTAATAATATTTTTATAGGCCTATTATTAATTATAATAATAGTTAACCGATCCTGTTCAACTTTACCTTAAAAAATTAGCTAATAATTAAAATAATAGTAGAATATCCAGTACTGTACATGTGCAGCCATAACAGTTTCCCTGATGTTTTTTGTGTGATTTACTTTGCAGGAAAACTTAGAACTTTTTAAAGCAGATGCTGAATCAGAGCACTGGAAGGCTTACGTGGATTACATTGATGAGATGGTGGTCGATGGCTTCTTTAGTACTATAGATTGTAGTCTCAAGTTTATGTTAGCCAGTACGGAAAGTAAACAAGAATTAGATGCATTATTCCAAGCACAGATGGAGTTACAAGCACCAGACATGGTGTTCACTCCATCACTAGACTATGGTGTGGCTGATGGGTTTTATGATCTCATTGATGGCTTAGTTGGTGACATTTATAAACAAGCATCCAAAATCAATAGGTTAGCTGTTCATAGTGGACAAGAACATTATCAACCAGATCTGGAGGATATGGAGGAATTATCCGAGATGAGGCAAGAGTTGATGGACAGAATACAAAATGTTATGAATAAAGCATGTGAATATAGAAATAGCTTTGACAATTATGCTTATCTGTGGGTAGATGACAGGAATGAGTTTATGAGACAATTTCTCCTGTACAACCATGTGTTGACCACGGAGGAGATTGAGGCACATGCAGAGGACGGTGTTCCTGAAAATCCACCTACATTAGCTCAGTTTAAAGATCAAATAGACACTTATGAAAAAGTATTTGAAGAAGTGGAAGGCATTGAAGGCACTACAATGTTTGAGTACTGGTTCAGGGTGGATGCTCGACCTTTCAGACAAGCATTATTAAACATTGTAAAGAGATGGAGTTTTATGTTCAAACAACATCTTGTTGATCATGTAACAAACAGGTATGTATCTATGGCAGCTTTTAACCAACTGCTTTTGTTATCCTCAAGTTTTGAGTTGTTTTACAATATTTCCATCCATGCAAAGCTGAATTTCTATTGCTTTGGTGATTAATACCTCAAGTGTATTTGATCATTTTTTCAAGGAATTATTTATCAATTTAGATGAAAACTTAATGTGTAATAAATATGTGAACCATGTGCATGCCATCCACATCAAATCGATAACTGACACTTTAATTTTGTTTAGATTAAAATATAGAATTGACCGTGCTGTAGTCAGACCTACATACATGTATAACCTCAAACATACCCAATCTAGATACTATTACATGTACCGTACTAATAGTTAAATGACATATATTTAATCTTTGTTTTAGTCTAAATGATTTGGCAGAGTTTATCAAAGTTGCTGATGGTGGTTTAATGAAGCCAGTTGAAGAAGGGGACTATGATGGTTTAGTGGGGACAATGGGACATCTGATGGCTGTTAAGGAACGTCAATCTGTGACAGATGAAATGTTTGAGCCTTTAAAACAAACAATAGAGTTACTTAAAACATATGACCAGGAGATGCCTGAAGAAGTTCACATGCAATTACAGGTATTAATCTCCCTAGTACACCGTATGATGAAGTAAAGTAAACTTAAACCTGTGCCTGCTAAACACGACAATAGATGTTTTTAATCTTGTTTTATTAGCTAATTAAACCAGTGTTATTGGGAGTGAAATGACTAATATAGATATACGTATGTATAGTTACAAATACAAGATATGTCATTTTGACAATGTAATGCCACTCTGCCGTTAACCAACAATACAAATTGTCTTCCTGTTTCAAATTAGTGTTTCATGCTTCATGAAAACTAATCTAATGTCTTTAGCTGTCATGCTAATTGTATTTTTTAAATCTGACATTGACATTTTGTTATTACTAGGAATTGCCTGAGCAGTGGAACAACACCAAGAAAATAGGAATCACAACCAAGCAGCAGGTTGCACCACTTCATGCTAATGAAGTATCGAATCTCCGTAAAAAATCTGCATCATTTGATGTGAGACAGCATGAGTTTAGAGAAGTATTCAGAAAGATTGGTCCCTTCTTCTATGAGTGTGAAGACCCATATGACCAAATGGATCAGGTAATAATACTTTAGATAACTTCGAACCCTGTGCCCTCCAATCTGTGCAATTATAGTTATTAACCCTTACACTGCTATGGGCGACTATAGTCAACCAAAATAAACCAAGTGCAGCCTGTTGTGGGCGGCTATAGTCGTTCACAATAGTCGCCGAGTAAATTGAAAAAAATGCAGAAAAAAATGGTTTTGAATTTTTTTTTCACTTTTGTTTTGTGGTGTCTTTCTATTTGCACTTTAAAGATAGCTAAGTGACTGATTTTGTAATATAATGGCTTTTAATATCAGTTGTTCATCTTTCTTGAAGAAACAACGTGCCAGATAATACTTAGTGGGAAACCACACATGCTGCAAATTTTATGCAGCAGTGTAAGGGTTAAAATCAACACAATTCATAGATTTAAAAAAAATGTAAAGAGAAATTATATCATAAAGCACATACAATGAAATCCAGCGCACATAAGTCAGTATGACAATTTTTAGTATATATTCGGTTAGTTAGTATGTGGTGGATAGAGTTAGGTGTGAAATCTTTAAATTTGTATCACAACAACTTTTTGAATAAATATAAATTTAAAATTTAAGTTCCTCAGCATTATGTAGAAAATTAGAATTAAAATATTATAAGATTTGTTCGAAATGCTTTATATATATTATTGAAGTTGATATGGTTTAGTGTGTATTGTGAAAGAAATTGTTTCTTATTACCTTTCTATATAATGATTTTCTAACTTGTGTTCCCTAGAATCATGTGAGGATCTACAACTTGGAGAAGGACATGGCTTCACTCCTTGAATCAGCCAGCTTATTTGAGGTTAATGTACCAGACTTTAAACAGTTGAAACAATGCCGTAAAGAAATAATGTTGCTGAAAGTACTATGGGACTATGTCTATATAGTAAGAACAAGCATTGAAGATTGGAAGACCACCTCATGGGCAGAAATTAATGTAGAACAGATGGAAATGGATTGCAAAAAATTTGCCAAAGACATACGCATGTTGGACAAGGAAATGCGAGCATGGGATACATATAATGGTGTAGAGAGCACAGTTAAGAACATGTTGACTTCATTACGAGCTGTATCTGAACTTCAAAATCCTGCCATCCGCGACAGGCATTGGCACCAGCTTATGCAGGCAACTGGGGTGAGTTTCATGTTTATAGTCAACAGTTTTTAAAATTACTTTATGCATGTTTCTATATACACATTTTTGCATTTGTTATCATATACTTGAAATAAAACTGTATAATGAAAGAACTTTTTTCTTTTAATCTTGTAATTATGAATGCTTGTAATTATATTTATACACATTCAGTCTTATATGTTACAAATAGATATCTAACAAGCTATCACTTTGACTCTTTCTATCTAGTGTATGGTCACAAACACCAACTCCTGATCAAGAATTAATTATCATCAAACTCCCATCATGTCGAAAATCATAGAAGTTAAAGTTTCCAACAAATATTTATTTTATATTCATTGGTATGAAAGGAATTATCAATTGTTGTTTATTGATATGACCGAACATCATTTTTTATGATCTTTACACTTTAGTTTTCAACATGTTTTTTGCATATACATTTGCACCTGTCTATCTTGTATATAATAAACTTTCATGTACATCTTTCACTGAATGAGCTATTTTCATATTTTCCACCTTTTCCCCTTCTTCTTTCTTTACTATTACCTACGCATTGGACAAATAGGCTCAAGCTGGGGTAGGTTTTGTTGTTCTACGGCAGTCATTGTTGTGATTGTGTGTTGTCAATTTAACTTAAGTATATCAAGATTGTTATCATGTTTAAGATGTTCTGTTCATGTTTATATTTACAACAGTGATGGATTTTCAGAATGGTTGTAATAGGTTGCATTTATGCGAAATCCATATGTGTACAAGCATTAATTGAATGGTTGAAAATCACCAACCAGAATACTCAGTGACATGGACGCAATGTCCTCTTGCATTTTCAATTTGTGCGATGTGCCCACGAACATAGCTATAGCATGTATTGTGCCATCGTCTACCCCAGGGGTCCTCCTTAAAAAAAATGGTTTTCTGAGTGTAGTTTTATCAGGGGGAAGTCGGTAAAGAAAGTGTTAAACAAAAAGCTTAATCAAGCATACAGTTTTTAAGACTTAAATTTCTTTATTGTCCTTCATAGTTTTTTGCAGCTAGAAAAACACCAGTGGATTATTTTGATAATATTAGATGTCTAAAAAAATAAATAAGATTTTGGGTAGACTAGATAAGTTATTTTAAATTTGATAAGAGTTTAAGGGTAATAGCAACCTATGGGTACATGTATGTATATCAGTGTCTCTGCTATGTACCGATGCTCGTTACGCTGGTTGCTGTAGATATATAGCTTTGCCACCACAAGTCAGGTGGTCTACCACCACCCCCCCCTCCCTCCTCTATTGTAAAGTATTTATGTTAGATATAAATGTTATCTGTAAAGTTTATTCAAGAAATTAGATGTCCACAAAACATATACAATTTCAGTTGTTGTACATGTATATCCCATTCAGTGGCATAACCAGAATAAAGGGATGTTTGTAATGCATGAGATTAACTAATTGCTTTAACAGTAGCTGGCTATCATAAGTTGCCTGTTCTTTTGGGGTACTGGGGCATACTCCTCATGTTAGGAAATTTCGAAAAATAAAATACTAGTACCACATGTCATTTTGTGGCACATATATTAAAATAATTGCAAAACAATCATCACTGGAAATTAATGAAAAACTTGTTTGTCATTTTACAATTGATTGTGTCAATACCATTTCTTTGTTTTGGTCCTCTTATCATAAAGGTTGTGTGATACATGTATGCAAACGAATGAAATTGTGCTAGCTTCCCAAATATTTTTTTCTGATTTAAATTCACTGTAACAATTACGGTATTTTTTTAACAGGTTCGGTTCACCATGGATGAGAATACGACTTTGGCCGATTTGCTTTCTTTGAACTTGCATGAGTTTGAAGATGAAGTGCGTGGTATTGTGGATAAAGCAGTAAAGGAGATGAGTATGGAGAAAGTTCTTAAGGAACTTGATGTCACTTGGAAAACTATGGAGTTTGAGCATGAAAAACATCCTCGTACTGATATTACTATTATCAAGGCTAGCGAGGAATTAATTGAAACACTAGAGGACAACCAGGTTTGTTTATAAAAATGTTGTCATGCCGCTCCTTATCAGAAGCACAGTTCGATAGGTTTATTGTCCCAGTAAACAAACATAACAATATACTATCAACAAATGAACATTAAGTAAACTAATGTCAGACTTCATGATTCACATTCAAGTCTTGAAATAAAGCCATACTTTTTTAGCATTATTTATTTGCAAGAATTATTGAAACTACAAAAACAAGTCCAGGTAAAATGTTTAATCATACATAACTATTTAAAATTGCTTTGTTTCAACAGGTTCAACTGCAAAATATGAGTACTTCGAAATACATTGGGCATTTTGCCACTGAAGTGTCCAGCTGGCAAAAGAAATTGTCAACTGCTGATCAAGTAATTACAATATATCTTGAAGTACAGCGTACATGGTCTCATTTAGAAAGCATCTTCATCGGCTCTGAAGATATTCGCAGTCAGCTGCCTGAAGACTCTAAACGCTTCGATGGGATAGATTCAGATTTCAAGGTTTGTTTGACTAAATTTAATTTAAAGAATACATTTTAACTTTAAGCCATTCAAACCATAGTTAAATAGAACTGTCAGCTAGGGCTTGACGATAGCAATGGTCTGACGGTTCATATTTAACTAGCTCGTACAGGCCACGACGTACTAACAAATTAAAAAGGGGATTTTTAAAACTTTGATGTTTGCTGGTGCCACCGCACCCGCATTGCCCCAGGCCAGTAAAAAATTTCCTGGGCCAGTACTAAGGCCTACATGACTTTACAAATCTACTGGCCCAGTTATTGTCAAGGACTTGACTGTTTTCTTTATTACATAACTTCTAAAAAATATGTTAAAATTGTTGCTCTTTTTTGTTTAGGAGTTGGTGGGTGAAATGGAAAAGACCAAAAATGCAGTGGATGCTACTAACAAACCCAAACTGTTTGAGCGACTGGAAGTGCTGCAGAATAATCTATCACTCTGTGAAAAAGCCCTGGCTGAATATCTGGAAACAAAACGTCTAGCTTTCCCAAGATTCTACTTTGTCTCTTCTTCAGATCTTCTCGATATTCTCTCTAATGGAAATAACCCTACTGTGGTATGTTGAGTGTTTTTTTCATCTGATATTCATAATATTAAAAATTTGTTGGATTTGATTTCCGGTGAGGTTGAATCCATCATCTTATCACAAAACTGTTTTATATTTGGAAACTGTACATGCATGGCATTTTCCCTACATTTATTATCAATTTTTTTTCCCAGCCATATTAAACTACTAAACATTATGGTTGATTATATTATTAACAGCAGTTTATGATGATAGGTTTTCCCCGATATGGCAAAATTGCCACCGAACTTATGTTTCTTAGTTAAGTGTAAACTATTTAATGATCAAGTAAGTTTATTTTGCAATAATGGTGGGAGGCAATCTTATTTACCATATTGAGAAAACAAATTTCTAAAGTTAATAAAGCCTTACAATACCGAATTATTTTTGTGTAAACCATGGAAACCAAAGGTGTTTTTTTTCAATTTAAATCATCATAGATCTGTTAGTTAGCTCTCTCTGCTTCATTTGAATACCGGGTACCTATGTTATGGGTCTACGACCATTAGAAAGATTTCAATTATTTCAGTGCAGGGATTGTCCTTATACGTCAGAATTTGACTTCTACAGACGTCACATTCTGACTGATAAAGACGGTTCCCACGCTGAAAGGGGTAAATAAAGTTTAATACATGAGACTCAGTTATACATGTGAACAGCTATGTTAAAAGGTACATTCAGGTTGTTTATGAAGCTATATATAAATTGTATAAGTTATCACATAACTAAAATAAAAAAGTTAACAAACTTGCAAAAAAGGAAGGCCATGGCTATCAAATTTACCAAAAATGTTGACCTTGCATACTTTTTTTCACAACCTTTTTGTGTACATAATAATATACAATAGCCTGACTTGCCATTATACATTGCTTACTTTGTCGACAGGTTTCCACACATTTGACCAAGCTGTTTGACAGCATGGCTAAGATTAAGTTTGAACAAGATAGTGAAGAAAATGATACCAAAACTGCACTGGCCATGTGGAGCAAAGATAATGAATATGTAGATTTCGCCCATGCCTGTGACTGCAATGGACAGGTGGGTACTGTTTATGTAAATTAAATAAAAATCCCTGTGCTACTGTGTTTCTATTTTTCATTCATTTTAAGCTGTAATTGCTCCAAATGATTAATATACATCCCCCAAACTGTATTTGCCAATATACAAAGTGGCAGATATATATTAATAGTCTCAGAATCACAAGGGGTTAATATATATCATTTGGTATTTATGCAAAATGACACAATATTCTCTTTGTGTTGGTTCACAAAGAGCAGTATATTTGTATTTACTAATTAGTTGACATTTCTAGCTGAATTTTTTATATCATTACATAGATGTGTCACAAATCTTGAATTTAGGAAAATGTACTACAAATAATAAATAATTTAAGTCCTTTCCCTTTATATAAAGGTTGAAGTTTGGTTAAATCGATTGCTGGATACAATGAAAGACACAATCCGACATGAAATGACTGAGGCATTCACCACATATGAAGAAAAACCACGTGAGCAATGGTTGTTTGACTTCCCCGCACAAGTTGCCCTGTGTGGTACACAGATTTGGTGGACAACAGAAGTGGGCATTGCCTTTGGACGACTTGAAGAAGGCTATGAAAATGCACTTAAGGATTATAATAGGAAACAGGTACAATGCTTCTTTTAATCTGGTAACTCACCTTGCATTAGTAGTAGTTTTTTTCCTACTGAAGGGATGCATTCACTGATGACTAATTGATGCAATATAGCATAATTTAAATTATAGCATTTTCTCCTTCCATATTGTCTACACACATCCAGGTGCATGATGAAATTATTCTCAGATGCTAGCATTTATGTTTTGAAAGCTTTGAAAGAAGTATGCTTTAAAAAATATCCTAGACTTGATTCCCATAATGTTTAAGGGGATACCCTTAACAGTAACCCCTCTGTTTATAATCCCCCCCCCCCCCCCTATAAGTGATGTGTTGAAAAAATCTCACTTCCCAGCCATCCAGCCCTCATGTGTACTGTACAATGATTACATGAGTGTGGGATGACTGGGTTTTTCTGTCAAGCCTTGTTTTCCCTAATAATTTACAGAATGCACTAGTTCTAACGTACTGTATTACAAAGTCACTTATTTGGCACTCCTGCTTGAAAAGGACATTAAGCAATTTTTGTAGTTACTCATTTGTATTAACAGATCCAGCAGCTGAATAACTTGATCGTGATGTTGCTGGGAGACCTGACTCCAGGAGACAGACAGAAAATCATGACCATTTGTACTATTGATGTGCATGCACGTGATGTGGTCGCTAAAATTATCTCGCAAAAAGTTGACAACAGTCAGGCTTTCTTATGGTTATCTCAACTCCGTCATCGATGGGATGAGCTTGAAAAGGATTGTTTTGCAAATATCTGTGATGCTCAATTTCGATATTCTCATGAATACCTGGGCAATACTCCACGTCTTGTGATCACACCTTTAACAGATAGGTAAACATGCTTACATGGGCATGTGCTTTGTAATTGCACTGTCAAGGACGGCCTTTATATTTCTATGAAATCGTTTCACATCGTTTTTAGAGGTGTTAATTAGATCTGTTATCTAATTTATTGTCAAAATATATCCGTATGTTTAATGCTTTAAATTGATCTTTATAATTTGTTCAAATATATCACCAACCATCACCATTTAGTATTAATGTACTTGAAGGCAGAGAGTTCAGGTGCTGAGAACAACTTTTTGAAAATCTAGACACCTCCTCTTTCTTCACATTATCACATATATATATATCATAAAAATGTTCAAGCAGACAAGTGGATATGCTAGGGATATATAATTGCAAATTTTACTAATCTGTCTGATTTGTTACCAGGTGTTACATCACACTGACTCAATCTCTACATTTAACTATGAGTGGAGCTCCGGCGGGGCCAGCTGGTACCGGTAAAACTGAAACCACCAAAGATTTGGGCAGAGCGTTGGGTATCATGGTATACGTGTTCAACTGCTCTGAACAGATGGACTACAAATCTATTGGAAACATCTACAAAGGTTTGGCTCAGTCTGGAGCTTGGGGTTGTTTTGATGAGTTCAATCGTATCTCCGTTGAGGTGTTGTCTGTGGTGGCTGTGCAGGTAGGCCCTTTTCTTAAAACCACATTTTTATTTATTTTTTTGTTTTTATCAAGTAATAAATATATAATTATAAAACATATTGTATATTTCATGCCTTAATTTTTTCCCATACCAGGTCAAATGTATCCAAGACGCAATCCGTGATAAGAAAAAGAGGTTTGATTTCCTGGGTGAGGAGATTAACATGTTTCCCACAGTTGGTATTTTCATCACTATGAATCCTGGTTATGCCGGTCGTACAGAATTGCCTGAAAATTTGAAAGCTTTATTCAGGTATGCATACTTTGAAATCAGTTTCAAAATATCACTTGAGATATGAATTTCCACAGAAATTCCCACCTTAATGAATGAAGATATCCAGATCTTATCTAATATCCAAATGTATTATCAGCAAGCTGTGAAAAAATGGTCCCTACGCTGCCATTCCTAGAAATAAGCTTGTAGGGGCCTACTTGGACAGCCCTCAAATCCGCCATTCCTAATCATCTTTTGGCAGTACAGGACTGGAGGTACGCCATTATTTCGTACCCTGAATTTATATATTTTAAATAAATCATTGAACTATTATTTCCCATACATTCATCACATGATAACCTCCACAAAAACTAACTCATTTACTCAGGCTGTTTTTACTTTGATGTGACAATATACCGGTATAAAGTACAAAATATCCTCGTCTAAAGTCGATCCTCGCACTGTAAGAAGAAAAATATTTGTAATGGTCTGTAGACTCATAACATGGTATTCAAATGGGAAGAACTAACTAGGACAGTGATGATGATTTCAAATTGAAAAAAACCTTTGGTCGCCCAAGGTTTTCATAAAAAAATTTCAGCGCCCTACTTAAGGGTTAACCCTTACAACGCAGAATTATTTTTGTTTAAGCCACAGGAACTAAAGGGTTTTTTTCAATTTGAAATCATCATAAATGTACTAATTAGCTTTTCTGTTTTCTGTTTCATTTGGATATGTATGGTTCATGGGTCTATGACCATTATAAATATTTTGATTATTTCAGAGCGGGGACAGTCTTTATACGTCATAAAGATGTATAAAGCCGGTCCCCACACTGAAAGGGTTAATGTACATGACACGTTAAATTCTTTGTTTATTATGTGAAATGTAATTTTAGGAGGAATTTTTTTTTTTTTTATGACAGGCCCTGTGCTATGGTAGTGCCCGATTTTGAGTTGATCTGTGAAATCATGTTGGTGGCAGAAGGTTTCCTAGAGGCACGTCTTTTGGCCAGAAAATTCATCACTCTTTACTCTCTATGTAAAGAACTTCTGTCTAAACAGGTAAATCCTCTCCTACTGCTGTTACTTCCAAAATAACTTGTTTAATTCCTCATGACTTAGAAATTTGTTTATTCAGGTCAAAGTTTGTAATACTTGCTAATTAATAAAAGTTTTTTTTCTAAAGACGAAGTTACTTTTTAACATCTATTTTTTGTAGGATCATTATGATTGGGGTCTGCGTGCCATCAAATCTGTGCTGGTTGTAGCTGGTGCACTGAAAAGAAGTGATAAAACCCGTCCTGAAGATCAGGTAAAATTTAAATATTTATTTAGTCAAAAATTTTAATGAAAAGGAAAGCAAAAACCTTTAAGATTAACCTTTAATGTGCAAGTTATTAGCTCCCGCCGTCACCGTAGGTGAGCGAAGGGAGCTATGGATTCTACCTCCGTTTTTTTTTGGCCTCTTCTTTTGCCTATAACTTTGTGAGAAAATAAGCTAGGATAACAATTTTTGGTATGTGGGTTACTTCCAGGTGGCTAATGGACGGGTTAAAATATTTTTAATCTGAATTTAATACGCAAGGTTGCAGAGGAGAAAATGATGATGTGACGGCGTTGGGCCGTTGGGCCGTCCGTAAACAATTAGTTTCCGGAGCATATCTCTGAAAGTACTTGTCCGATTGTCTTCAAATTTTACACACAACACCCCTAGGGGGTCTAGTTGTGCCTTTTGGGGTATTTGAACTTTGACCTACTTCTGGTTCAGAACTATGACCTATTTAGACGTTTTGAAGCGCACTTCCTTTCCGGAGCAGATCTCGAAAAGTACTGGGCCGATGACAGTCATATTGCACATACATGTTCTCTAAGGTCCCTAGTTGTGCCTTTTCAGGTTTTTGGACCTTGACCTTGAAGTTGACCCAGCACTTTGACCTAATTTATAACATCGGTAAATCCAACTGAAAGATTTTGCGGAATATCATGAAAACCGCTCAAGATAGCTACACCATTACTATAAAACAAATTGTGAGGTTTCAGGAGAGGATGCATCTTGAAAAATTTCAAGTCGATAAAATTAAAAATGGCCGCCTATCAGCCATTATTCACCTCGACAGGCCTGATATTGCGGAATATCATGAAAACCGCTCAAGATAGCTACACCATTAATATCAAATAAATTGTAAGGTTTCAGGAGAGGATGCATCCTGAAAAATTTGAAGTTGATAAAATTCAAAATGGCCGCCTATCAGCCATTATTCACCTCGACAGGTCTGATATTGTGGAGTATCATGAAAACCGCTCAAGATATCTACACCATTACTATAAAACAAATTGTAAGGCTTCAGGAGAGGATGTATTTTGAAAAAAATCATTTCGTCAAAGTTCAAAATGGCCGCCAATCAGCCATTATTCACATTCACATGGCCGTTATTTGGTAAACCGTGCTAGATGGCTAGACCATTACTATAAAACAAAATGTGTGATTTCAGGAGAGGATGCATCTTGAAAAAATTTGACTCGATAAAATTCAAAATGGCCGCTTATCGGCCATTATTCACTTTCACATGGCCGTTATTTGGTCAACCGTGCTAGATGGCTAGACCATTACTGTAAAACGAAATGTGAGATTTCAGATGAGGATGCATCTTGAAAAAAATTGACTCAATCAAATTTAAAATGGCCGCCTTTTCGGCCATTATTCATTTTCACATGGCTGATATTTGGTAAACCGTGCTAGATGGCTAGACCATTACCTGATTACTATAAAACAAAGTGTGAGTTTTCGGGGGAGGATGCACCCTGAAAATTTTCAACTTACGAATTCAAAATGGCCGACAATCAGCATTATTTACCTCGATAGGCCTGATATCAGGTAAACCGTGCCAGATAGCTAGACCATTACTATAAAACAAAATGTGACGTTTCGAGAGAGGATGACTTTTAAAAACTTTCGACTCAATCGAATTCAAAATGGCCACCTATCGGCCACTATTTACTTTCACATTGCTGATATTTGGTAAACCGTGTTAGATAGCTGGACCATTACTATAAAACAAAATGTGAGATTACAAGAGAGGATGCCTCTTGAAAAAAATTGTCTCGATCAAATTCAAAATGGCCGCCTATCGGCCATTATTCACTTTTACATAGCCGGTTTTTAGTAATCGTACTAGATGGCTAGACCATTACTATAAAACAAAATGTGAGATTTCAGGAGAGGATGCATCTTAAAAAATTTTGACTCGATCAAATTCAAAATGGCCCCCTATCGGCCGATATTTACTTTCACATGCCCAATATTTTGCAAACTGTGTTAGATGTTAGTCCATTACTATAAAACAAAATTTGAGGTTTCGGGGGAGGATGCACCCTAAGTTTTTAACTAATTTATATCAAATTCAAAATGACCGTAAATCAGCTATTAGTTAACTCGATTGGCGTGATATCGGGTAAACCATGCCAGATAGGTAGACCATTACTGGGATACTGATTAGGATCATTAATTTCAATGGAGGTTTGCAATCTCTGACAGACTGTCTAGTTCTTATCTTACTCTTAGACTGGGCTTCTTAGACCTAGTTGTCTTGCGTCTTGATTTTTGACCTAGACTAGGACTACATTAATAACCCTATACAAAATTGCTTAAATCAAATTCTAATTCGGAGCGGGAGCTCCTGGACTTATGTAGTCTTGTATAATTACATTTTTTACCTTAAAGTTGTGTCTTGCTAATCTGAACCACAACTTTAAATCACTTACATTATGTAAAACTTTTTTAAAATTTGCCAATTAATAGCAAGTTTATTGCTTAATTTCCCTTCCAATTTTCTTGTTTAAAAACCAATTATAAAGACTGAAAATCAATTCTAGATGCGATTAGTGCATTACGGTTAAATATCTGATACACATGTGGCCTTTTTTCCCAGGTGCTGATGAGAGCCTTGAGAGATTTCAACATTCCAAAGATTGTCTCGGATGATTTGCCCGTTTTCATGGGGCTAATTTCCGATCTTTTCCCCGCACTTGATGTGCCCCGTAAAAGGGATTTTGACTTTGAAAAGCAAATCAAGGAAGCAGTACTGGATCAGAAATTGCAAGCTGAAGATAGCTTTGTCTTAAAGGTATTTTTTGTATATGTTGACATGTAAATGCAATGATAATATTCCCTAACACCATGTAAATTTCTGGATAAGACAACACTTAAATTTGATCACTAACAAAGTAACATTTTAACACTGACAACTTCGACCAGCAATACTATGTGTTACCCTTCACACTCAGATGTTCTACATTATATTATAGTATGATCCGACAACTTAACCCTAAGAGCACTGATGTCGACCGTTGTAGCCTAGCTTTCAGTGTTTTATTAGCACTTGTATACCTGTACCTTTCAATTTAACATCAAACATATTAACCCTTAGAACACTGATGTCGACTACAGAAGACATTCTGTGTTTTTATTAGCACCTGTATAAGTAACCAATTGTTAAAAATAAAACATGCTTTCAATCTTGAAACACAGATATATATTGGTACATAAATTTCACAAATAACACAAATTTTCAGTCACTTGAAGTTGTGGATCACGGTAGCGAGACACAACTTCAAGTCACTGAAATTTAGATCTCTTAGCTCAGTGCTCTAAGGGTTGACACGTCTCATCCAGCTGTAGCTTTGAGACCCCATTTGATTCGGAGTATACCCTAGAAATAAGCAAGATTAAGATAAGACATATTGACATTGTACATCCCCAGTTACCTTTTACCAAAAAATCTAAACCCCAGAGAGTAAAGATGTGAGCATGTTTCAATTAATGTCCTTCTCATTTGCATATCATATTCTATGTGTTGTGTGGTCCCATATGTCTATCCACATGACATACATAGAAGTACATGTATACGCAAAATAGTAACACTTTTACAATGCTCATCTTTTTTCAGATTGTGCAACTGCAGGAGTTGTTCGATGTACGACATTCTGTGTTCATTGTGGGAAATGCTGGTACAGGCAAGAGTAAAGTATGGAGATCACTCTTCAGAGCAAATCAAAATAATAAAAAGAAGCCGATATCCATCGATTTGAATCCTAAAGCTGTTACCAACGACGAACTTTTTGGAATCATCAACCCAGCTACACGTGAATGGAAAGATGGTTTGTTCTCAACTATCATGCGAGATCTCTCTAATATTGCCAATGACGGGCCCAAGTGGATTGTTCTGGATGGTGACATAGATCCTATGTGGATTGAGTCTCTTAACACTGTCATGGACGACAATAAGGTAGGATTAGATATATATTAACCCTTGTCCTGCTAAAGCTGTATAAAAAAAATTTCGAGCGTGTTTCAAACCAATGAAATGGCAATGAGAATGATAAAATTGTTTTTCATAGGCGATTAGTTAATAAAATAGTACATGTCTATTTTTTTACACATAACTATTTGTCAAAATTTAAAGCTGGAAATTGTGTTGATATCAGTTTAATGAAAAATAGAAACTAATTATATTCCCCCAAAAAATTATTAATTGATTAACAAGGATAGAGATGAATGCAGATGTCAATTATCTCCACCCAGTATTTTTTCCTGTGATGTTCCTTTTTTTTCAAACTTAAATGAAACATGTTTTTTTATTTTTTAAAATATGGTGGCCTTGGATAGAGGTAGGACATTAATTGTTTTGTAAATAGAATACTTAAAATATGAAGGAATTACTTGTAGGTTTTGACATTGGCGAGTAACGAGAGAATTCCTTTGACAATGTCAATGAGACTTCTGTTTGAAATCAGCCATTTAAAGACTGCTACCCCAGCTACAGTATCCAGAGCTGGTATTCTTTACATCAACCCTGCTGATTTAGGATGGAATCCGTAAGTATTTTCTGAAATCTCACAATATAATAGGTTCTAAATACAGAAAAAATAATATAATTTACTAAGCAAATTACAATCATTATAGTGTTTCGGTACATGTGTTTGCTCTAGCTTTTCTAATGACGCAAATGTGTTGTGTGTCCTTGAAAGTGCTATTCTTAAAGCAAAAGCCAATTTACTGAGCTTAATAACCTGTGGGAATGACTATAAAATGGAAAACAACAAATTAGGAGTGGTTCTGGTTAATGGGTCATTAAAATTTCTAAAATCAGATAAACAGCTCTAACTGATCATAGTGATAGATTTTTTTCTTTTCAAAACAGGACTACGTTGTGGGTCGTAGTAGCGAGACACAACTTAAAGCAGGTTTTCAATTCAATTATTCGATTTAGTACTTATGGGTTAAGTCTCATTGGTGTTTTTGTTGTTGTTCAGCCCTGTGACCAGTTGGATAGATACCCGTGAAGTGCAGTCTGAGCGAGCTAATTTGACCATCCTATTTGACAAATATCTGCCATCTTGTCTGGAGGTCTGCAGACACCGCTTCAAGAAAATCACCCCCATTGGAGATATCAGTCATTTGCAAATGCTCTGCTATTTACTGGAAGTAATGCTCACGCCTGACAACACCCCTCCAGATTGCCCCAAAGAATGGTACGAGTTGTATTTTGTCTTCTGCTGCATCTGGGCGTTTGGTGGATGCCTCTTCCAGGATCAGCTAATTGATCATCGTGTCGAGTTCTCAAAATGGTGGGTTACAGAATTCAAAACCGTTAAATTCCCCGCACACGGGACGGTGTTTGACTATTATATAGACACTGAGACCAAGAAATTTGAGCCTTGGTCCAAGAGAGTACCAAATTTTGAGTTGGATCCAGACATTCCTCTACAAGCGGCTTTAGTTCACACTGCGGAAACCACTCGCGTACGCTTCTTCTTGGATCTACTTGTTGAGAAGCAACGGCCAGTTATGCTTGTTGGTAACGCTGGAACTGGCAAGACTGTACTGATTAATGACAAACTGAACTCTCTTCAAGAAGACTATATCGTAGGAAATGTTCCCTTCAACTTCTACACCACATCTGAGATGCTTCAACGAGTTCTTGAAAAACCTCTTGAAAAAAAAGCTGGTAGAAATTTTGGACCACCTGGAACTAAGAGGCTGATTTACTTTATTGATGACATGAATATGCCCGAGGTTTGCATTATTTTTCCATTTTACTATGATCTATAAAATTCAATCCAATGTTTGACCAACGTTTGTCCAACATTGGTTTAATGTGTGCTGGGATAGGTTGTCGTGGATGCTCAAAAATCAAATCATTGCAATAATGATTTGAAACATTTTTCATCATTTAAAAATTGAAATTGAGTAAGCGATTCCAGTTTCAAATGAGTGAAAGGAACAAACAAGCAATTCAACAGGACAACAATTAAAATAACCTTTCTTGGTATCTACTGGTACACTCATCTTAGTAGATTCATAAGTTAAAAGAGAGAAAGTCGAATAATGCTAACGAGTCATTGCCAAACGGCTTATTCAAATGAAAGATAAGAATATTATTGTTTTTTATGTTGGGAAGGTATATGAGAGACGTTCATGACATAATAATTGATGCTAAATAATCTGTTTTTGGAATATCCACACAGGTTGACAAATATTTCACAGTACAGCCACATACTCTGATCAGACAGCATTTGGATTACAGCCATTGGTATGATCGTACAAAACTGTCATTAAAGGAGATCCACAACACCCAGTATGTTAGCTGCATGAATCCAACAGCTGGTAGTTTCACCATTAATACTCGGCTGCAGAGACATTTCTGTGTATTTGCTCTGAGTTTCCCTGGAAATGAGGCTCTGTCTACTATCTACACAAGTATCCTCTCACAGGTTTGTTATGAGATTTATAATCATACAGATTAGTTAAGTGAAGGATGTTACCTGGAGAAGTTTTATTCCAAGAACAAGCGCATCTCCAGTTATGTATATTCTTATTTCCAATTTTGGAATTGAGGTCAAAGTAAAAGATACAAGATAGTGATGAAAATTATAATAGTTAAAACTGGAAGCAGAATTAAATTGTAATATATGTATATATATAAAATTTTCTCTATTATCAAATATTATTCTCAGTAATGAATGGAAATTTAAAAAAAAATTGCAGTCAAACTACGTTGAAATAGACTCCAGGTGTGATGCACATAATTCATTATAATCTTAATCGATGTACATAGTTATTGGTGCATGCAGATCTATCCAAATTCACATATGTATGTTTCTAACAAAATGAACTATAAATGTACTTCTATGTGAGTTGTAGATTAAATGTTATTATAATGATTCCAGCAGTAAGTATTATATTATATGACTACTTTATCATGTTGTTATAGCATCTGGCAGGAGGTTTCACAGCAGCAGTTCAAAAGTTGGCGAGTAACGTTGTCAATGTGGCTTTAATTCTCCATTCAAGAATCACTACTTCTTTCTTGCCCACAGCTATCAAATTCCATTATACTTTCAACCTGAGAGATCTTTCAAACATTTTCCAGGTAAGAAAATATGAAATCATGCATGGTTGTAAATGATAAATTGTGTTTCAACTTGTGGAATCTGCAATGTATATGTCTCGTTTGTAGGGTATGCTGTTTGCGCAGCCTGAGTGTGTGAAGGTACCAACAGATCTTGTCAGACTCTGGATGCATGAGGCTAGCCGTGTCTACAGGGACAAGTTTGTGGAACAAGTTGATATGGAACAGTATGATAAGTTACTGAAGGATTGTGTGAAAAAAACATTTGAGGTGAGAATAATATTAGCCTACCATTACTATAAGAGCAAATCTAATTGAATTAGTAAGACTTTGATGGATTCATATACAAATCAAAGGTGTAGATATATAGCCCATCCACACATGGGCAGTATGTGTGGGTCATTTTCATTTCATCTGGTAAGTGTAGGCTACAATACAAAGTTATGTTCACATACATGCCCCATCAATAGTTGAAAGGAATTTAATAAATTCTTCGTGCTTTAAATATTTACCAAAACAATTTTTTTTCAAAAATGACAAGTTAGAATACTGCTTTAATTAATACAGCATTAAGCAACTTTAAGATTGTAATAGGAGTATTTTAGAAATCAGATAATGTCATATTGTTATATGGATAATTTTTTATATTTACCTAATCCTAATCCAGGTTTTACTATTGCATTTGAATGATTTGTGTATTTGCAGGACATGGATGAAGCCACAATATTTGAAACCCCATTGTTGTATTGCCATTTCGCGTCTGGAATTGGTGAACCAAAGTATCTGCCAGTTACACAATTTGCTGACCTGAATAAAACCTTAGTGGAGGCACTTGACGGATACAATGAGATAAATGCTGTGATGAATTTGGTGCTGTTTGAAGATGCTATATCACACATTTTGAGAATAAACCGTATCTTGGAAGCACCAAGAGGGAATGCCTTGTTGGTAGGTGTAGGAGGTTCTGGAAAGCAGAGTTTATCTCGTCTGTCTGCTTCTATCAGCGGTTTAGAGGTATTCCAGATCACTCTGAAAAAGGGTTATGGAATTCCGGATCTCAAATTGGATTTAGGTGGCCTCTACATGAAGGCTGGTGTGAAAAATATTGGTACAGTGCTCTTGATGACTGATGCACAAGTCTCTGATGAGAAATTCTTAGTTTTGATAAATGATTTACTGGCTTCTGGTGAAATACCAGATTTGTTTCCTGATGACGAAGTTGAAAATATCATAAGTGGTGTTAGGAATGAAGTGAAAGGAATGGGACTGGAAGATAGCAGGGAGAATTGCTGGAAGTTCTTTATTGACAGAGTGCGAAAACAATTGAAGGTATGTCAAAAATTGTCAACAATGACATGACTATCACCCTCATAAATATTACTTATAAACTGCATTTGGCTTTTATCTTTAAGAATCCGAGCATATAAAAGATTACAGTGGTAAGATAGGAATTGCTATAATGCCAGAAATGTTTTCTTGTGTCCCAGGTTGTGCTCTGCTTTTCTCCTGTTGGTACAACGCTACGTGTAAGGAGTAGAAAATTCCCTGCTGTCACAAATTGCACGTCTATCGACTGGTTCCATGAATGGCCATCTGAGGCTCTGGTGTCTGTCAGTAGACGTTTCTTGGAGGATATAGAGCTTCTATCGGTAACTGGATTTTAATGTCCTCATTAACATCTTTATTTTTCATATACAAGACTATGTCACATAAATTTGCATCATACAGAAATAAAAAAGAGCTCTGCTGGCTAATGGTTGTAATCATGATGTTAAGCACAACTATAATTGTTTTTAATCATTTTTATTTGCCGATTAAATCACTAATATTTGGAATGAAATGTGTGTTTAACATCAAGATTTGCAAATGCTAATTGGTTTCGAATTAAAGAAGTAATTTCACCCACTTCAAAATTTAAATAAGAACTTAGCGGGTAAAAGGTTAGCATGGCTAACTAACATACATATTTTATTATTTAAATTTTGTAAGAACATTATTGTGTAAGTGACAAGCATATATATCTAAGAAGCATTTGTGAAGTGTTCATAATTTGAGGACATTGATTTGGGAACAGTTAGCCTTCAGCACACTTACTTGATGGGCTAATCACAGTTAAAAAATATCATGAATTTTAAATGCAGGTCAAAATGTCATAGAAATTAGCTAATTGCCAAATTAATTATCTCTGACAATATGCATCCTTTGTCTTTTAGCCTGAAATGAAGGATTCAGTGTCAGATTTCATGTCGAACGTTCATAAGTCTGTTAACCTTATGAGTATGCAGTATCTGCAAAATGAGAGGCGCTATAACTATACAACACCAAAATCTTTCCTGGAGCAAATTAAGCTGTATCAAAACTTGCTAACTCAACAAGACCATGATCTACAGGCCAAAATGCAACGTTTGGAAAATGGTTTGGAGAAACTTAAGAGCACAGCATCTCAGGTAGATGACCTTAAAGCCAAATTAGCAGCTCAGGAGAAAGAACTTGGTATCAAAAATGAAGAGGCCAATAAACTTATCCAAGTGGTTGGTGCCGAAACTGAGAAGGTTGGTAAAGAGAAAGCGATTGCTGATGACGAGGAGAAGAAAGTGCAGGTGATTAATGAAGATGTCTCTAAGAAAGCCAAATCTTGTGAAGAAGATCTATCTCGAGCTGAACCAGCCCTGCTAGCTGCTCAGGAAGCTTTAGACACCCTGAATAAGGTAACTAGTTACTACAACACAAAGCTATCAATTTTTTATTTTAAGTATTTTTATTTCAAGTATTTATACTTGAATGTTATCAAATAAAGTCTAATAATTGACACAGGCCCACTGTTCCCCAAAATACTTTTGCTTACTCTTTGTTATTCTACACTGTTGTAACAGCACACAAGAAGTGGTCCACACAAAAAAAGTAGAACATTACTAGAGTACAACATTTTTCTTGTTTATTTGTTGAAAGTAATACATGTAGTTGAAAGTAATAACGAGTTCTTTTTTTACTTTATAGAATAACTTGTCGGAGTTGAAAGCATTTGGTGCGCCACCACAAGCTGTGGTGAATGTGGTCGCTGCAGTGCAGGTGCTTATGGCTAGAGAAACAGGGAAAATACCCAAGGATCGAAGCTGGAAAGCAGGAAAAATCATGATGGGAAAGGTAGAAATAACTACAAGAATAAAATAAATTATAAAATGGCAAATAATGTTGTTTAGGCCTTTGTAATCCTAAGACAAATTACTTTTAACTGGAAATTTCAAATTAAATTTTGTTCTATTTTCAATTGTCATTTTTATTTTTTACAAATAAAAAATTTGAAACTTAAATTTTATTTGGTAACCACCTTTTTCTTCTTTGTATTCATCATAGATCTATCTAAATTGTAACACGATCGTGAACAGCTTTTACTGAGAAATGTACTACACTAATCTTTTTTACAAAAAATCTGTTAACAGTAGTCTTAAAATACATCTTTTTTTTGTTATCCTACCAAATTTATTTATCTTATAAGCCTAAAATAAGCCAAATTGGCCCGACATAAAATTGTGAAATGATATCTCTCATTATTTTGTGCATGTCTTTATACATGTCTTGATAATAAATAAATAATTAAACTGATTGATGCTTAACAGCCATTTCTTGAATCGCATTCTGGTATGCTATGGTGTTGCCTAATTATATGCTTATAGGGAAATATTTTAAAATATTTTTTTTCCTTTTCAGGTTGATGCCTTCCTGGAAGATTTAAAAACTTATAAGAAAGAAGATATTCCAGAAAGTGTACAAAAGGCTGTTCAGCCTTACCTAAATGATCCAGAATTCACATATGACTGTGTGGTTTCCAAGTCACAGGCTGCTGCTGGACTTTGTGCATGGGTTTGCAATGTGATGATCTTTTTTAATGTGTTTTGTGAAGTAGAACCAAAGAGACTTGCTCTGGAGCAAGCCAATTCTCAGCTGGCTGCTGCTCAAGACAAACTACGTATTATTCAGAATAAGATTCAGCAGCTTGAGGAGGCATTGGGAAAACTGACAGCTGAATTTGAAAAGGCCACAGCTGAAAAACTGAAATGTCAACAAGAAGCAGAAGCAACCAATAAAACTATTGAGCTGGCCAACAGACTTGTGGGAGGACTGGCATCAGAGAATGTTCGCTGGGCCGATTCTGTGGCAGCATTCAAAATATCAGAAAAAACTTTACCAGGAGATGTATTATTACTGACTGCTTTCTTGTCTTATGTAGGCTGTTTTACAAAACAGTACAGATTAGATTTGATGAACAAGCATTGGTTGCCCTATCTTCAACAATTAAAAACTCCCATTCCGATCACAGAAGATTTAAATCCATTGACTCTTGTGATTGACGGTGCCATGGTAGCTGGTTGGAACAACGAAGGTTTACCCAGTGATCAGATGTCAACAGAAAATGCCACAATTCTCACCAATGCTGAAAGATGGCCCCTCATGATTGATCCTCAGCTTCAGGGTGTTAAATGGATCAAAACCAAATATGCAGATAAGCTGATTGTGGTACGTCTGACACAGAAGGACTGCTTAAGTACATTAGAGAGAGCAATCAGTGCAGGAGATGTAGTCTTACTGGAAAATATGGGTGAAAATGTCGACCCTGTGTTAGATCCTTTAATTGGGCGTAATACTATTCAGAAAGGTCGAGCAATCAAGATGGGTGACAAAGAAGTTGAATACCATCCAGATTTCCGTCTTATTCTGCACACAAAACTTGCTAATCCTCATTATAAGCCTGAAATGCAGGCTCAGACCACCATCATTAACTTTACTGTCACCCGTGACGGTCTGGAGGATCAACTCTTAGCAGCTGTGGTCAGCAAAGAACGTCCTGATCTGGAACAGTTGAAAGCAGATCTAACACGACAACAAAATGAGTTTAAAATCACTTTGAAGGATTTGGAAGATTCTCTCCTCGCTCGACTGTCCACTGCAGAAGGTAACTTCCTTGGAGATTATGAACTTGTGGAAAATTTAGAGTCAACCAAACGTACAGCCACTGAAGTAGAGGTGAAAGTTGCAGAAGCCAAAATAACAGAAGTTAAAATCAATGATGCTCGTGAGCTTTATCGTGATGCAGCTGCTCGAGCTTCCCTTCTCTATTTTATCCTCAACGATCTGAATAAGATTCACTTAATGTATCAATTCTCTCTAAAGGTATGTGTCTTTTCATTATTCTTAGAAATTGTGCAATACACCTGTCACTGTTTTAACTATTCTTCTATTGCAAATAGATTCATAGATAATTTATATCAATCATTGATTATTTTTCCTTGAAAAATAGTATGTAGCCATTATGCAGATGGAATTATAAAGTGAAGTATCTAAATAAAGTGTGTGGTATTTTCATTTTAGGCATTTAGTGTGGTGTTTGAGAAAGCAATTGACAAAGCAGAACCGGCTGAGGAAGTAAAGCAGAGAGTATTGAACCTGATTGACTGTATAACATACTCTGTATTCATCTACACCGGACGTGGCTTGTTTGAGAATGATAAGCTCACTTTCACGGCACAGATGACATTCCAGGTATTTAAATGTTGTTTCTTCACAGATAGCATACCAGGTAAATGGCGGGAAGATCCATTTGCCATTTGTAAACAATTATCATTAATATCCAGTGTTAGTGTATTACGGTATGTAAAACATTCCTTACAGTGAAGCCAATACACTACTTTGATAGTGTATTATGGTATGAAAACACATTCCTTACAGTGAAGCTAATACACTACTTAGAGCTGTGACGATGAACCTTGTAACATATGAAGTAATACTTTCAAAAGGATGCGCACATCTGTATTACATCATTCTGAATAATGCTCTTTAATATTTATTTTGTTTAGATATTAATTATGGCTAAGGATCTGAATGGCACTGAGCTGGATTTCTTATTGCGCTTCCCTGCAACACCCAATGTAACCAGTCCTGTGGACTTCCTCAGTCATAACAGCTGGGGTGGAATCAAGGTAATGTTGAAATGTTAATTATTATATGCTAAGAAATTTGTATACAGCTCCATGAATTACTGTTTGACACAAATTGCTATTTTAAATACTGCTGGAGTTATAATAAATATATGTGACTGATTAGGCTGCATATAGGTCTATGAATACATTTGTTGGCCTTTTTACAAGATGATAAATATTTTAAATGTTTTTCAAAGCTCTTTTTATGAGACTGGGTTGATTGATCAAAAAAAGTTTTTATTTGAAGTTATTGCAATGTATTTTGTCTGTTATGCGAATTATATACAGTGTTGTGTATTCATTTTAAAGTAGTTCGTTCAACGTTTTCCTTTGATCGCAGGCATTGTCTGGAATGGAAGAATTCAGAAATCTAGATCGTGACATTGAGGGTTCTGCAAAAAGATGGAAGAAATTTGTTGAAAGTGAATGTCCTGAGAAGGAAAAGTTTCCACAGGAATGGAAAAATAAGACGACATTGCAGAAATTGTGTATGATGCGTGCTCTGCGTCCGGACAGAATGACTTATGCCGTGAAGTAAGAGAGATTTGGACAGATCATCTGAAAATGCAAAATAAAAAACTATTAACCCCTAATTTAACCCTTTGAGGCCTGAATTTACCATTGTTGTCATATTTATCCACTAAAAGCCGCGAATTGCTGTCGCAATTCTCGACTTGAAGTGGATGAAGACAACTTTAAGTGGGTTGCAAATGAAAAAAATAAATATTATTAAAACAGTTTCATAAAGAACTCTTCTCAAAACCCGCTAGGTGTAGGGAATTAGGTCATTCTTCATAGATGCAAGATGATGCTTTAATGCATCGTGAGGGTTTACCCTTATTCTGCCAAACTTTTCAGACAATTTTTCATTCATACGAATGCTATTTCAAATGACAAAAAAAATAAATATATTTTTTTTTAAATATAATTATTAGATTAAGTGAGCATCTACCACAAAACATTTCAGCAATTCGTGTTGAATTTATTTGGTCTGAAATTTGCTTGAAAACAAATATAAACGGTCCTGGCAGCATAGGGGTTAAAGTGCTAATCATGTCTATTTTATTTGTCTATGTTTCTTTCAAACAAGAAAATTAGAAGCAGAAATGAGCATTAAATTTGTCAGATTGTCATATTTTTTCAATTCACATTGTATGTGTGCGAGTAATTCTGACACACTTCCAAGTTGTGGGTCACAGTAGGAAGTTGTGGGTCACAGTAGCAAGACACAACTTTAAGTGGGTATAACTTAGCCCTGCAGGCTAATAAAATCCACTTCATATTTTCGAATAAGAGTGATGTACTATATTTACTGTTTACAACATTTAATTGTCTTCACCAGGGGTTTTGAGGTTTTGATTTTTGGGGGGCAAATTTTTAAAGGCCAATTTAGGAGACTTTCTATTTCATGTGTGTGGTGGGCAGGTATATCCCCACATGAGAGATAAATGCAAAATATTTTGAACATTAAAATGCCAATATTTTTTTCTTTTCATGTCTCTGAAAGATTTGAAAATATTGTGATCAGAATGAAATCCTATGCTCACCTATTGAACTATTTTTTGTTTCTGATAGGAATTTTGTAGAAGAGAAATTGGGAACCAAATATGTAGAAGGAAAAAGTGTGGAATTTGCGAAGTCGTTTGAGGAGTCTGGTCCGGGTACGCCAATCTTCTTTATTCTCTCTCCTGGTGTGGATCCTTTGAAGGATGTGGAAGCTATGGGCAAAAAATTAGGATTTACTGGAGATAACCGAAACTTTCACAACATTTCACTTGGTCAAGGGCAGGAGATTGTAGCTGAACAAGCAATGGATCTAGCCGCAAGGGAAGGTCATTGGGTCGTCCTGCAGGTTTGTCATCCAGCAACATTGTCCATTCTTGATACCTCAAAATAATGTTTTAAAAATCATTTCTGATTGCAGCTAGATTTAGTTTAATAGAGAATATTATACTTATTTTGATTACCGACTCAGTTAGCTTAAAATTTGCACATTATGAGGAGCAATACAAATTATTGAAAAAAAGTTGTGTTCAACTGTGCCCTCTAATTATTCTTGTGTTTTCCCGTGTACTTTCAGAATGTACATTTGGTTGCTAAGTGGCTTGCTACTCTGGAGAAGAAGATTGAGCAGTACAGTACTGACAGCCATGAGAGCTACAGATTATTTGTTAGTGCTGAGCCTTCAGGCACCCGAGATTCTCACATAATACCACAAGGAATTTTGGAATCTGCAATTAAGATCACTAACGAGCCTCCTACTGGAATGCATGCTAATCTGCACAAAGCACTTAACAATTTCACTCAGGTAATTATTAAAATCGTTCTTGTTTTGACCTTTGTGTAAGCTTATGTTTATTTAACCCTTTCAGCGCAAGGACAGTCTTTAGAGTCTGACATCTAAATATCGCCCCAATGCTGAAAATGTTACATTGTTTAAAAGGATGCAAATCAAAGATTTATAATCATAGATTTATAACTGTTTGGTTCAACTTGTTGTATTTTTCCCCATGACAGGAAACACTTGAGATGTGTGCTCGTGAGACAGAGTTCAAAAGTATTCTTTTTGCCTTGTGCTATTTCCATGCTGTTGTGTGTGAGAGAAGAAAATTTGGTGCTCAAGGTTGGAATAGAGTGTATCCATACAATACTGGAGATTTAACAATCAGTGTGAATGTATTGTACAATTACCTGGAAGCAAATTCCAAGGTGCCATGGGAAGATTTGCGGTACTTGTTTGGTGAGATCATGTACGGTGGTCATATCACTGATGATTGGGATAGACGTCTGTGTCGCACATACCTGGAGGAATATATGAATCCAGATATGGTAAGAATAATCATTTATTAGCCCGCCTTTTAATTTTAATTAAAAAAGGTGGGCTATTGCAATTGAAGTTCGGCGTCGTCGGCGTCGGCGTCGGCGTCGGCGTTAACATTTACTTGTGGGCGCGATAACTTGAAAAGTTTTTCATGTTTCCTTCCCAAATTTGTTTTGCATGTTACTAATGACCACTTCTCGGACAAGTTCAATAATGGCTGAAAAAAAATTCAAAATGGCCGACTTATTGCGATTTTTCACCTTTTACGTCAATAATTTGACCTTGTGGGCGCGATAACTTGAAAAGTTTTTCACGTATCCTTTTCAAATTTGTTATGCATGTTACTAATGACCAGTTCTCGGACAAGTTCAATAATGGCCGAAAAAAAAAAAAAAATGGCCGATTTATTGCGATTTTTCACATTTTACGTCAATAATTTGACCTTGTGGGCGCGATAACTTGAAAAGTTTTTTACATATCCTCTTCAAATTGGTTATGCATGTTACTAATAAGTAGTTCTTGGACAAGTTCAATAATGGCCGAAAAAAAAAAAGAAATGGCCGATTTATTGTGATTTTTCTCATTTTACGTCAATAATTTGACCCTGTGGGCGCGATAACTTGAAAAGTTTTTCACATATTCTCTTCAAATTTGTTATTTATGTTACTTATAAGTAGTTCTTGGACAAGTTCAATAATGGCTGAAAAAAAAAAAAAAATGGCCGATTTATTGTGATTTTTCTCATTTTACGTCAATAATTTGACCTTGTGGGCGCGATAACTTGAAAAGTTTTTCACATATTCTCTTCAAATTTGTTATTTATGTTACTTATAAGTAGTTCTTGGACAAGTTCAATAATGGCTGAAAAAAAATTCAAAATGGCCGATTTATTGCGATTTTTCTCATTTTACGTCAATAATTTGACCTTGTAGGCACGATAACTTCAACATTTTCACAAGTATCCTCTTCAAGTTTGTTATGCATGTTACTAATAAGCAGTTCTTGGACAAGCTCAATAATGGCTGGTAAAAAAATCAAAATGGTCGACTTATTGCGATTTTTCACATTTATTTTACGTCCATAATTTGACCTTGTGGGCGCTATTACTTGAAAAGCGGCTGGTTTAACATACCATTTATATCTTGGGTTGTTATTTACGTGATGACATATGTCTTTACTTTCTTTATCATAATTCGGCGGCGGGCTATTATCGAGTGTGCTCTTGTTTAAATTCATCAACACAAAAGATGCTAATTATTATCTCACTTTGAAATGCATGAGTTGTAAATATTTGTTGGGTTTTGGTGCGGGACCGACTTAATATACGTCAGGATCTGACATCTCACACGCCAGATTCTGACATATAAAGTCGGTCCCCACACTGAAACTAAGATTAAAATAACGGCCGTAAACCCATAACATAGGTATTCAAATGAAGCAGAAAGAGCTAGCTAAGACATTTACGATGATTAAAAATTGCGAAAACACTTTCCTACTAACTTTGTTGAGGTAAAATTGTTTATTTTATCACTATGAACTCACTTAAAGCGCTGAAATATTTTTACATAAAACAAGAGACCAAATGAATGGCTTAAATCTTTCCGCTTTATTTGAATATCTGTTATAGGTTCAGCTTATAAATATTTTAATATTTCTGTTTGGAAATCTAATCTACAGAGGTCAGATTCTGACGTATAAAGACGGTCCCCGCACTGAAAGGTTTAAATTATGAACTTTATTTGTAGCAAACTTTTTGTTTAGGAAGTAATTAAATATGACTTTGAATTTTTCAGTTGGATGGTGAGCTCTATCTTGCTCCTGCATTCCCAGTTCCACCAAACTCTGATTTCAAAGGATACCAGACTTACATTGATGAAGTTTTACCAGCCGAGAGTCCATACCTCTACGGATTGCATCCCAATGCTGAAATTGAATTCTTAACCATCACTTCAGAGAATCTTTTCCGTACAGTTCTTGAGATGCAGCCACGTGATGCCGGTGCAGGGGCCGGTGGTGGTGCCAGCAGAGAAGAAAAGGTACAATCCCACAACAATTATAATGGAAAATCTTATTTTAAGTTGTGATAAATTTTCTAGTTTGCCTGCTATTTTATACAACCTTTTCAATAACAACACGCCACACAGTGACCAAAACTGAACTACTTTGTTCACACTTTTGTTACACCCTTTTCAATGACAACACGCCACACAGTGACCAAAACTGAACTATTTTGTTCAGACTTTGTTTACTCGCAAACTCTTGCAAAGAGTGTATTGTAGTATATTTTGAGTATGAAATAAATACAGTTGACAAGTACTAGTAAATATACTTGTGATGTCCAATTATCTTATTACGATATACTTGCTTTTGCAGATCAAATCAATTCTAGATGAAATTGTCGAAAAGATGCCTGAGGAATTTAACATGTTAGAGATTATGGCTAAAGTGCCACCAGAAGAGCGTACACCATATGTGATTGTGGCCTTCCAGGAATGCGAGCGTATGAACATGTTGCTATCAGAGATGAGACGCTCACTCAAAGAATTAGATCTAGGACTCAAGGTAAATCTAGTTGTTAATGCCCAACAATAAGCCGACATGGCAATGTATTGTGTTTGCTGAGAAAGATACAAGTGTGAAAAAATGCTTTAATCAAACCTCAATAAATTCAGTTTACTGGCCACAAACCACCAAATTATTACTTACAACACTATCCCGTTATAACAATGTAGTTTAGTGTGCTTAATTAGATGTTTAGTGATTAAAACTCTAAAATATAGAATTACATTTTTACCGACTTGGAAGTTTTTTCGCTACCGCGCCCACAACTTCCAAGTGATTACAAATTATTTACATAGCGGTACCGGGATATGTTTTCTTGTTTGAAGGTCCAATCATAAAGACTGAAAATGGCTATAGCCGTGATTACCACTTTAACCCTTTCACCACTGAAGCCCGTTTTTAAGTGCTGAATGCCATGGCATTCAGCACTTAAAAACGGGCTTCAGTGGTGAAAGGGTTAGGAGTTGACAAATAGGTCTAATAATTTTGCATGTGGTTTGAATAAACCTTTGGACAAGATGTACCGATATATCAGTATTTTTGCTATGTGATACCGAAGTACAGATATATCTGTAAGAAATTAACCATTTCAGGTCTGACATAATTACAAATATTGTGTAATGAACTAAGTTGAAAATTTACCACTTAGCATAATATATTCAATAAAAATATTACCAAATATGGCCTACTGCTCCAGGAGGGTCGGGTCCAAAGGGTTAAGGAACACAACTATTTAATGTATTCTGTTGGGTGATTACATTTGTAAAAATGCTACTTTTTCCAGGGCGAGCTTACAATCACTGGAGACATGGAGGAGTTGAGTGATTCTCTCTTCTTGGACAGTGTTCCTGAAAGCTGGAACAAACGTGCTTATCCATCACTGCTGGCATTGGGAGCCTGGTATGCAGACTTCCTGCAACGTGTGAAGGAACTGGAGACGTGGACATCTGATTTCCAGCTGCCGGCAGCTGTATGGTTGGCTGGGTTCTTCAACCCACAGTCATTCCTTACTGCTATTATGCAGCAAATGGCTCGTAAGAATGAGTGGCCTCTTGATAAGATGTTCTTACAATGTGATGTAACAAAGAAGAGTAAGGAGGATATGGGTGGACCACCACGTGAGGGGGCTTATGTGCATGGCTTGTTTATGGAAGGGGCTCGCTGGGACACACAAACTGGTATGATTAGTGAAGCACGTCTTAAAGAATTGGCACCACCAATGCCCGTCATGTTCATTAAGGCCATTCCAGTGGATCGCATGGATACCAGGAACATCTATGAGTGTCCTGTATACAAGACAAAGTTACGTGGACCAACATTTGTCTGGACATTTAATCTGAAATCTAAAGAGAAAGCAGCTCGCTGGACCCTTGGTGGTGTTGCCTTGTTGCTATCTGTCTGAGCGATATATAAAATGTTTTGAAGACAAAGGCTAAATTCAAACTGAATAATAGAGACCATCATTGGAGAATGTCTAGTAACATTTAAAAACGCAAAAACGAATTATTTCCTCTGCACTGTAAATTATAAATATATTATGTAAATATTTATTTATCTCTGTAAATATTATACAACCAAAAGGGTTATAGATCTAGACTGTGATCAAAATAGCAGCAGCACTGTGATAACCAATGGACAACAATATACACACTATTCTGCTTAAAGTCTCTTAGGAATATGTTGAAGTTGAATTTTTGTTACTGCGCTTTTTTCAAGTGTGAGCATCTCTGATACATCTGTTTTGTTTTTTCAGAGCTCGTTTTTCCGTTGCTATTAATGATAACTTAATTATTCTTGAATAAGTGGGAGAAACATTTTTATTGTATGTTTTTATATTATGTAAAACAAGTTTTTCTAATAATACCTGTCCATAATTTATAACTGCTTTCCCGTAGAAATAAAGAAACAGAAATATGCATTTGGAATATTTCCACACAAAACCCCAGTTGATTTCCAGTCAAGCATATAACGTCTTCTCTGGTAGTAGAATCAGCTGGGCAGCCAGAAAGCTGCATTTATCATGTACATTCTCTTGGCTTGTCAGTTAGCAATTTCTCTGCACCCTATTTATTATTGCTGTTTTTTAATCCTATTTATATAAAAAAAGTTATAGCTAGGAAATTTGTACTAAAAAGATCAACATCATATTAAACTAAAAAACTGTATTTATTTTATGTGGAACTGTTGGATTTTTATTATAGATAAATCTATATGGCCACGAAAGTTATGTTTTTGTTACTGTTGAATAAATATATTTTGTATAAAATTATTTAGTTGTTTTTTTATCAATATTTACATAAATGGTGCACCATTCCAAATTTAAACGAGGCATTTCAGTGACGGAAAGTGGACTTTCCCTCTACTCACCAAAAATGTGATACTTCGTCAATTTAAAAACTAGATAATGAGAGAAAATCACAATTTTCCTACATGTAAAAATAAAAACCTGGACCCACTACCTTATTTTCACCAGATTTGCTCTCATAAGGACATTATCAGGAATAATGCTGTCCGACTTACCACAGAAGGATATTGAAAAATTACATTAATTTCATTTTTGTACACCGAGCATAACCTCATAGGGCTTAGGTATAATTTAGTGCTTCTGATTACAATTACCTCGAGGGCTCACCACCCTAAATGCCGCTCCTATTTAAATACTTGTAAACGGCCTAGATGAGCCAATTGTACCTCTTTTCGACATTCCCGCATCTAGTGTCGCATATCATGACACAACCTTGTCTCTTCCTTTTCAAAAACTGGCCTGATATACGTTTGGTAGCCAGACACATTTTGAGCTACAATCACCGTCGTGTATATATGTCAGAACAGCTCGAAATTAGCTCTAATTTTTACCCACCGTTACAGACAAGACATACATCAATTCAACCCACTGTACCCCTGCAAGATTATCAAGAAACAGTTATATCTTATATCCTGCACGAAGAAAACCACGTGTGCATCTTGCTTGTATTTTCTTAATTCAATAGGTTATAAAAAAACATGCTTTCATTATTACTAGACACCTGGTCGGATTTCAAATTATTTTAGACCTCGGGGTGGTGAGACGGGGATAATTACTACTCAGTTATATTTGATGTTATATTTACATGGCTAAAACACAATTTTTATTGCCAATGCAACGCTTGGGATAATCATATGTACTAGAATCATGTGCCATGACTGTAATCCTGGAAACTTGACCAGCATTATCCATCGGTGTGCACAAAAAAAATGTGTGAAGATCCAAATGAATATTGGTGACTGTGGATCGTCTACATCGTTCAAATTGTTGAAGAATAATAATAACAATAAACAACACTAAAAGTCTCCCCACATAGTGGTAGACTAAATAAAACAATAGACAGTACTTACTAAAACAAGGTCTCCACCATTGCTTGGAGACTCGAGAATTCAATTTTATTCAATCACAACTAATTATCACATTTATACAGCAATGGAGAAACACATTTTTTTCAAATGTAATTGCTCTGCAAATAAATTATCTGCTGCATTTAGAGCTTTAGTCTAGAATCTGTTTGATATGATGACAAAGAGTTTTTTAAATTGTTATAGCATGCATAAATAGGCCCATGTTTTGTTTTGGAAGGTAGAAATCAAAATCAGTGTCCATTTGGAGTGATTTCACAGGAAATTAATTATGAAGTGTACCGTTTTTAATATTTATTAAACAATGGTATAATGTGTGACTATAGATTATTATTCTTGAGTTGAAATTCACCTTCAGGTGAGAATTACAGTGATTGAAATACATGTATATGAGGTTTAAAGTGTATTTCAGCATTCAAATTCGACTGAATGACCACTTGAACACTATTAACCCTTTAAGCCCTCATGATGCATTAAAGCATCATTTTACATCCCTAAAAACAGAATTAATTTTCCCACAACAAAGGGTTTTAGAACGAAAATTTCCGTGAAACTGGTTACCAATACATGGCAATTTTCAAACCACATCAAGTCATCTTCATCCACTACAAGTCGAGAATTCGCGGCTTGTAGTGGATGAAGATGACAATGGTAAATTCAGGCCTGAAAGGGTTAAAGGTCTGAGGTTAGCACAAGATTCCTCGGCGTGTCACATCTGCCAATATTTTTTTTTACATGAATTATGTAAATCCAACAAACTGTGATAGAGCATAGTCTATCTTAATGTAAAAAGATTTTATCTTTAGTGAAATGTAAGTTAAGTATAAATAAAATGAATTTGAAATATGAATGTTAACAAATAATAATTATTGTAATAACAATCGACAAAGATAAAATCTTGACTGATTTTTGGTTGACAAATTTATGTCTGTACCTTCAAAATATATTTACATTTGTGTCAAAACATGATGCTGATAAAAAAATCAAGACACATTTTTAACTGTAGGCTAGTTCATCATCGCTGAATAGCGATTATTACACATGCATATGCAGCTGAGATAAGAAAAATGACCCTGTAAGAAGGTTTTTTTACAAAACTTGTTAAAAGATATGCATTCCAATTATGTATGACTCCGTAAAGTTTCTGTTTAGTAATTGCTTCACAACAATTGTAAGCACTATTTGGTGCAATCAAATACTGAGTTTTACTTCCCCGAAAATTTAAAAATGGTTCACTCTCTTCTGTTCTGGAACTAATCATTTTAGATTTTTTGCTGCATCCCATTGAGAAAAAAATACGCACTGATTTTTTTCGAGGTGGCATAAATTAGTCATTTTGTTTTCAAGAAATTTCTAACAAAATTTGACTGCGCCTTGGAAAAACTAAATAAATCTCACAGTGATATACACTATCTATATGAAGTATAAGAAAAGCACACTTGACAATAGCCTGCTGCCATTATAAATTAATGACTTAAATGTGATAAATCAGCCATTTCGATTAACTATTATTAAACTTGTCCGAGAATGTAGCAACATTCAGGACAAATTTGTGCAGGATACATGAAAACTTAAATTTAAATAACCAACCTTAAAAGTGGGATAAAAAAGTAAAAATTTGTAGATTTTTGCATAGAAAACAAATAACAAACTAGATGCAACTGTTTTTGCCACATATTGCACCACCATATTTTTATTTTCATGATTGGGGAGGAATCCAACAAAAAACTTGCCGACTAATCGTGAAAATAATAATATGGTGGTACAATATTTGTTTATTTTTTATGTGGCAAAAACAGTTGCATCTAGCTTGTTATTTGTTATACAGATCTTTAGAAATACCTAACGATCACAGGACCGACCAGCACAGCCCCTTGCTGATTTGGCCTTGAATGCAATATGTTTCAGAATTTATACCGTTTCTTGGGTGTCCATAATGGAAAATAGAATTATGTTCATCGGTCCCAAAACTATTGTTTTCAACCAAAATAAATCGCAGCTTTTCAAAAAATTGTTTAATACCCCCCTCCCCAGTGCAATATTTATTTTTAAATGCCATTTAGTTTTTAATGGATTCCTCCCAGAAGTTAACAAGATCTTGAGAACAATTACAACAAATTTGAATGAAATCCAACCAACAATAAAGAAGATAGCAAGTTCACATTTTTTTATGCGGACCTCTAGGAAAATGCATTTTTATATAATATATACAGTACGGTATATTTCACAACCACATAGGTCATATATGTGAAAAATAAATTGACAAGGTAACTTTAACGAGTTAAATCAATCCACAGTGGTGGCGGAGGAAAAATGCCACGCACTATAAGCATTCAGTTAGCATCGGGATGCTTAAAACAAACATTCTGTAATACAGTAAGCAGGTGCCTCTGGCGTGGGTCACTTACTCATAGTTATTGTGGCTCAATCTACAGCTGCAAAGCCAAAAGCCGTATCTGTATACTTCACAAGTAAGCAGATACTGCTTTTTGGCTCACCGGGGCCCTATATAATCATCTACAGCACAATCACAGTTGTGGAGATCGCCTTATGTCCTACAAAAAGTGGAGAGCATGTTAAAAGAAAGCTACAAAACACTGCCATTTTATGAAGAATAGTAGATGGTTCAGGTGATGATTCGTTTGAAAATAATTGATTAGCAAATTTTCACTTTTAAGCTTTAAACCGCATAACATTTTTATCATTGATGTACAAATATGCTGCTTATCAAATTTAAATGTTCCTTGTAGGCAAAATGCTACAACGGGGTTTCCTGGAGTATTTTATGCTCTCGGGGCAAATTGAGTGACGGGATGGGGTGGGGGGGCTCCTGTGCGAGCGGAGTGATCATTTGTTTTTAAGGGGGGGGTGGCTAGTTTCAGGAAGGTAAGACCCCCCTCCCCCCATAAAAGGGCCTCCAGGAAACCCTGAACAAGGCAACCTCCAATTTAAAAGTGTCATTTTGTAGCTAGCACAAACAATGTCAAGTTTCTGCGTACGTGATAGCTGGATATTTCTTGACATAGATAATAGTGTCAACCAGTAATTTCACTGACACTGCTATCACCAGGTGTTTGTGATGGTATACATGGACAAAAAAGGCTAATTATACAAAAATATCAAAATGTACATCCGAACGACCAGGCATACGAAATAAAACACATTTATATTAGTAATTGTTTTTTTTCAGTCATTGCCTTTTTCAGCATCTTTGACATCATCTTTGTCGTCAGTCTTTACAGGGTTTTCAGTCTCAGCAGTATTGTTTCCATCAGGTGTTTGACTGTAAAGACCAGAGAAGTATAACACTTAGTACCATACATATCAAAATAACAATCATGACAATAGTACGATAATAAGCCAGAAAAGTGTCTGAGCTGTCCTTATTAAACAAACTTGTCTGGACGGACAGAACGACAATCCTATAGTGTAAAACACATGTACAACTAAACAGGAGGCATAAAAAAGTGTGCTTATAACTTTTGTTCATATATATACAAACATTTATTTCAGTTTCCTTTCTGAATTCATATTTTAATTCAGTATGCCTTCAGCCATGATGAGACAAGATAGACATAAATTTGTGATTTTTTGGCACTGCTTTATATATTACAAAATTGTAGCAATTCTTTCATATCTTTATGTATTTTGTCAATTATTACATACAGGCTTAACTTCATAAATGAATTTAAACAACTGGTGTTCACAAAATCTCCATTATACAAAATTGTATATATTTTTAGGTTATGGCAGAAAAAGCTACTTTGAAAGTATAATTTTTTTATAGAGAAAAAAGTTCGGGTTACCTATTCATGTCTTCTTTTTCGCTGACATTAGTAGATTTTGGGTTATCTAGAGGTGTGGACTTTTCAGCAGACTTTGATCTTGATTTTGATCTCGATCTAGTTGTTGACCTTGATTTTGATCTTGATCTGTCTCTGCTTCTAAACCAATAAAAATATCACATGAATAAAATGATCAAAGACAATTAGAAGAAGAATTTTAGACCAAAACTAATTATTAGCGAAAGGATTGTGAACATCATCAGATTATTTATACATAGTACTTAAATACATTCAAAAGCCAACATAACATCTGACAAGTCACTGCTATGTCACATCAGTAAGTTTGCTGTGCACCACACCTTTTGGTAATTTTTTTACAATCTTGGTACAAATAATTGTATGAGTTAGAACTGGACCTAAAACAATGACAGGCTTACAAAGTCACTTAACCATTATCCTGCTCAATTAAATAATTTAAATTTTCACAAACTTGAAGTTGTGTCTCGCTACCGCGACACACAACTTCAAGTGGCTGAAATTTTTTGATATCTGTTAAATTTAACACTGCACATTTGCTAATCTTAACGTGTAAACACTTATTTCATTCACAATAACTTGAAGAGGTGTGATTTAATCCACTAAAATAGTGGAGTGAAACGACTATAGTCTTGATCCGCAGGCACAGGGTTAAGGTAATTTTAAACTTGGGACAAAGTAAACAATTGTTAACATTCTGTGATGAGATATGTCAGATGGTGGACTAGGCCCATGTTTTCTGTTTTTTGCAAACCTGTCTCAAATACAATATCAACACACCATCCGAAATAAGACCAGGTTACTGAATGAAGAATCAACAAATCAGTCACCTTATAATGTCACAACATGTTTGTCCAGATCACTATCTAACAATTTTCTGTGCCTCTGATACACCAGACTGAAAGATATTGACAAAAATTGCCTGAGATGGAAGCTTTAAAGAACTCAAGATTACGTCCAGCAATGGTAAAATCAACCCTGCAACTAGATGGGCTATTTTTGGCACAAAAACATTTGGAATGTGCAACAATCAACCTCTCTGATGGGTATTGCACCTCTTTCCTGTAACCATACATGGGAATGTGCATACAGTAGCAGAGGTCAGAAACGTGAACACACTGATGGCGGCAGGACAAAGCTCAAAGTCAAGTACTAAGTCTGGTGATCATGGCAGGTACGTGGTGAAGTATCTGCTGTATTCACCAGAGTAAACATCCACCAAACCGAGTCATATATTATTATAAAACATATTTATGCCAATTTTAGTGCTTGTGTCTCCATTTGAAAGAATGTTTCATTTATCTGCTGCTCTATATAATCATGCCTCATTTTGTTACTAAAAGGAGATGGATCTATTCATTCACAGGAATTTAGCGGATAAAGAAGCAGAATTTATACACAGTAAAATTTAGGAATTGAAAGGATAAACAATACCTTGGTCTACAGAAATACCGTGATCTGTACAAATTCCAATTTAAAAATTGCCATATCTGTGCATATACCATATATAAAAAATCTTGTCATTTACCATTCACCAGAATAAACAATGCATTTAACTGTTATCAGAATATTAAGATACCTTGATCTGTACTTTTCTGATGATCTTTTGTGATTATCACTTGATCTGCGATCTTTATCCCTTGAGCTATGTCTTCTTGTATGACTGTTACTTCGACTTCTAGAACGGTGCTGATACCTGGACCTATCTGCGGAGCGTCGCTTTTCAACTGATCTTTCTTTCTTACCATATTTGTAGCTGTCAGAGCGATGGCTCCTTTTCGATTGAGAACGACTTCTGGATCTAAAATACAGCATTTGATTTTTTACAGTTGAATTATTATGTCACTTATTTAAACTTTTCAGATTGAATAACAATGTCACTAAAACTAAATCTAGAAAAGACAATGATTTTTTTACCGAGATGTCATGCAATCTTCATAAGATACTAAGGCCCCTGTGGCGGGATAGCACAATAGTGCATACTGCCACGTAATAAAGATCTATATAGTGCAGGGCTCTAAATAATGCTATTCCTCCAGTCTGGTACTGCCAAAAAATGTACAGGAATGGCAAAATTTTTTACTAGCCATTCCGATGAAATGGCAAATTTAAGGCCATTCTAGGACAAAAGGCCATTTCTACGAATGAGAGTTTTTACTCAGGAATGACAGTTTCCAGGACTTGGCAGTCCTGTGGATTGGCATGCCCTCAATGTTTAATTCTACCCCTGCAGTGAGTAATGGCGGAAGTCCAAATTTTTATTGGAAGTCAAAATTGTGGCCATTTTAGGCCGTATCATGAATATCCAGAAAACTGGCATCTATGTTTTTGTCCATCTAAAGCATAGTCTTTACCTCTTTCAGTTCAGTAAATTTTTGTATAAATCTGACTGTTTGGACAGTATACTTTTCAGTTTTGTTGATTTTTTTGTGACTCTGAGTGGCTCTCATTCCATTTGTAACGGTCATATAAAAGCTGCTGTGAGCAGGTCATAGGGCTCAAAGAGGTAAGCTGAACATAAAATCAACCTAAAATTAGCAGTAAAATTTGAATGCAGCTGTGCTGTTTGTATTTTTTTTTTTAAATTATTCAAGCATTTGATCAAAGATGGGAAAATATTTTGTGGAATGTCCTACAGGTGGAATGTTGATTTCAGACCAAATTTCTGACCAAAAGACAAAAGCATAATAAGTCTGCCAATTTAGATTTCTATCTGCAAATGTTGTGATGGGTTTATTTTATTTAACTTTTTTAACCTCCCTCGTCGCACAAATGGTCCAGTTATTCATAGGCCTACATATCAGGTCTTATGAAAATAAACCAAACCAAAGGTCATTAAACAGACATTTAAAATATTTAGTAGGGGCCTAACAATCAGGTCATATCTACCAAATTTGTGACCTTAATGTGACAATTGACTAATTGATGTAATCAGTGTTTGTAATGAGCCGAGATAAAATACCTGACTTGATGTGTGCGATGTGACCCACCCTCCCCCAGAGATTTGTATACCACATCTGCTATTTTGAGGTCAACGTATTGCAGAAAATAAAGAGTTTGTCAGTTATATTTTTGACCACAGATTGTGCTGAAGGAGTTCCTATTTGGATGTAATGATTATATTGCCAATATTTCCTCTAAAACTGAGCGATAGGGATCAAATTGTACCTTATCGAACAAATATGTTGAAAACCAACAAATCTGACCTGTTACAAACACAGTGTAATTAATGTGATCAGTGATTGTCCTATATGATCGATTTTTCTCAGTTGATTTTTAGAAATGATCAATTAACCCTTAGAACACTGATGTCGACGGCAGTTGACATTCTTTGTTTTTATTAGCACCTGTATAAAATGTTTTAAAAAGTAAAATATGCCTTCAATCTTGAAACACTGATAGAAGTTGGGACTTAAAGTTCACAAATCACATAAATTTCCAGTCACTTGCAGTTGTGTATCGCGGTAGCAAAACACAACTTCAAGTGACTGAAAATTTCAAATGAATAAGTCAGTGATCTAGGGGTTAGCAACCAAAGTTAGAAGAATTTGTAGTCTGAATATATGACTGTTATTTTTTGTGCAAATCTAAAGGGGACAATTTAAGGCTTCCAGAGTGGAAGGGATAACAATAAAATTACACATTTAAATGACATAAGCCACTGTGATTGCATTAAACTATTAATAGTTTGCAATAAGTTTCAACCTGGAATATCTATTTGAATCCCTTCTGGAACGTCTTCGATCTCTTGATCTTGATCTAGACTTACTTCGACGCCGGCCTCTAGATCTAGATCTGGAGCGGCTGCAACAAAAGGTCAAAAGCCATGTTTTATACAAAGAATACCTTTCAATATCATGACATTTATAATTGCATGCATGTAACAATTTGAAACATAATAAAATGATCTCCAGTTTCTTCGCCAGTCAAACATCGGATCATGATCATACCATTCCAACTACACTACAACCCACTGGAATAGCGCCATGTGCCATATTAACTTTCTGATATCCCACGAGTTGTGAAGTTAAGAGCCTTTGATCTTGTGAGAAGAATGATATCTAATATAAACTGATAAGACAAATTACCTCCGATCAAAAGTTACAGTTTGTTAAAATATATTTTTTTATTATAGAGTGGACAAACACTATTAGGTTTGTCACAGAATTTCATGAGAGTACATGTACATACATGAATGCAGATTCCACTGATTTTATATCTAAATGTTTACTTATCAATCATACAAGGAACAGCCATGTACAGGAAATCTTAAAACTGGGGTCAGTTTCTGTATCGTACTTAAGTAAAAAGTGTTAATTTTGTACTTAAGTACGTTACAGAAACTGACCACTGCGGCCGATTTCTATAACATACTTATGTAAAAAGTTAACTTCTTACTCAAGTATGTTACGTAAACCAGCCCACTTAATTTTGTACTTAAGTACGTTACACAAACCGGCCGCAGGGGCCGGTTTGTGTAACGTACTTAAGTACAAAGCTGACACTTTTTACTTAAGTACGATACAGAAACCGGCCCCAGATTCTACAGATTATATATTTTTGAGAAATACCAATCTACTCTACTGAATTTGTCTGTGATAGTTACCTGCTACCACCGAAGTCAGTGGCATATACAATTCAGGATAAACCTGAAAGTTGACAAGTAGAAGTGTTTCTGTTTGCAGTAGGAGCGGATTGAGTGAAGCGACGTTCCATTACGTATGATGTCTAAAGGTAGTAGTGTCGTAGCTAAGAATGAGATGGCTCAAATTGGATGAATTTGGGTGAGTGGTGGGTGGAGTCGGAGAGTGTAGTGGAATGCTTTCTACCTTGAGTTTGGTTGAGTGAACATCGCAGGAATCTGATGAAGGGCTAGTAACAAATGGCAACAGTTAGCCCAGTTCCAGAAAATTGGGCGACTTATTCAGGGATAAACGGCTGTTGAGGTTGAAGTAGTGGTGGTAGTAGTAGTAGTTGTAGTAGTAGAAGTAACTGCAGCAAGATCCAATGTGAAAGTCACATAAAGATACACACCAAATGAATGTTTTGGTTTCTCAAATGACAATGTTCATAAGAGTAAATAAATAATATATTTAGAGGTTTTGGAGAAATTTCTGTGATACAATTTATGCTCTTTTTACAGCGATAAAATGAAATACTGTCATCGTAAGATTAAATGGACTTCAATGCCACTTTTAAAGTGAGGCTGCTTTAAAAATTTCAGATACGTCCATGTAATCTCAACCTGACGATTCCTAAACAACAAAAACTCAATATAACACAGTACACTTGACTTTTTAATACTTGAGTTGAAATAGCATTTGTAGTTTAAACATCACATGATTGCTTTATGAACCACAGATTTTTCAAATTCCAAAGTAGCAGCCAATTCTAGTTTGCACACAAACTAAATATTTCAGATTGAAAGTATATTTCATGTCCCATTTGCAATGATGTTTGGGGATACATGATGCCAATAAATTAGAAGATATATAGCAAAAATGTATTCATGCATGATCAATTTTTTGCAGCCTTTAAATCTTTTAATACAAAAAATATGAGCTGTGAGTGGCACTGGTGAAAATGAGCTCACAATTTATGTAATTTATCCACAAACACTTTGACTGGGTATATATATATGGTCATAATCAAGTGGAAGGTTTTTATTGCGATAGCTGATGTCGGTGGACATGAAATCTCTTATTACATGTCTATCATGATGGTCACCTTCTTATTCAGTAATTATATTACAAATCTGTTAATACTAATAGGTTCAGACTGAAGGTTACCGGGGCTTATTAAATGTCATGCACCGCAGCCCATCAGGCAGGGTCATTAATTATATCGGGCCACTCTTCCTGGTGGGGAAGTGGACATTTCTACAAATTTACAAACCCTGGTTGGACACCTGAATTTCGGAAGCCACATAGTTGGTGTGTAATGTGAGGTCAAATTTGTTTCACAAGAATAATTCATCTGACACATATAAGCACATATAAAAAATTAGAAACAGTTTGATATGGCTAAAACAGAATGCGGAAGCAGTGTTGCGGTGATATCTAAAATTAAGCTTTCCCGGTTATTCATTTAAAGATCATGAAAAATTAAACTACATGTATTCAGGTAGTAGTATATCGAAGATGATTTAATACCGTTGTTAGATCATATACACTATAAAACAATGCTGGACAACTATACAAGAACTAGTTGACTGTACATGTACAGCTTGTGTGTACAAAACTGTGCATGCACAAGATGATGAGCCACTTTGTATCACAGTCGGCGATGTACAAAAAAACAATATTGAAACGTATTTGAAACAATTTGAAAATGTCCAATTAAAGCCGCAGGGCAATTTTTGGATTTGTCAAAGATCAAAACATTTTTCAGGCCGATTTCAGATGGCCGTTATCTTGAAAGGAGAATGCCAAGGTGTTGATCAAATCGGACGCTACGCTTAACTACGCTATAAGCTCAGACAGCTTTTAACCCTTTACAGACATAGGTGTCATATTCATAATAAATGTGTGACGATAGGGCAGGTAATGTAACCCTATGAGTTTTATAGTCTATGCCATGATTAGCTTACTTACATGGTCTAACAAATTGAAATTGTCTCTAGTTGACTTTGTACTATCTGTGTAGCCTACATATGTAATATGATTATGTCCTGGGTGAGCGCTAGCACACGCCATTTCACCAAATGTTAAAAGATTTCCCTTGTGGCTAAACTTATTTGGACCTTTTTTGCCAAATCCAGAGATCAGAGACGTGAAATTATGTTCCTTTAGCCACAGCCAGAGATTGTGGCTAATTTCATTTCCACTCTAGCGCCCACCCAGATGTCTATAGTAGAATACAAATGACAATTACACTCCAATCGTTATTTGTCATCATCCACCCACCCACCTACATAACCCTACTAAAACACGAAGAGCTGACTAAACTGCATTTCAGTCGGTGTGTGGTTAGACACTACACACGACGCTTGGTCTAATGTTAGGCCAGCATCACAGACTATGGACCAGCCTAACTCCAACAGTGTGTTAAGTTGTTTTGTTTCTCAGGCATTCGATCACCATTAGGGGAGGGAGGTGGGCGCATGGCCCTGCTGTACAGTTTCAAGGTGCTGCCAGGTCTACCAAAGCAATTTTATGCTATCATATTGAAAAAAAAGTTTAAATTAGCGTTTATATTGTCAGCAGCAAATTAAGTCACAAGGCACATCGTGATTTGCCCATTGGAAGGCTGCGAAGGGTTGGAATGTTTGCTACCGACAGTTCAGAGTGACAGCAGCGTGACAATTTTTTTTTCATATAAAACTCGTCCTCCAATAGAAGGTGCAACTAGAGTTTTGGCATAGGGCACTGGAAAATGATAATTTTCGTTCTAATTGAAATGGGCTAAGCTACAATTAGAGATTTTACTATAGTTTGTATTGGATTTGACACCCACCTACCCACAAAATACAAAAGGATGGGACATGAGAAATTTCATAGCAAACCCATTCCATTTTCAATACAAAATTGGAACAGCATATATTGCCTACATATCGCTAGCTGAAGTTAAATTTACAAAGGAATATTATAACAAAGCAAAGCAAATGCAATATTTGTCTCAACAGTACTGTGAGTATGCACTTCAAAAAATCACAAAACGTCAAGACGCAGTCAACCATCCACCCACTAATACGAACAGTGTTTGTATTATGGAGCCCCTTACTCAAACAGGAAATATCCGAACAATAAATATAAGTATTTAATAAAGCTCTCTGCAAAACTGTGACAGAATGGAACACAGGACTAAGTAATTCAGTAGGCAACATGAGGAGTCTAGCTAATAAAATTGCATACATACAGGAAAAAAATTAACACGTCATAGATTTCAAACAAAGTTTTAACTTTAATGTCATTTCACATGAGGTAATATGGTATTTACAATAAGGACGTCATACTCAGCGAAACTAACAAGAAGAGCTCTGTCTCAATGTTGGGACAATATTGACAAAGATGGCAAGAATTAAAACAGCATTATGCCAGCAACCCATTGTTAGATAATACTTCAAATAAATACTAGCAACATTACATGCAGCAAGTAGAAATTTAAATAGCATTACATGTACATCAAAAATTTAGAACACTTCAGGCAAGTGAATAACATTATTTTCCATAAACCTTGGTTCTAATAACTTGTGAAAGAAGTTAGAACAATTAAAACCATACATAAGACTGGAAAAATCATCTACATAGCAAATTTAGCACAATAAATCTAAAGACGTAGGAAGTACTGTTTACAATATAAAGTGATTGTTTTCTATCATACCTGTAACGTGATGGCCTACGTCTGGGGGGTGGCGGCTGCTGGGGTCCACGACGTCTTTGCTCATAAGGACGAGCGTGCTCCACCCGAACCTTTCTACCACAAGCCTCTCTTAAGAAACAAATTAGGAAGAAACAAAATAAGCTCAAAGACTAATTTAAAAAAATGTTATTTTCCAATGATTACCCAGAACCTCATACTAGTATTTTGCTTTAAATACATGTATAGCTATCTTGCATCCATTTGTTAGATAATGAGCATAAACTAGTAAATAAATGGCATGGGTCAGCTATTTTTAATTTTATAGATTTGAATTTTTTATAGATTTAAAATTATGATGAAACTTTAGGAATCCCTCCATAAAACCTGACATGATATTGCTTTATAGTATACATGTGTAATTCCATTTTTTATTAAAAAAAACTAGACAGTTGTAGAGCAGGATATCCATAGCTTTAATTTTAAATGTTTAATTTTGAATTTTTTTAAAACTTGGTATATTCAGCAAGGTTAAATTGTCATGTTTATACTGACCTTCCATCCACTTCCCGCACCGCCTTGTTAGCATCCTCAGCATGCTTGTATACTACAAAGGCAAAGCCTGGAGGATTTCTAAAAAAACAAATACCCAGTATGGTTTTTACTGTAAATCATCAAACATGTGCATGCAGGTGGGTATGAATTCTAAGAAGCGAAAAGCTGTAATGGCGATTCGATTGTATTTGTTTTTACTTATAAATCCATACACTGCTGTGAAACAATTGGAGCATTATTAGAATGATGAAACCGGTATTGGAATATCCCACATTTAGAAACTAATTGGAAGATCCCATATTTAGAAAATAATAAAACTAGAAAATATCCTTTGAAATGCAGAAGGGGCAGATTTCATCACTCATATTTTGAAGGAAAAATATCTAATTGTGCAAAAATAGGACAGACAAGACAAGAAAAAGAGTTAATTTATGTCTCACCCCAGTTACAATAAAAGATTACATGATTTACAATAAAAAACAGTTAAATTAAAAGTAACCAGGACACTCTTTTGGTCCAAGAGCTATGAGAGACCAATACTAAAACAAATTTTGAATTATATATTGCACATACATACTCGCATACATATGTGTATATATTCACGTAAACATATATACTCATCAGCGCTCGAAATAAGGCCGTTACTCCAGTCCCTGACTCCGGTAATGCCAAAAAATGTGCAGGAATGGCAAAATTTCTTATTAGCCATTCCAATGAACTGGCAAATTCAAGGTCATCCTAGGACAAAGGCCGTTTCTAGGAATAACAGTTTTACTCAGGAATTGCAGTTTCCTTGAATTGCCAGTCCTGGTGATTGGCATGCCCTCAACGTTTAATTCTACTCCTGCTTATTTATGTATACATGTACATCCACGCACACACACAATAGGACAATAATCTGAGCTATAGGGGCATGGAATGGCATCAGAAGTGTGATTTTTTATACTAGAGACATGTTTTTGTTTAATCTGAAACAGAGGTATTTTTTTTACTGAGGCCAGACTTTTTTTATTATATTTCACGAGGGGAAATTGCCAGGATGCAATGTCGGTATTCGGGATAAAAATAAAATTCAGATATATCTTGAAAATGCGAACTGTGTTGAAAAGCATTTAATATGACTTTTTGATGAGGAATGACCTCAGGCATGCGGGACAGCTTCATACGCCGCGGATAGTTGTGTATACATGTCGGCTATCAGGACGGCAAAACATAGTGAAATCAGAGAAAAAGAAGAAAAAAAATGTATTATGTGAAACAACACAATAGGGGATTAAAATCGGCATCACAAAACATATAATAAAAGATGTCTGGCCTATTAAATCTTATGTTGTTTTTTACAAGGGAGGTCTATGGACAGCCTTGTTTATGGAATAAGGGCGCTCCCATTGAGCGCCATTATTAGTCTGCCTTATGAATGGTAACTCTGTATCAACATATATTTGTATAATTTTTTCTGAGAATCGGACACATTGTAATGTGTTGAAAACCTATTTGTTTTATCCATACAAACATAACCCCTGCCATCAGCATATCAATCAAACTCTCCACTCTTACCATGGCATATATATATATAGACTACATTAAACCATCACATGTGAAGTAAATATAATTTATTTTTTTCAGAATAAATAAATACCATATTTATTCTAATAAACACCCTGGGTGTTAATTAGAATACCCGTTGCGGCTATGTGTGTGTGTGGGGGGGGGGGGGGGGGGGGATAATATTGAATAGTTTGGGGAAATGAGTGCCTGAGGAATCATGATGATCGAATTTTATGCTCTAACAAGAGGACTGAAGTCCTATATTATCTCCCACCATAAATTAGGTTAGAGTTTTTTGCAGTCACAAATATTTAAAAAGTCAATAGTTTGTGGTGGCCATTTTAAATTTTAGTAAAATCACCTGCACATTATTTCTGACTTCAATTGTTGAGTTTTTGCGGCCACAAAATTTTTTGAAGTTCATGTATGGCGGCCATTTTTTATTTCCGTAAAACCTTGAAAAAATCACATTCTCCATATTGTGGGGAATGTGATTGTAAAATTTGAATAATTTCTGACCTTAAGTTTTCAAGTTTTTGCACCTTCAAAAATTTTTAAAGTTGACTTTTGGCGGCCATTTTGAATTTTGGTAGCATCTTAAAAAATCACTTGCACATCCACATGTAGCTAGGAATGTGATGTTAAAATTTAAAAAAATTGACAAAAATAATTTGCGTCCACCAAAAAATTGAAGTTGGTCCGTGACGGCCATTTTGAATTTCAGTAAAACCTTGAAAATATCACCTGTACATTTCCATATGGTGGGGAATGTGATAGTAAAATTTGAATAATTTCTGACTCCAATTATTAGCCATCTCTGACGGGCGCGCTTCGGGCATCACTGTTTCACCACACCGACAGCGCACTTTTATAAAATCCCCCCTCTTTTTTTAATTTTTCTGGGGAAAGCCCTGACACTGTCTGATCATAGTATTATTATTGCGCCATGTTGTATTTTTATTACATATTATCGTTGTAGGCCTATTATCATTGTATAGTGTCTGGTTATTTAGGAGTTCTTATTGAAATAGTTAAAATTGTATATTTTAATATTGCTATAAATTTTTGTGTTACACTGTCATTGTATATATTAATAATTTTTTGTACACTGAAGTGTTATAATAAAAAAATACATTGTAAAATTATCTTAATAGTATATATCAAGCGCTGGCGCTGGCCGCTCACTACGTCGCCAAATGCGAAGAGATTTGCCATGTGGCTCGCGGGGGCAAGCTCTTACAGCAATGTGTGTGGTCAGAGTCCACTAGCAAAATTAGATTTGATTTGGTTACAGACACAGTGCTATGACTGATATTTCGTGGTCCAACATGCCTCTGATCATGTTCATGGGCGCTGACATCTTGTTTGTTTATTTTCTGTTAAGATGTCAAAGTTCAGCTTCTGTTGGCCGCAAACTAAGACAGATATTCTCATCGTCCTTTTCCCGTTTTATCGCCATGTGATTGTGATACCACCTAGCGAGTGGGTAGGACAGTAATGTGTATCACTATAGCCGCATGAACATTTCCCCCTACGACTCATCAAAATGTGGGTATTGGCAGAGTAGTCTATTTTACGGCATTCTTATTTGTCCCACCTGGGCCCTATGTTAATTTTTTGTTTGGTATAGACTTTAACTAGCTAGCAAGTGGGCGGCCTGGGCCTTCCGACAATATATGGATCCCTTAACACCCTGCAGCAGGGCCCGCCATTTGTTAGCCTACACGTTATCTTCACGTTACTTTGACTAACTGTTAATACTTATTGTAGGCCTATGGTCTATCTCATTACATGAGCCCCTACTTTAGTTCAGAATAATTTCCGCTAGCTTTCTAGGCATGCCTATTCATATTATATTTTTTTTTTGAAATTTTCATAAAAATTTCGGGTCAGGGATTCAAATGTTCGGTTAGCCAAAAATTTAAGTGGACAAAGCGAAATATAAGGCATGGTTGTCGCTGGAAAACTTTTATTTGAAACCTAATTTCGAGTGCTGCAACCTTCCTAAAGAAAAAGTTATTCGCTAAATGAAAACTAAATCGTGAATTGCTTCAACTTCAAGTAGGCCTAATATCTTTCTGAGGTGAGATGCAATTGTATCAATAGGCCTACTAGACCAGTATCAATTATCACCAATATATTGGATACTGGGTACATAATTAAATTGTGGCTACAAGAAAGAAAATGTGGCTAAAACTTTTCACAGGTTTTAGCCACAGTGGCTAAGACATATTTCATCCTACCGCCAACACTGTATATCTATGTATAATTGTATTATCATATATTGTATATTGTGTTATTTTTTAATATTTTTGTTGTCTTTAGTAAAATAAATATATTTTCACAGTCAATAAACAGTATGGCATATGTGTAAAAAAAATTATCAGTAGGGTCCACAGCATGCTGTTCTACTTAACTCTTTAAGCATTTGTTGCAGTTATCATGAATTTAAAGGAAGTACGTCGTCACGACTGCGCCGGTTACAATATTGCTATTTTACGGGCTCCGTAATTTACTAAGTAAACACTGGGAGGGAAATCTGAAGTCACGTGACTATGACGACACCAAGCTTTGAATCCAGGAAAAAAAATGGCCGACATTGGAGGCAAAATGAACAGATTTCGAATTAAGCCATGTTTATCTGCGAGTGAGCGTAAAAGAAGAAGAAAAGTATATGTAAATAGGCGAGTACGTCGTCAGGTTTAGATCGGTACCGCTATAGACCGCTGGAATGACACGAAAAAGACACTTGGACCTTGGTCAACTGACAGAGCGTCACAGTGCATTTGAATGATGTTGTGATTTGGTTCGACGATAATCTGTCACATCATTCTTGACAGTATGCTACGATAGTAGGTAAGTTAACGACAATGAATACAACTTTTGACTATTTTGTTTCGAAAGAATCTAGATTCTACTTCTAGGTCTAACGGTAACAATAAATATGTCTTTATTTTCAACAAAATAGGCCTGAAAACGGGCTAAACTCAGACTGTGGCCGGGCGATAATAAAAGTTTCTGTCAGTGTCATTCATGCAGGGGACATCGGCGCTAGACCCTATTGTGAGAAATGGGCCTATTGAGTAACATTAGCCTAAGATCAGATCAGATCAATAGAAACTCTTTTCCCTGGAACTAGGCCTAGCCTTTTTTTTAATTTGCTCGAGGTCTCTGATTTTTTTCATTTCTCCCCAACGTCATCTGATCATTGAAAATTTTGTGAAATTTTGTTGCGTAATTATTGAAGTTGAACCCTCTCACATGTAGTAAAACGGCAAAATGACAGTTCTTATTTCACCATCACCATGAAACAAGTATTACATAAGGCCTACATGATGCAAAATATTCTAACTTAGAAAATATACAACAAAATTCCAGGCTTTCAGATTTGAAAATTGCTGGCAAGTGAAAGAAAGCTCATCTCAAAGTGGTGAGGCGTGATCACTCTTACCATATAATGATATAGAGGGACATGCCCACGCTAAAATCATAAAAAAATCATTGATTTTATTTTGGCTTCTTATTATCTGATTATGACCATATGATGTAAACATGGTAAACATGTCCATAGACTAGAACTGCAAATTTTTCAAAATTTTTGTGCTGTGCATTTAACAGTTAGGCTAGATATAGAGACAATTTCCTGATTTCTAATTTTTGAGAACTATGTACGTCAAAAATAGGAAATACAGGAATTTCGTCTCTATATCTAGCCTAATAGTCAGGGGGCCAGGAGCTGAACCTGGAAAGTGGGTCCAAAGTTTTTTTCTCGATGTTTTCATGTTATATGGGTATTGTACTCTATGAAACCGCGTGATGGCATTCTCACAGCATTGAGCATTTTGAAATAACGAGTTTTACATTTTTTCGCATATCGCGGCACAAAATAGTGGTTTTACGTGATCGGGAAAAACAGAAAATCACTTTATATATTCACACAACTGATAGTTATCAGTTTTATTGTTTGTATATTAATGTATATTAAAAATACATATCATTGGGTCAAATGTCAAAGCTATAGTTCAAGGTCAAAGGTCACAAAATCAGGTCAAACATGCCTAATTCAGTATCGTTTGTATATTACATCCTCCACATTTCTACATGTTTCCATAGCTGAACCTGTATTCATTGTCTTATAATTTAGGTTTTTGTTATGAAGTGTCATAATCCTAATTAACTAGATAACCTGTCGCTCACATATTCTCGCTCATCTAGGCCACACTCCAAATGTGGCCTACGTGACCGTACATGTATATATTTGCTGGAATGAAAGATAAGGGGATTATTATATCGTTTGAATAGTGTAGCAATGTATTACACGCTGGCATTCTATTGCATGGGTCAGTCAACATGATTCACTAACCCAATGTTGGGCCATTATCTGTGACGCTGATGGGCTGCATTGACCCAACACTTCCCCAATGTTTAGATGCCCGGCCGCTATTGAGACACACAGAGGAAAGCTGTGGGCCCTAATTGGGTAAAGTTAAATCCCAGCCTCTGTGTCAAGGCAAATGATTGTATTGTGCGAAATAAGTTGGTTCATCAATGAAAATGTGGTCTGAATTTAACTGTGACGTATATGTTCCCTTCTTGTGTTATAACATATGACTAAATAATTCACGACATTTAACCTTTTTGCTTCTTATTTATAGTTCCAATATCACAGCATATCTATATCTGACTATATGGATACGTGAATTATCAATATGTGGTGTAATAATTCAGAGGTTACTGTGCCTGCTAAACTACCAAAATTGTACGTAATAGTTATTGAAAAAAATAGTTCTTTATCTTAAACAAGTTAAATAATCAGCAATGATACCACCACCTTCGCCATAATTTTGTCATTTGCTATATATTTATATTAAAGCTACTACTACCTTCCTGTTCATTGTTTGTTTCATCATCTGTGTTCATAATAGTAGTAGTATGCATCATATTCTTAGACAATGGCGATACGTCCTGTATTCCTGCTTTGTTGCTTCCACATCGAACACTATGACATAGTTCTTACTGGAGAAACCATATGAAGATTTTTTTATGTAATTAGGGACCAGTTGAGATGCAATCTGAGATCAGTTGACTTCATTCAGGGACTGTAGTTGAACATAACATATTCCCGTCTATGCTCCATTCATATGCTAACGGATCTAACTTCTGTGGCTCAAGCAAAAAGTTATATTTTCAAATGTTCCCGGAAGGCTTGTCCAGGTGATGGTAATTAACATAATTATCAACAGGTGATGCTCCCCTCGCCGTGTTACTAACCACAGAATAAGTTCCTTACTACATCGATCCAGAAGACATTAATATCTCCGATAATACCAATACCAAAGCATCCAACCATAGTATCACATCGTGACAAGAAGGGTCCTGGCAGCAGGTTAGGAATGAGGTAAAAATATTCAGCAGTGGTCACTTTAATTTCTATGACACATTATGTATAGGCGATTGCATTATAATGGGAATATCAATATATGTCTCCTAAAGCTGTGTAACTATATGCTGTTGTCAGATCCTTCGTGATTATCGTCTTATTATGCGACTTTCGGATTTTTGCTATTTAGATCGGTCCTGGTATTAAGAGTGTGCATGTGCTCTTGTGTATGTTTTGAATAAGACCTTCATCCTGTTATTACTAGCAGCAGTCACCAAAGCTGTTGGAACAGGGATATGTTTCAGGTTAGATACCCTACATCTGGCTATTTGTGCACAAAATTTAGTGCTGGAATTGTAGTAACGCATATATTAAAGACTAGATGTAGTAATATTATCTTGGAAAGCAACATGTTGGACAGCAAGCGCAGAGTACAATTTTAAGTATGTTAACATACTAAGTGAATTTAAATATGCATAAGAGACATAGGTTTTATAAAATAAATTATCAGATGTACATTTAAATGATCTGCTAAATAAAATTACAACTGTATCGGCCTATTCTCATTCTGACTTTGCGAGATAAGACACGAGATACAGGATAGCTACTGGCTGATTCAACACCTCATTTAGACCACCGCGACCCTCTGTTCGCCGACGGTGCATCTAAATTAATTAAATTTTAAAATGCTTCCGTTTCCAGGTTCCTTGCCACCCTTGCCAACCAGACATCTTCAATGAGTATTGTATACTAATGAAGAATTGGAAAGGCTAAAAGCAGCTTTTAAACAAGTTGCGTTGCCTTTATCTCACTCTCACCACCCTTCGGGTGCTAGGGTTCATTTATCATCACATTATCTTGGGTAACATTGGCTTTCTTTTGTGTTTAAATGCATAAATGTAAGTCTGCACCACGGTACTGATCCTGCATCAGAGTTGTACACCGATGACACCTATGAAGAGATGTATACCACCAACCCGGGGATACGTCTCTGGCAAACAATTATCTGGATACACCCAAAGGACATCTGTCATCATTTTATGCAGTTGCAGATTTGATTTCATAATTGTAAATAGGGGCCTGTCGCCAATGACTGGAAATGTGTCATACCTGTTATAGCAGTGTCATGGTGTGCATGTGGCATATCAATATGTGGTAAGCCTATACAATTATGTATAATTATGCTACGAGTGTTTTGAGTGTCACACACTGTCTGCTTTTCTACAAATTATTCAGTTTGACAGTTTGATGGTCTGTAGATTTCATGAAAAAATGCCCATAATATTGACCCTTCATCGGCCCTTCTCTAACATGTTTACCTCGCTCTCTTGGTTTAGTGGCAACTCTGGTAGAGCGAAAGACGCAGGCATGTCACAATTTTTTGGATCATAGTATCTGATAAACACTTTATCAAAATCATGATAATCTGCGGTCGTCTTGATGACTCTTTTGAAAACCTTTTAATTGTTGTTTTGTCGCGTTTAAAAGAAAACATAGACTGTGGATGGGTCATGATTTCTTGTCATTCGCTGCTGAGCCCTCTTGGTCTGAATTATCAATCACGACGAACAGTTCGCACAAATGAATGAAAATAATTTCAAATTTATTTTTATTCACAAAGCTTAAAACTTGGATGGGGGTTACAATAAATGTCATCAATTGAATCTAGCCATGGAGCACCCATACGTTGCCATAAAGGTATAATGTGATAGGTGTTACTTGCAGATACATAGACATATCAAATAGAACTAGACAGTCAGTCAGAGACTGCAAACTTCCGCCGCAGTGATTGTGTATTGGATCCGGGTCGTAAGCTAAACAGGATCATTTCCAAATTTAATGGATCGTTCCTTGGCCCGAGACGCACCTCTGATAAAAGTTTCATGCAAATCCATTCATTGCTTTGTAAATAATCATACTGACGGACAGACAAACCATCGCGACCAAAAACATAGCCTCCTTTGGCAGAGGCAATACACCACACAATGATTTCTTTTAAAAATGTATAAATCTCTGAACAAATGTTTTGATGTTAAGTGTTAACATCGTTGGATGACGTAGTATACAAAATTTTAAAACGTATGGCCAAAATTATACATTATATATCTCGTCTATATATTTATAGAATATTAATGATTGCGGTACATATGTCTTATAGTTACTCTACGACATCATATTCAGGTTCGTAATGAAATTCATTTCATTTTGATAGGTCACACTCAAACATTATTGTGAAATTTGAGGTTTTTACACTGGTAATTATATTTATGAAAGGCCTTGGGGTCAAAGGGTTCACATAACTCAAAACTTCTGGTTCAATCAATTTGTACAATTAGGACTTCACTTTTGTTAACACTGAAGACATACTATTTCCAATGATGGCAAATATAGATTAGTTTGGCACTTTATATAAATATTTGTATTTTTCGAACCGTGTAAAACCATTATTTTGCGTCCCGATTAACGCGATTTTATAAAACGTGTTATATAAAAATGCTCAATGTTGTAAGAATGCCATCATGCAGTTTCATGGAGTACAATACCTAAATAACATGAAAACATTGAGAAAAAAACTTTGGACCCACTTTCCAGGTTCGACCAAAAATATGCATTTGACCCCCTGACTATAACTAGAGTAGGGTCTACAGTACAGGGCCAGGCTATGCGCATACAGCCTGTTTCACCAGATCCTGAGAGTAGTCTTTTTTTCAATTTGCTTGATCCCTGAGCACTTTAGCCTACTTTTGAAAAAAAATTCTGATTATTTTTTCATCTTCCTCCAACATCCCTGAAAATGTGGTGGAATTTTGTTGTGTAGGCCTATTATCGAAGTCAGAGTCGAACATCTGACCATTGGCATTTGCTAATTTGGTCGCCGCATGTAATAAAATTTCACAATGACAGCTAACACCATTAGGCCTACTGTGAAACTAGAATTATTTTAGGCCTACATGCCAAATTGTCTAACACAGTGGCGCATCCAAGTGGAGGGAGTTCTTATTTGAGGGTTATTTCTTATAAACCAGTGACAAACAGTGCCTGATATTCATTAGAATTAGCATGTTTAGTTGCTGCTTGGAGAAAGCCATTGAAATTCAAAAATTCCCCCCGTGACATGTTCCTTGGTCAAGTTTTAATCAAGACCCCACCCACATCAATGAAAAGCAAGATCAACCCCTGTAATTTAAAAATACACAACAAAAGTACACACAATTTTTAGCGATGCTGGGGGGAAGAATAAAATATGTTCCAAGAAAATTTCACCCTAAAGTTTTGAATAGCAACTGAGAAAATTGACTGTAGGCCTACATAGACTAGATACAATCTAGCAGTAGGTCCATGGCTATAGATCCCACTGTTATTTCAAATGTTCAGGCTTCCCTCTGACATAAATGTTTCAGTTGGCACTTGGGGTCCAAAAGGAGGGAAAAAATGTTTAATTTTTTTGTGCTGAAAACATTGGCCTATTTTAACTGAAATGACAGCATAATATTGGATGTAGGTCTACATGTATTTTTCTTTGCCAACCCCCTTTGTGCTAAGTGAGGGGGAGGGGGAGCTCCTGATTCTTCCCTCCCCCCCCCCCACCCTTTGTTGGAAACCCAGAAGTTAAACCATTTTGCAAGATATTTACATAAATATACTACACCGAGTTTCCTCCAGGAATGTTTGGGTGGGGGTTCCAAAAGGAGTGTGGGGGTCTGGGTGTTCATCCCTGAAAAAATAGGGTTTTAAATTATCATGCTTAAATTGTATATGTGCACAAATGTGGCCTAAAATCCCATTTTTTTTTTTTTTTTTGTATCGTAAACGGGGGCTATTTCGCCACCCCCTACGAAAATTGATAAAACCCTCTGTATTTTCAATAAATAAGTTAATAAAAATAACTATTATCCTAGGTTAGACTATATTGTAGGGAACATTTTTATGTCTATTCACAAAATTTTGTTTTTTAGAAACTGGACATATTTGAACTCTGGAATGTTATTTATCCATTATATTAACGTATATATTTTTATTTTGTGATAATTGAAGGGTCCTTATCACATGAAAAGAATTTATTGGTGAAATTCAAATATTGAGCCTTTTCGAGCACTTCAAAGTAACCGGGGCCACCCCATACCGGGGCTATTTTGCCACCCTTTAAAAATGGACGCCAGAGCCTCGTTTATATGATATGAAAACAGACTTGGCCACTAGACTCGCTGACCCCTAAAAACTATATAAATATTTATATACTAGGCTTGAGGCACTCATTTTAAAAATTAAAGGAAATTCATGAAAAATAATTTTCACTTTTCACCTAATATTTCATGTTTATGTCTGTATGGTACATTTACCTAATTTATGTTATATATTAAATGGATTGATAAAAATGCCTACTGACTGTTCAGTTGATTTGATTTTCATTCGATTAGCTGCTCAATTATATTATTTTGAATTAAAAAATATTCACATGGCAAAATATTTTTATTTGGATTGTGACAAATGGTTTTAATTCTCAAAATTAGCTATAGTGGCAAAATGGCAAAATGATAGCAAAATAGCCCCGGTTGCCGGGGCTATTTTGCCATCATACATTTTTTTTTAAAAGTCCTAAATACAAACTATGCTAAGTATGTAAATACCTTACACAATCACCCTTATTTATGACACTTTATATTCCTACTTCAAAAAGTAGCTTCGATTAATACAATGATATCAAATATGTAAATAGGGTGGCAAAATAGCCCCGGTTTACGGTATTATAAGCCTGACAACCCTAAAAATTTAACACAATTAGATAAAAATCCAGTCTGTCCAGTCTGTCTGCCTACATGTGTATTCATGAGCAAAGGTTCATTGTAACTGTGAGCTACATCCACTATCACTGCAGTATCTGAAAGTGAACTACATACAGGCCAATATAAAAAAATTGAATGACATATAAATAATATAATGTAATTCTGATTGATATTTAAAGTGAATCCTTGTGAGTCCACAGCCATAAAGTTTTCAGTCAGTTTAACCTTTGAAGCGCTGGAATCAGCTTCAGACGTCAGATTCTAAAGTCTAGATTTGATCCCAGCACTGTGATCTTGAGTAAAAAAATCATTTGATCTGCACTGTAAAGGTAAAAATATTTATAATGGCTGTAGACTCATAACATATATCAAATGAAGCTGGAAGAGCTAACTAAAACATTTATGATGATTTTAAATTGAAAAAACCCTTTGGTCCCCATGGCATAAACAACAGTATTTAGGCGCGTTAAGGGTTGACTAACTCAAATGTACTTAAAATAATATACTGTACAGTGTACATGTATGTATATACATGTACTGATAAATAGGTAGTTGAATATTGATCATATTGATGCTTGCTTATTCGCATTATACTCATATTTCATGTATTTGGAGATGTTCAATTTTCATGAATATAAATCTATGAAAATATTCTTAATTATTTTAAGATGACAATGTAATTAAATAATTTAGCAGGGCAAGTGTTAAATAACTGACATTGTTTGTTTATTGTTTGTGGAATTGTATATTCCAGTTATGAAATAATAATCAGCTTCTTTCTTTGTCATTTATTTTTTTATCAAGCTTTATATTTTTTTTATTTTTTGTATTGCTGTTACAAATTATGACATTTTCCTTTTTCCAGTGTACTAATGACATCTTCAGGAACAATGTAGGAAATATAGCCTGAAAATGTATTTCATAGTTCCTGAAACCACCTATTAGGCTTCTGAAACAGGGAGAGAAATTGAACTTATAAATTGGATGTAGACTATCCGGTGAGTAGGCCTAAATGTAGTGCAGTTATTTCTTGTTATTTGTACCGGCAGCTGACAACTTCTCAGACAAAACATAGCTGAAGTCTGATTATTATATTTTTAACTAAATAAATTTTAACAAAAATCTTTAAAATGAACTGATGAATGCTATATTGCTAATTTGTTTTCCACAATATCAATGCAGGGTTCCCACTCACCTGGAAAACCTGGAAAAACAAGACTACATAAGTCCAGGAGCTCCCGCGACAAATTAGAATTTGATTTAAGCAATTTTGTGTAGGGTTTTTAATGTAGTCCTAGGCTAGGTCAAAAATCAAGACGCAAGACAACTAGGTCTAAGAAGCTCAGTCTAAGAGTAAAACTAGGTCAAAAATCAAGATGCAAGACAACTAGGTCTAAGAAGCCCAGTCTAAGAGTAAGATAAGAACTAGACAGTCTGTCAGAGATTGCAAACCTCCATTGAAATTAATGATCCTAATCAGTATCCCAGTAATGGTCTACCTATCTGGCATGGTTTACCCGATATCAGGCCAATCGAGTTAACTAATAGCTGATTTACGGTCATTTTGAATTCGATATAAATTAGTTAAAAACTTAGGGTGCATCTTCCCCGAAACCTCAAATTTTGTTTTATAGTAATGGACTAACATCTAACACAGTTTGCAAAATATTGGGCATGTGAAAGTAAATAATGGCCGATAGGGGGCCATTTTGAATTTGATCTAGTCAGAATTTTTCAAGATGCATCCTCAGCTGAAATCTCACATTTCATTCTATAGTAATCGTCTAGCTATCTAGCATGGTTTACCAAATATCGGCCATGTGAAAGTGAATAATGGCCTAAAGGCGGCCATTTTGAATTTGATCAAGTCAAAATTTTCCAAGATGCATCCTCAGCTGAAATCTCACATTTCATTCTATAGTAATGGTCTAGCCATCTAGCACGGTTTACCAAATATCGCCCATGTGAAAGTGAATAATGGCCGATAGGAGGCCATTTTGAATTTGATCAAGTCAAAATTTTTCAAGATGCATCCTCTCCTGAAATCTCACATTTTGTTTTATAGTAATGGTCTAGCCATCTAGTACGGTTACTAAAAACCGGCTATGTGAAAGTGAATAATGGCCGATAGGCGGCCATTTTGAATTTGATCTAGTCAATTTTTTTCAAGATGCATCCTCTCTTGTAATCTCACATTTTGTTTTATAGTAATGGTCCAGCTATCTGACACGGTTTACCAAATATCAGCAATGTGAAAGTAAATAGTGGCCGATAGGCGGCCATTTTGAATTCGATTGAGTCGAAAGTTTTTAAAAGGCATCCTCTCTCGAAACGTCACATTTTGTTTTATAGTAATGGTCTAGCTATCTAGCACGGTTTACCTGATATCAGGCCTATCGAGGTAAATAATGCTGATTGTCGGCCATTTTGAATTCGTAAGTTAAAAATTTTCAGGGTGCATCCTCCCCCGAAAACTCACACTTTGTTTTATAGTAATCAGGTAATGGTCTAGCCATCTAGCACGGTTTACCAAATATCAGCCATGTGAAAATGATTAATGGCTGAAAAGGCGGCCATTTTAAATTTGATCAAGTCAATTTTTTTCAAGATGCATCCTCATCTGAAATCTCACATTTCGTTTTACAGTAATGGTCTAGCCATCTAGCACGGTTGACCAAATTACGGCCATGTGAAAGTGAATAATGGCCGATAAGCGGCCATTTTGAATTTTATCGAGTCGAATTTTTTCAAGATGCATCCTCTCCTGAAATCACACATTTTGTTTTATAGTAATGGTCTAGCCATCTAGCACGGTTTACCAAATAACGGCCATGTGAAAGTGAATAATGGCTGATTGGCGGCCATTTTGAACTTTGACAAAATGAATTTTTTCAAAATACATCCTCTCCTGAAGCCTTACAATTTGTTTTATAGTAATGGTGTAGATATCTTGAGCGGTTTTCATGATATTCCACAATATCAGGCCTGTCGAGGTGAATAATGGCTGATAGGCGGCCATTTTGAATTTTATCAACTTCATATTTTTCAGGATGTATCCTCTCCTGAAACCTTACAATTTATTTGATATTAATGGTGTAGCTATCTTGAGCGGTTTTCATGATATTCCGCAATATCAGGCCTGTCGAGGTGAATAATGGCCGATAGGCGGCCATTTTTAATTTTATCGACTTGAAATTTTTCAAGATGCATCCTCTCCTGAAACCTTACAATTTGTTTTATAGTAATGGTGTAGCTATCTTGAGCGGTTTTCATGATATTCCGCAAAATCTATCAGTCGGATTTACCGATGTTATAAATTAGGTCAAAGTGCTGGGTCAACTTCAAGGTCAAGGTCCAAAAACCTGAAAAGGCACAACTAGGGACCTTAGAGAACATGTATGTGCAATATGACTGTCATCGGCCCAGTACTTTTCGAGATCTGCTCCGGAAACGAAGTGTGCGTCAAAACGTCTAAATAGGTCATAGTTCTGAACCAGAAGTAGGTCAAAGTTCAAATACCCCAAAAGGCACAACTAGACCCCCTAGGGGTGTTGTGTGTAAAATTTGAAGACAATCGGACAAGTACTTTCAGAGTTATGCTCCGGAAACGAATTGTTTACGGACGGCCCAACGGCCCAACGGCCCAACGGCCCAACGGCCCAACGCCGTCACATCATCATTTTCTCCTCTGCAACCTTGCGTATTGAATTCAGATTGAAAATATTTTAACCCGTCCATTAGCCACCTGGAAGTAACCCACATACCAAAAATTGTTATCCTAGCTTATTTTCTCACAAAGTTATAGGCAAAAGAAGAGGCCAAAAAAAAACGGAGGTAGAATCCATAGCTCCCTTCGCTCACCTACGGTGACGGCGGGAGCTAAAAATCCATGCATGGAAAAATCATGGAATTTTAATAAAGGACATTTTCATGGAATTTTGCTTTAGTTATCCTCATTTTTTTTAATATCAGAATAAATTTTGCAGAATTTATTCTTTGCACAAGTGTTCCTTTCTAATAGCCTGATATTTGACTACTGGTGGTTGCATATATATGTGCCCAAATCTATTGACGTACAAAAACAATTTAGGCAAATGAAAACAATTTAGGTAAATTACACATGCAGCCAAAACGGAAGTGAGCACTATTTTATTTCCTGGAAAAATAACCTGGTATCATTGAATAATCATGGAAAAATCATGGAATTTTGTTTGCAGTTTTGAGTGGGAACCCTGTCAATGTAATGATTTTGATTGTGCACATGGCTACATTGCTAAAATAATGTAATTATTTTTGATAATTATGTTAATTAAATAATACTTTCAACTGATCACTGCATTGCTGCATCTTCTTCTAGGATTGCCATGCCACCACTGAAGTACAATTATGTCTTATAATTTAGTCAGCTCTACTTTTATACTTTTGTTAATTATAAATATCAGTCTTGGAGATGCCAAAAAATATCAAATGTAAAATACCCAGTCATCTCCTATGTATTTATGTCATCATGGTTTTCAAATTTTATTAATTTTCCTTTTAGTGCCTCCTGTACACATGTGTACATTTGTTTCTCCTATTTAAGACAGTAGTGGGGTTTTTTTATGAAAATTAATAACCAGTGCTGCACAAACCACACTATAAATGTTTTTAAAGAATATAACCTACTTTACTGATCCTTAGGGGTGAGTACTATTATACCATCACCAAGGACATGTAGTAGGCCTACGTGATCCATCCATGCGTTAAGTTTTGTGCAAATAACAGATTGAACATTCTTCTCACTTACTCAAAATCAAATGAATTTTAAATTGTATTGTTCAAAATAGCAGGCCTATTTTAGCTGAAATGGAAACATAATAATATATATCACAGTCAATAATGGCCACAAGTCCCTGATTTTGTTCAGTTGACATTTTTTCTCAGGGCATATATCACTTCTGAAGCCGCACATTTTGTTTTATAGTAATGGTCTACCTACATGTATCTAGCAAGGTTTTCCAGATTTTATGCATACTACCATGACTACAGTTAGTAATGACCGCAAGTTGGTCATTTTGCATTTGATTGAGTTTAAATTTCTCAGAACATTCTCATATATGCATTCCTGAAACCACACAGTTTGTTTTAAAACAAAAATTAGTAGTAAATACAGTAATGTATGTATATAAATACATGTATGTATGCATGTAGATGCATATATAAAATATATAAAAAATAAGGATAGGATAATTATAGGAAGAGGATGAAAGGAGAATTGAAGGAGGATGAAGAGGAGGATCATGAAAGAATGAAGAGGGAAAGAAAAATAGAAATATGAAGAAAAGGATAAGGAGGAGAAGGCGGGACATTGAAAACAAAGAAAAAAAAGAAGGGGAATGAATGAGGAGGAGGAAGAAGTGGAGACTGAAGAACAGAAAAAAATGAAAGAAGAGAATGAAGGAGAAAGAAAAGAGGAAGACTAGATGGAGATGAGAAAAAAGAAGAGGAGTATACTGTGATGCTAATGAAGAAAGTAAATAGAAGCAGGATGAATAAGGGAGGAGAAAGGGTAGGTAGAGGAAAAGGAGAATGAAGGAATGGGATAGAGAGATAAATGGAAAGAAAAGGGTGAGAAGGAGAAGATGGAAAACGAGAAGAAGAGAGAAGAAAGTAAAATATAGAAGGATCCATGATGAAGAAAAGCTGGAGGAATAGGGAGGAAAAGCAGAATGGAGGAGGAGGAGTAGAAGTAAGATGAAAGAGAAGGAATGAAGAAGAGGAAAAATGGAAGAGGATACATAGGAGGAATTGGAAGAGAAAGAACAGGAAGATGAAAGAATTAGAAAGAAAACTAAAAAGGACTGGGACTTGACCCGGAGTACCGAAATATCACTGCTCTTGTTGCCGTGCAGATTCATTATAAACATGCACCTTTTTCAATTGATATGTTTTAATTTCGCTAATGTATTGTTAGTGAGTCCTTCATTTTCAGTGTATTCTTTTTAAATTTGTGTTTTGTGATTATTAAAGCGGCTTATCATAAGCCTTTTGCAGGTCTTCTTTGTATTTTTATAATTATTTGCATGTATGTATGTTTCAAGCATAAATAAACAAACTGAATTGAATTGAATTGAATTGAATATTACTATTATTAGTAAGCTCTGGAAATAATAAATTGGCTAATTAGCAAGATAGCAAAGATGGCTGCAGTGGAAGGTGGAGACTCTCATATTTGCCACGCAAATATAACATCCAGTGTCAAGGATTAAATAACAATATGATTATTTATCCTTTCTTCACAATTTTTTATAAACATTCTCTTATTTGTCACCTTCTACAGTCACCAACATTCCTCAAATCTTCATATCTTTTTTCGAAACACTGGTTCAATACATTTGAAAATCGGCTAATTTTCATTTCGAAAATGGTTTAAAATTACATTTCCTTATATATATCAATGTAAACCCTGCCAGGGGAGGGGGGGGGGCGCTTTTTGTTTTTGTACGTGTGGCCGCACCCGTAATTTCTTACCCAGATAGATCTACAAAACCGCTGCTCGGATTCATACGGTGTTCCAGATACTGATAACTAAAATTATGTCCTAAGCTGCATCAATTTTTCAGGAAGTTTTAAAAAAATCTCCGGGTCATGTCGGCCATCTTTGCTCCTTTGTCGTCAAATTAGGACCTTGTCACCCTGATAACTTCAAAGCTGCTTATCCGATATACTCAATATTCAACATACTGCATAGTAGTAATAATTTCTAGAGTAAGTCAATTTTTCACAAAGTTTGGGGAAATATCTGGGTCATGGCGGCCATCTTTATTTTTTTTGACTCAAAATTCAGCACCTTGTCATGCCCTAAAGCTGCTAGCATCTACCTCAAAATATATTACTTGATAATTACATGTACAAATTGATTATCTGGTAAGATTATAAATAATTTACAATTTTTATTTGAAAAGTTTGAGGGGGAGCCTTCTTGGGTGTTTACATGATAAATATGTACATCTAGTTTCTCTCTCTATATATATATATAAATATAAAGAATTCACTGAGCAGTTAGTATGCCGAAGATCTGATTTTCACCAAAGTTTCCTTGAGCATTATATGATTTATTAAGTCTCCATCCACTATGTGGTGGAGACTTATTGTTTTAGTGCTGTCTATTGTTGTTATTATTATTATTATTATTATTATTCAACAATTTGACGACGTAAACACTCTCCAGTCGCCAATATTTATCAGATCTTCGCAACTTTTTTTCTGACAACTCTGATGGATTATCCTGTTAAATTTCGAAAATTAGCTAATTTGCATATCCAAGATGGCCGCCATAGGCTAATTTGCATATCCGATATCGATGATCGACGTAAACGCTCTCCAGTCACTAATATTCATACGATCTTTGCGATTTTTTTCCTGAACATCCTCTGATTGATTATCCCGCCTGAGTTCGAAAATCAACTAATTTGCATATTCAACATGGCCGCCATGGGCTAATTTGCATATTCAAGATCAATGTAAACGCTCTCAAGTCGCCAATATTCATCCGATCTTCACAGTTTTTTTTCTGAACACCCTATGATCGATTATCCTGTTTTGGGTTTGAAAATCAGCTAATTTGCATATTCAACATGGCCGCCGTGGGCTAATTTGCATATCCAAGATCGACGTAAATGCTCTCCAGTCGCCAACATTCATCCGATCTTCGCGATTTTTTCCTGAACACCCTCTGATAGATTATTCTGTCTGAGTTCGAAAATCAGCTGATTTGCATATCCAACATGGCCGCCATGGGCTAATTTGTATATTCAAGATCGATGTAAATGCTCTCAAGTCGCCAATGTTCATCAGATCTTCGCAATTTTTTTTCTGAACACCCTCTGATGGATTTCCCTGGTTGAGTTCGAAAATCAGCTAATTTGCATATACAAGATGGCCGCCATGGCACTTATGGTATATAGCCCCATCGTTACTGCATTGGCAATAAACTTTTAATTGTGGAAGGTGGAGACTTTCATATTTGCCATGCAAATGTAAGATCTAGTTACTACTGATTTGAAAATAGGCTAATTCGCATATCCAATATGGCCACCATAGCACTTCTAATATTGGCTATAAACTTTAAAATTGTAGAAGGTGGACATATTTGTCATGTATCTAATCATTATTATTCTTAAACAGTTCAACGACATAAACACTGTACATCCCCATTATTCATCTGATCTTCATATTTTTTTCTTTACTCTCTGATGGATTACCCTGGTTGGGTTTTAGTGGCTAATTTGGCTTTTTTTATAACATGACATCTTACTAGCATAGACGCTGTAGACATGATAGACGTCAATATTCATAAAATCTTCAAAAAATGTTGTTGTCAATTTTTGGGGGGATTATCCTGGTGAGTTTGAAAAAATTGCTAATTTGCATATATATAACTTTATCACCATGATCACCTGGGCTCTTCCTTACAAATTGATGTAAATGCTACCAGATCTTGAATTTAAAAATAATTTGAAGCGCAAAGGGTTTACACACACGCTTGCAAATACTGGATTTGGTCGCACCATAGCCTCAAACTAGCAATTTATTATAAATTTTGTGACTATATTTTTCAAACTGATAGAAAGGGTTTAAAAATAAAAATAATGTTGGGTAACGCTGGAAATATATCTACGAACAGTTTGAACATTTTAGGATGGACAAACTAATAATAAAAAATATTTATGGTCGGTTCATTAAAAATAATTTGATCTTTATGCTTACAGAATGCAACAGAGCAATAAGTGAGAAGTCTCTCCTGCTACCTCAGGAGGTTGCTAGAAATTGTGATTACACCTGAGATATACACCATTATGATATTCCAAGGAAAATGATGGATGAACTACCAATGTATAAGCCTGCTGAGCTGTCAGAAGATGATCGACGCAGACCAAATATCCCACACATTGTTATTCCACCAAGGAAAGAGATCAGAGAACCCATTTCATGATTTTGAGTAACGTTGGAAATATATCTACGAACAGTTTGAAAATATATCAATTGACCCGGAGTACCGAAATATCACTGCTTTTGTTAAGAAAGAAATATTCCATTTGTAATATTTTTTTGTTTTGTTTACTGTAGATCTGGTAATATTAGCGAGGTTTTATTTTTAAAGTTCATAAAAATATACGGGTCATATCTGAAAAAATATCTGGGTCAGGGCTAGGAATTACAATTTTAGAGGAATGCCAACAGAGCACTCACTTGCTTATGTTTTTAATTGTCTGTCTGAAAATTTTTGTGGCCACCCGGAACTGTATTTACAAATAATTATAACAAACATTAATTCTACAAAATGGCATAGGAAACGGACGGTGAAGTGATGATAATAATCAATCAGCAACTAGTGTGTGCCCTAATTTTTAGCCCTATACTTTAGCCCTCTCTCGGTGGCAGATAGCCTGTGTTGATTCAATTTTGCTCCAGATACCGATGTCGCATCACTAACAACTTGGCATCAAAAACAACGACTTTAGTGTCATGTTTCATGTTAACTCGCCGCCTTTTAATGTGGCCACAACATCCATACCCTGACACTCACCCTGATATCTCCAGAACTTTTTTTTTTATTCACTCTGTATTTAACTTACTAAATACTAGTATAAATTCCTAGACTGCATAAATTTTTTCAGAAAGTTCGGAAAAATATCTGAAAAATATCCAGGTCATGGCTGCCTTCTAACTTTTTCTCATCAAATTCAGACCTTGTCACCCGGATTTCTATAAAATTGCGCTTCTTTAGTATCCCCCGCCCGTAGGGGAAGGAGGATTTTAGTCGCGCCAGGATTCCGTCAGGCGTTACGTTTTCTTGTGGCCGCAAAAACTACTGTTCGATTTTTTTTTAAATTTTAACATGACATTCCAAGCAGCATGGGGATGTGCAAGTGATTTTTACCCCTCGGCACGCTGGGCCCTGAGGGGTATTGTCGTCCCTGCACGCGCCGTCTCCGCCGCCGCCCGCACCAACATGGTGCAACAGATTAAATTCATAATTGAATTATTCATACAAACATTCAAACCCTCCTGGCACCTGGCGATTATTATTTCTTTTTCGACTTATTTTTTTTCTGAATCCTCTTGAAACCTGGTACCGGTATATAGGTTTTCAGGGTCTGCGAGTCTATTGGCATTGTCCTTTTTCATGTGCGATCCAAACTCTTGATATAGCGGCCATCTTGATTTTATCATTGATCTTCTATTATTGGCATAACATATATTGGAAGCGGTTGTGTCAGATTTGTGGACATTTCGAGTCAGTGCATCAGCAAAGTGTGTTTGAGTGTTTGCACAGTATTTTTTAAAGATGCTACTAAAATTCAAAATATTCCAAAGGTTCAAAATTTTAAAATGGAAATTATTCAAATTTTGCAATCACGTTCCCCACGGTATAGAGATGTGTAGGTGTTTTTTCAAGGTTTTACTGAAAATCAAAGTTCATGGATGAACTTCATAATTTTTTGTAGTCGCAAAAACGATAAATTAAAGTTATAAATAATTCACATTTTACAATCACCATCTGGAAATGTGCAGGTGATTTTACTGAAATTTAAAATGGCCACCACAAGTGAACTTTTTAATATTTGTGACCGCAAAAACTGTTAGCCATATTTTATGGCGAGGGATGTTATAGGACTTCAGGCCTCTTGTTCACCCAGTGTTCAATATATATATATATATACTGGAGAACCCTAGGGAAAATATCCTGAGCATTGTAGCCATCTTTAATTGTTTTTAATTAAATTAAGACCCTGTCACCCCGATAACTAAAATTCTTACGCAATAAACTCAATAATCAACTTGTATGATACTAGGATCAATTCCTAGACTGCATCAATTTTTCATTAAGTTCGTAAAAATATTCGGGTCATGGTGGCCATCTTTAATCTTATTTCATCAAACTTGGACCTTGTTACCGTGATAACTTCAATGCCAATTTTGATATATAAATACCCAATATATGACATACCAGTTTTGAGATTTTTATAATACTGTAGGACCTAAAAATGTTTGTTTTTTCAACCTAAAACGGGTTTTTTCGACTTCAAAAAAAAAAGTAAATCCGTATTTTTTCCCATGACCCACTGGAATCTCTGCATACTGGATGGTAGTATTATTTCCTAGATTGCATAATGTTTTGGAAAAGATCAGATAAATTTCATGGGGGTCATCATGGGGGTCATCATTAATCTTCTTTCGTCAAATTATGACATTCTCACCCTGATTACTTCAAAGCTGCTTGTCTGAGATATAGCCGTATAGAAGTCTGCCATATAGGCTTTTGCTTGATACATGTAATATAACTTGGTATTCACATGTATAAATTAATTATATTATGTGCTGACATAAAAAAACTTATTGAAAACTTATATTTTAAAAGTGGCCTCTTTGATGTACTAGTTACGTTAACAGTTATTTCTTGTTATTTATAAAACAGGTGGATGTGTATCACTTTTCACTATTTTATTTTTTTTAGCTAAGTAGCTAGAAAAAAATATTCTATTTGTAATATTTTTTTGTTTTGTTTACTGTAGATCCGGCAATATTAGAGAGGTTTTATTTTTCGCGAGGAGGACAATTTAAGAATCTTGCGAAAATTAATGTTATACTAGCGCTACTATCATCTAAATTGATAATTTGCAAATTCTAGACTTCACGAAAAGTTCCAAAATCACGAATTCGCGAACATCTAAACGCGAAAATTACCAGATCTACAGTACATAAGATTTGTATTTATACATAAGCCTACATTTAATGGGGAGTCAAATATGTTTATGTTGTTTTTCAAATACATCTAAATTATTTTCATCGCTGAGTTTATTGTACCGGGTACTGGAAATGTTGCAAATAACACGCCTCTGAGCTAGGGACACCTGAGGATTTAGACGTGCTAGAAGACTCTCTTTTCATTTCAAATAACGCTGAAAATGAAGAAGTGACAAACTGTATATAGTATATAAAATATAGGCCTACAGGGCTATGAAAGAAAATAAAAAGAAGTTGTTTATATGATTTTACTTGTTTTGTTAATATTCATTTTGCAAAGCAGAGGGGTTGATAAATACCTGAGCCGATAAGATTTGGTGCCCCCCTCCCCTACTTACCTTAACTGTGACCGGTGGTGGTTATGCTCTAACTAGTTGTCTGCTAATGGTGGCAGATATTTTTCTTTTGTGAATTGGTAGAGTAACCATAGTTTAAATGTTATCAAATGATATTTAATAATCAGTTAATGTAGAGTAGATTTGATTTAAAATAAATAAATTTAATCATAGGAAAAAAAATATTTTTTGTAATTATGCATGTTTTCTTATACAGACAGAACTTGATAAATTAATTCAATTATATAAATAATTTGCTTGCTTGTTTAGACAGCCTAAAGATTATGTGGGCATACTAGGCCCTACTAGTTTTTAAAATTCGACATCCCTCCACTGTCTTGATAGCAAGCTACACGATGTTGTTTAGCTGTGGTGGAGGCCCGGGGTGGAGGGAAATGAGGGAGTATGGACTAATATAATTTCATAAACAAAGATAATATTTAAAATTCTCATGGAAGGGGGCATTCTTGGACCGATCAGCTGTTTAGTAGTGGAGTAGATTACAAACTAGAAAAAGTTGCTCGGAAACGAAAACAGCCTTCCGTTATCACTCGACCACTATTTTTAAATTGTTTACATTTTATTTTATATTCATGGTCCAGTCGTTTTGCATTTCTTGAGTTAAGTAAATATTACAAAATTCGAAATGGCCGCTGAACGGCCATTTTAAAATTGTTTGATCCCAAAAGTTAATTAGGTCATTGGCTGACATAGCTGAACATATTTGCCAAATTAAAAGATCTGCTGGCAACCTTTTCCTGAAATGGGATAACGAACATTTCTTCGTTAGTGGCCATAGTAATTAAAGGGTAGATGATATGGGGATCAAAGTGTCACCAAAACAATTCCTAGTGGTATGTGATGGCTATGTGAAGTATGAGGAAGCAGAAGTTGATAGATTAGTAGCTATCTTGAAAACAAATAACTGCGGCGGCGGACCGTGGGGAATACAGTAAGCAGCCCTCCTAGAAATAAATTACATGAGGCCAACCAAGAATAAATTACAATTATGCCCCCCCCCCCATAAATTACATGAGGCCAACCAAGAATAAATTACAATTATGCCCCCCCCCCCCCCCAGATTCACTGGTGTCAGAGCTTGTGCTGGTTAGTTCTCAAACAGGAATCTAGAAAAAATAATAATAAACCCACATTATGAGCTGACTGATTATCATCGTTAGAATCCCCTTCACATCGGGTCTGTATGCTTACATGCCTTATCCCTCGTGTTATATAGGCCTATACATAAAATCGGAACAAGACTTGGGGTTTGTTGTCGTGAAAACAGGGTCCCGGACATTTAGACTGGACATGGCCGATTACACGTGTTCTTACATGAACAGAAAAAGGTTTAGCTAGAAAATGGTTTCAAACCAGCCATTATCGGAATTATATAGATGAAAACGTGCAGTCCTGCTAGGACTATCGCCGGATGAAGAAGATGGCACAGTGGAATATACATGGCATACAGAATAAGTTTGTGATGGCAGGCCTAGCACATACACACCCCTCACATAGGCTTATACAGTGCTCCCTTTATGGTAGGTTGTTCAGGCTGGCAGGAATCGGTTACTATGCCAACTGCACCCTCCTTACGTCAGGAGACTACAGTAGCATGTATGTAAACACCCCAAATTGACAGATGGAGTCTTGTACAAGTTCGTAGACTGTATTTGGTTAGGCATTCATTCATATTGAAATGTAGAAAGAGGCCTAGCTGTCATGTCACAGGCAATGCCTACCGGGCACAGACAATACCTAGCTGTTAGATCTATTTATTTTACATCAATTTGATAGTTTGAAAATAACCGAAAAATGCCATTATAGCATTTGGTAATAGTAGTAGGCCTAGTAGGTTTATTATCTTTTAATAAAGCTAATATTATCTGGCTCATCTATTTCCGATTTAGTTATGGTGTGTAAGACTAATAGGCTCAACCCCCGGGCTGAACCTAAGCTCCCACCTACAAAACGGTTAGGCCTACGGTATTACACCTGCAATTATCTGCTGTCCAATGTAAAGATGCTTTAATTCTTTTTTATCTGGTATAGCCTACATGACGCAACAGTTTACCATACTTGAATAAAAACATTCCACATTGACTGCATTACTTTTGTTGAGACCATTCTTGCTATGTCAATGTGATGTGTTCATGCCAACACGGGACATTGCCATTGTGCCCAGATTGGTTTGCTACCTTGAGTAGTCGTCAGGGAAAACTGAAGGAGAGCTGGGGGCGAGATCCAGGTAATTGTAGTGTGGTTGTCTAGCCTGATACTCAGGGATCTGATGTTTGTAGCTCTTGGTATCGTGTCTAGGTTTCAGAGCAATTGACACTTGTCGGAAGGCCCGGGCAGCCCGGCTATAAGGCTAGCTAACTAAACAAACAAGCATTGGGGCTGTCTAGCTGACTGATTCCCTTCATTCATTTTGTGGCTTCCCTCGATCTAAAAATAGATAGTCAACAACACAAAATAAAACAATAACAACAACCTATTGTTGACAAAACGCTTGCGCATGCCGGAATGAGACGACTTAGAACCTTTAAAGGCTAGAGCTGGCATCACTTTTCGTAATTGCAAGAAATCCAATGATGGGAACCCCCGGAAAAGGTGATAAAGTGTCATTCAAAACAAATAACTCTTTTAATTCTACAATGATTGCTTCATTTCTATCAGTGATAGTGAGCAAAAAGAACAAACAAACAAAGAAAAATAAGTCTTTTATTGCAGTGTATCACAAATTCACATAAATCTTGAAATAACAAGAAAAAAACACCAAAATGACTTCTTCGGATGTGGGCTACTCGTAACTTTATAATATAACTTTATAATATCACATTTTATCGCTCATACTGAATCAGTAAATGACGGAAACCATTTATCATCACCCAGGCCAGGGGCCAGGGAGGTACAAAAAGCACTTAGCCTTAGGATCACCTCAACTTTGATCTGATTCATGGCTTGATCTTGTTTTATGCAATCGGGCTTGCCCTTGGTGTGGTCGAGCTTGTAATCGATGTTTATCGGAAGGCCCGGGCAGCCTAACTTCTGGGCTAGCTAACCCTAGCAAACAACAAACGTTAGCATGCAATAAACTAATAATTCAAGAAACGCACCGTGCAACCCAAACATCACAAATAGGGCCGAAATAGTCGAATTCTTTTTCCAGCTCATATTTGCCAACACGACTGCCTAGATCACCTACAAATACGCGATAGCCGTTGTGAGTGTGATCAAACACCGCCATTTTTGTTGTTAGTGCACGTAAATCAATAAATCAATCAACCAATCAGCCTGACCACATCACTGTTTCCTGAGCCACACTACGCGGCGCGGCCGAGCAACATGTAGGCTCTGATAGGCAGCAGTGGTGAATGTTTGTGAAGTCCTACTCTCCTGTCCCTAATAGAAGAGCGTTCGGAATAAAAACACCTGTTGGAAAAATCCTATATTTTTATTAATAGCACCTGTCCGCAATAAAAGCACCTCTTGGGAAAAATATCCCACTACCGTATGTTTTAATCATTACCCGCATGTAACTTTCTCATTTTGTCTACGGAAAGTAGGCTAGTTTTAGAAATTAAAAAACTTTAGTCAGTCATCTAAAACTCATTTTCTATTAAACGAACCTGACCACAACAAACGAACCTGTCTGCAAAATCGGCCGCCGTTTAACAAACGAGCCGGTTCGTCTATTAGGGACAGGAGAGTAAAAATCTGACTTGAATAAAATATATAATTTAGGTATATTAGGCTTACACCTTATATGATCGTTGTTGTAGTAATAACAAAATAATAACAGAAGACAATGCAGTGTTTAAAAACGTATATTATATATTACTTGCTATTGTTATTTCGCTCGTCTATTGTTATAAATAGCGAATATTTTTTTTTATATTTTAATATTTACCCCTTTAAATCTTTAGCACGGCTATGTTATTTTTTAATATTATCCGATTAATAAGTCAGTTATGTTGTCATTTCGCCAGGCTATTGTTATAAATGACTAATAATTCTTGATATAATGTTTTATATATATTATGTATCTTTTTGTATATTTCATGTTTTATTATAATCTGACCTGCTATTTTTAATTGTATGGTAATATGTCTACATGTTATGAATTTCTTAAATGAATTATAATTATATATTTTATATATTATGTATATATCTGCAAGTTATATAATTTTTATAAAATAAAATATATTGTTTCTAATAATAAATATGTTTTTATTACACTTCCAAAGTATGAGTAATCGCTGCCCGTAGGTCTAACTTTAAAACAGATCAGATGTGGTTATGAGTTGTGTATGAGTTGGTAACACTTGGCCGATGGCTGGGGATGAGGTGGTCAGGTATTGACGCCTGGAGGGGATGAGTTGGTGAAGCTTTCACGGCTGTTGGGGTTGGGTTGGTCTAAACGGGTCAACATCATTAGTGAACGAAGTAAAGTCACTGAAAAAGCCAATACAGGATTTTGGTACCCGGTAATCCATTCGCTTACAGAAGCCAGGACTGTGCATATTAGATACAAAACACATTATAGGGGAAGATGTCGTAAAGCCAGAGAGACAATTTGAGGAATTGGGAAGGAAACAATTTTTCTGACTAGGCCTATGTTGAAAAGAGGCTTGAGCAGAAAACAGAGCGTATAGTCCCTGAAGAGAAACAGCATAACGCTGTTTAACTTCCCAACTAAAATGACAAATTCAGCTGATCAGTTGTACCCCTGAGGAAACAGTGCTCACTCGTTTTCACGACTTTATATCGCATGTCAAATGAGAGATCAAGATCTGTATAAATTTTTTCATCATGAGAATGAGTCGTATAAAACATCCCTCTCAAACTCTGGGGAGATCAGGTCAGACACAAAGTCACCTACTTCCCTGTCTTGAGAAATGTATATGACTTCCAGAGGCTCTTATACACCAAAAGTACACAACATTGTACTTGATGTGCCTGTAATAGCACACAATCTAAAAACTATTGTTGCAGATACTTTTGAAGATGATGCTCAACAAGTCTTTCTTCGATATGTTATATCACAAAGGTCTTCTAGAATTGAAGTCATATAGGATATAAGTAGGGCAATCTTAATTTTTCTGTTCCAGAGAGGAGAAGAAAAGTAGCTAGACTCAGTGTTGCAGCAAATAATTTTATTACAAAAACTGCCCTGGATGACTAGGCTTACAGGTGCACTGTCGGGGTGCACTGCACCAGATTAAAAAGCAACAATTTGAACGGTTTGATTGTTTGATGTAGGCCTATGTTCGAACCACTCATTGTGAGTGCATTGATGATGCCCGAAGAGAACTGTTCACCTAGAAACACAGATCCCATTCTCTGAAATATCTTCCTGCCACTTCAGATCACTTGTAGGCCCTACTGGTGCATCCTATGGAGAGTATAGACTACGAGGCCTCACTTGTCTGGGGTGAAGCTCTGCTCGAAGATCTTGAACGTCCTATTCAGTCTGAACTGGTATGGAGGAAGTAGCCTATCATGTTTAAAGGTATATTGTGATTTATCACACTTCGATCCCATAACACTCCATAATGCATCAATATAGCTTCGGGTGAGAGTAGGAATCGAGGTTGATAGAAAAGGTAGCCTGAATCACAAATTTGCCATAGATGTGAATCGCTCAGTAGCTATATGCCTAGGACATAATATAAAACACACGTTAGGCCGATTTTTGGCGGCCATAATGGATTCCTAATTATAGACAGGGTAAATTTATACTATTGCTTCAACTTTTAGCGATACCTTTTGAGCTCAAACCGGCTTTCACTTTTTGTTCGGTATTTAATAATCAGTTATTGGTGCAGGCATGAATAAATACAGAGTTTTCGTAAAATGAAAGCTCTATTTATAGCACACAAAATAGATTATTAATCTTAGGCGAATCCAAAGCTATGTAATTCGTGGTTTGTTCGGATCTCGATTTGTTTGTAACAGTCTCTTTAAGCAATGAAATCTGCGAGGCTGGTCCAAACCAAAAATTAATCCGAAAGAAATATAAATTTATATACCAGATTCTATGTCTATCAAGAAAATCTTGTATTTCAAATACGTTTCAATAGTTCTTTTATATGTTAGATATAGTTTCGCGTTGTTTTTGAATATGTTCAACCATGTGTCAGTGGTTTTTTAGATTGCATCGCCGACATCAGACCGGACACCACATGGTCCACTTCAAATTATTATATTATTGCTCTTGCTGAATTCGTGTTTTTATTAACTATTAATAACAGTATTATCCGTACCCGCTGTTAATTAAATGGCAAAGTTACTGGAGTCTAGATATATTCTAGACTCGGCTCTAACTGTTACTCTAACTGTTAGTATACTGGGTCCTGGCCTAGGCCAGGGCTAGTACTAGACTTTCGTCTAATTAATTTTAAAATCTAATAGTCTAATTCTAGACATTGCACATTATAAAATTGTAGCTGTCTACAAAAACGTATATAGGCCTAGTCTAATTACTTTTTGTTTCATTTCATGAAATCAAAAATTTTGCGCTGCTTAATCTCATTTTCATGGAATAAAATTTAAAATATACGATGTAGACTAGTCTACCATTAGACTGGTTGAATCGTCATTATTAGTGTAATAGTCGGCAGCACTTCCAGTCACTGACAGTGACATATTTTTGGAGTGACAAATTCATAATACAAAATTTATCTGTATTAAATTTTGTTTGGACTGTTCTTTCTTTCATGATTTAATCAAATGTAGACTAAAAAATATACAATCTTAGGAATTTAAGCACTGGTGTTAACTTTAAATTAAGTTAAAAGCACAATGACCATATAATTTTGATTTAATTTAAATCAATGAGAGTGGTGATAGTTGTTTCTAAAATTTGATTCAAAATAGCAAGAATTGATGAACTTAATGAGGCGATAACCAATTGTACATTTAAAAATTGTAGCTGTCTATACTTTATTTTTATATGACTATATAGATCTATAAAGAAAATTTATGTTACAAATATTTTTAATAATTTGTGTATATATTTGATAACAGCTTTGCGTGGTTATTATTGAATCTGTCTGACTAATTATTTGGATTATGACCCTTATCTTTGTCACATTGACATTGTTGGCTTTGCATGTGGTCTAGTCAGTCTCAAAACCTTACATTATCGTTCACTCATTCTTCGTTTCAATCGTAAATTTCCGTTGTTATGAAATTATCAAATTTAACGAGTTGAGCATAAAACAATAATTCTCATAAATGCAGAGTAACACTGGTCGGTTTCTCATTTATCAAACATTTGCGGAATGACATAACGAAAAAATCATTTGCATTTTTGCATCAAAATTTGGGTTTATATGATGCTTCCATAATTTTTAATATGTCAAGGGGGATTGAAAATGTTTCATCTTTGTCATATAAAAATTTTGGTTTCATTCAGGTGAAAAAGTACTATGTTAACTTGTTTTGATTCGCTGAGTAAACATTTGATATGGCGTTTACTTTAATGCAATAGACCATATTAATTTTATAAATCAACGATAATTGTGTCAGAGAATTTGTTTAACAAAGATTGATTAACTCTTGAGGCGATAACCACTTTGGCTGCTTTTATGCATTTATGCTAGTTTGTGGTTGACTCACTGATTCTTTTCAGGAACTGTTTTTCCTGTGGGCCATTCTCTGGCATTGCGACTGCGGCCTTATGGGGTTTCAGATAGGTCTTGTTGTCAGGAACATATGTTTTTGGCCTTTTTCCTCGTGGTTGGGAGTTTTATCTTTGTTACTTAATTTTTTTTGGGTACATTTTATCGTGTGATTTGCTTGGTCAACTTTATAAATTATCTTGATAAGAAGATTGATTCTTGTTGTGATTCGCTGAGTAAACATTTGAGATGGCGCTCACTTTAATGCAATAGACAATATTAATTTTATAAATCAATGATAATTGTCTCAGAGATTTTGTTTAACAAAGATTTATTAACTCTGGAGGCGATAACCACTTTGGCTGCTTTTATGCATTTATGCCAATTTGTGGTTGACTCACTGATTCCTTTCAGGAACTGTTTTTCCTGTGAGCCATTCTTTGGCATTGCCACTGCGGCCTTATGGGGTTTCAGATAGGTCTTGTTGTCAGGAACGTATGTTTTTGGCCTTTTTCCTCGTTGTTGGGAGTTTCATCTTTGTTACTTAAAATTTTTTGGGTATATTTTATCGTGTGATTTGTAGGGCAAAAATTTACAAATAATATAACTAAATAAGAGGAGCGATTGTTGTTTCTAGGATTTGATTTAGCAAGAATTGATAAACTCTGGAGGCTCTCACATTGGCTGATGCCAATTTGTGGTTTGGTGCAGGCATGAATAAATGGAGTTTTTATCTTAAAAACGGTTGATGACGACCATATTGGATTTGGCGGCCATATTGGAAAATAAAAGTTTGCCTCTTACTCAAGTAGCCTATGAAAAAAGCACATCCAAAAGCGCATTTGTGCAAAATGTCATGCTTGTATGATAAAATGCACACACCATCCTGGATTTTGCACGATCCTGCTGGATTACCCAGGATCACCCAGCCATATGCATATGCAAATCCAATTCTGTAAGTCGGCGTGACGTCACAGGTGGGTGAATAAACGGGAAATCATGGGGCATGTAAAAAACTTGTGGGATAAAATACTATCTCAACTTTTCAATCAACGTTCGGTAGACACTAAATATAATATTTGAGAATATGGAAAACAAAGTGCTGCGTTTAATTATCAGTTATGGCTGAAATATGTGGTTTATGTGTTGTTAAATGTGTGGTATTAGGGGGCCAAAGGGTCCCCGATCCAAGACGGCGACGTGTCGATCCGACCTCCAGAATGTAGCCCAGGGGCGGCGCCGCGTAGTGTAGCTCAGGGAACCAGAGTAGGGAATCCCTAGTCCTCATCAAAACATTGCCACGTGTCATACAAGCAAAAACAACAGTCAATTCAGTATCAGTGATGATGAATAGGGCTAAATCATTTAAATACTTTGTTTTTGGATTTTTCCTAATCTTTCTGTCATTTGTGATCATCAGTATTCAGGTTAGACCAACTAAAGTTAGACTAAGTAAATGTTATTATTATCAGATAAAAAACGGTAGGGCCTGGGCCATAGATGATTGTGTTTGTTTGGTTTAGATAGCCTGCATGCAGGCTGCCCGGGCCTTCCGATTATATATCATTCGATATTCCCAATGACAATTTATGGGAAACTTCACACTACCGGGTAGCGTTATTTTCTTATAATATGGCGACTACTCTGAGAATGTTACACTGTATTTTTTTTATATGTAAATGTATTGTAGAGGGTATAATGTATAGAGTGCTAGCTGGCCCCGGGCTGGCGCCCTGGGTAGCTGTAGTTTGTTTGTTTGTGATAGCAAGCCCTGAGAACTGGTTGCTCAGGTCTTCCAACTTTGTCAGTCGCTCTCTAACTCCCAGCAAAGAATTAAATAAAGGCTATTCCTTAGGACCGGTGAGTGAACGAGCCAATTTGTGGAGGTTTTATTATGGTGTGTCACATTATTGGGGAGGGGGGGGGGTATTAGTGGTTAAGACTAAGGTGGTCAAATCGATCCTTAGATTATTGCCATTATAGGCCTACATGCTTTTAAACGGGGATGGTATTTCAATACGATTAAAAATGCATTTATTGGCAGGACAAACGAAGTTCAATTTTAAGCATCAGAAAACATAAAAAATACATCATGTTGTCATGGCAATAAGGACAGAATACCTACTGGTATTATGCCTTCATAATACATACAATAATTAAGTTGTCTAAAGAAAAAATACAGAAAACATCAGTGCAAACAACCGACAACTGTTTTTTTGGATAAATTGTGTTTTGAATGCCTGATAATATATATTTAATCTCAGAGAGTTACATCCCATACACAAGACTATATTTATTAATACAAGATGGCCGCAATAATTCAAAATGGCCGCCAGCCGAACCTAAAATCAAGATATCTTAGCTTCTAGATATCTTATTTAGGCGATCTCAAGTGTCTAGATTAGGGGTTTTTTGGATCAAGGAATACAATGCCAGACATCATTATACTGTCAAATGATTTTTTAGATGTTTTTGATGTCTTTTTGATCTCTATAGTTTGATATTTTGGCAAAATTGTGTGATCCATCTACATCATCATAGTTATATTTGAATGATTTCGTCCCGAAATGAGGTCATCATCAGTACACTGTTCTGAATTCACGTGCTAACATAATATAAAGTTAAACCATATAATTACATGTTAATGACAGCGATAAAAGACACGGCGTGTTGTAAAAGGTTGGGCACCTGAAATGCTATCTACATATATTTAGGATCACAACCTAGGTGCACAATCTTGCAAATCGACTACTGGAAATTGGCAGGAGGCCAATAATGGCGGCCATTACCGAAAAACCTTAATTTGTCAATATATCGGTCAATATTTAAGATAACTTTCTTTTAAAATTGTCTAAACCTATGTTTTTAGGGTCAAGGATCAATATAGTGCCAACCCTGAAGTGATTTTATGTCAAGATATGTACACAAAGCTACAAAGCTATGCATTGATGGTGTGGAATTAATGTTTTGCGCTAGATATTATTAATCACGTTTGATAATAAAAACATTTGATGTGATAACGATGGTAAGTTTATTGATTATAAACTAGCATATTGTAGTGTTACATTAATCACTTTAAAACATAATTAGCCTAAAGTTACACGAAACAAAAATTAAGAGCGCTGAAAATAATACCGTCGAAGGAGCTACTGTTTGCAGGAAGGAACATGCCCACAGCTATATCGATTAGAAGATTTTTGAAAGTGGGTGTGGTAAAAAGAACACTAAAAAAATATATGATGCAGTAATGCTATTTTATTATAAGGATTATGTGTTATATTGTGCAAAGCTGCATTTGGGATCCCCGACAGTCACATCATACATAGCAGGGATTTCCCTTTTCTCACACTAGCAGCTCTTGTTGTAACCCTTCTTGCAGGGATGAAATTTTGTAAATCATATGTGGTGACGACGGTGCACATGAGTTTGAAAATGTAGATTTACCAGGAATCACCTTGACATTTTCTACAACCCATCCGTAATCCTAAGGCTTGAGGATGGCTTGGCTGCATGCTTTATATGCTGTTCGAAAGCATTCTATTAGGCTGGCAACAACTTCAGCAGTGTTGACTTATTATTTAAGAACGTGTTGTCTCTGAGCGTATTTATATCACAGCCTTCGAAGTTGTCACTCTTGTTGAAATATGAGTTCACTAAAAGCTGCTGTGCCTGGTCACACACATCTATCGTGATTTAAATGGGAGCACCATCAGCAAAGTCTTCCAGTGTAGTTATATCATTCAGCCAACTTTACATGCCAGTAAAGAATGGATAGCCGATGGTATCTCGTCCACTGATAATGTGAATAAATGAGAGTGCCCTAAAATTTGCTTGACCCATTGCAGCGGCAAAACTCGTGAATGGATAGCTGTCTTGAGATGAACGACCAATCACCAAATATACAATGCAATGTATGTGACCGTAATTAGTACACTCTGTTTTATCCACCACCTGAGTAAAATTTAATTGAACAAATGGGAGGATCACTTTGTTCCTCCTGGTACCATCAGCATTGGAAAGCAAGAAAGCGAGTCTTGTTGGAAGAACTCTTGAAAACTTCTTGTATCGCTCCCTGCTAGCTATTTTGCTATGTTCAGCAGAGCTTCTGGTTTTGATGTGAAAGAAATGGTGTCCACAGCAGCTGCTGCCATTACTCTGAGTATCATAATTATAGGAATCTCTTGTACCCCGCGAATGACCAGACTCAGAACTAGAAACCAAAATAGTATATAAGCGAAATTGATTTGTCTGACAAGAGTGATGACATTTCTACTCTTCTGCAAATAACACAAAATTAGTAAGTGGTGGAGACATTAACATTATTAACTTTATGTGTGATCATGAATGTAGCAATATGCCTCCATCATTGCTCACATAAAACAGAAATAGCATGATAGCTGATGCTGCCATGGTGCTCACATTGAAATAACGGTATATGTGTATGACTAGGCAAAGTAGCTTCTTGTGAACACACAATCCAACTTCGAAGGCTGTGATATAGTTATATACTCAGACTCATCAAGTTTTATAATAACAAATCATCACTGCTGACATTGATGTCACCCTCTTGCTTTCGAAGAGCATCTAAAGCGTGCAGCATTGGCAACAGCACTTGACAAGTCAGCTTACATCACCAAGCTTACCTGCAAGCCAGAGGACTATGGACGGGTTGTATTAAATGATAAACTGATCCCAGGTAAGTCTACAAACCCACCAAGGCCACCACATATGTCACACAAAATTTCATGTGGCTACAAGAAGGGTTGCAACAAAAACTGCTCGAGTGAGAAAAGAAAAATCCCCTGCTATGTAGAATGTGACTATCAGAGATATCTAAGCAAAGGTAGTCGTGTACAAATACATTGAGACCTTAATCGAAAATGATCTTGATAATTGAATAACACAATTGTCTTTCATACACTAAAAAACTTTTTTTATATTTTTTTTGTAACCACACCAAAATTCAATGATCCACTAACATGTGTAATATATGGCTAATCCCTGCAAACAGTGGTTATTTTGATAGTATTATATTCAGTGTTATTCAATTTTGTTGTGTGCAACTTCATGCTGACTACTAGTTGTCGTAGAATACCGGTAATGCTTATCGTCGCTCGGCACTAATGGTCATTAAAGTGATATTGTAGTACGATGAAAACAGTGCAGTCAATTGATATTCATTGGTGACTGATGTACATGATGACGTGAGGGTGGGGGTGATAGGGGATGGTGGGTTACTGCCCAAAGACTTTGGTTTTGATATGCAATTTAATGCTTAAACACCGAGGCCTTTAGCACAGCTCCGCTATCCTCCGGTCAAATAGTCCTCAGAGTCACAATAGTTGAGAGTAACTCCATTCACCCCACGTGAGAGACCTAAAGTCAAACACTATTGCCTGTAGTTTAAGGCTCTAACATGGCCAACATCAGTGCCTGCACTGATGCGGAGCTGCATTGGCACCACTATTGAGTGGAGGAAACAGGCTAACCTGCTGGCAATCCGCCACAATACTATAGACAGCCACGTGTAAGCTGCAGCTTCCCTTGGATAATCGCTGTAGTCTAGTGCTTCTGTAGCATGCGGTACAACATGCAACAGACGGGACAGACCCTAATGACCCTCCCCAAGTGGGTGCGAAACGTAGTACTGCTAGCACCCATCCCACTACCCCTTAGACTGACTATGTTATGAAGTGATTATAGTTCCAATGACTTATTTTATATCAAGTTTATGATCAATAAACATTATCATTGTATGACATCGAATGCTCGTGATGTTTCTTATTAAAAGTGATTATTAATATCCAGAGCGAAACATTATTTCCAAAACAGAAAAGCAGAGTTGTGTGTAGTGGTATACATATTTACAAGACTTAACATCACTTTATGACTTGTTTTATATTTATCTTTGACCCTGAAAATATTGGTCTAGACAACTTTAAAAGAAAATCATCTTAAATATTGACCGATATATTGAATTGACAAATTCAGGTTTTTTAGGTAGGGCCTAATGGTCGCCATTATTGGCTTCCTGTGAATTTCCAGTAGTCGATATGCAAGGTTGTGCACCTAGGTTGTGATCATAAATATATGCAGATATCATTTCAGGTGCTACACCTTTTATAACCCGCCGTGTCAGTTTTCCAGAAAATATGATGTTTACTCCCTGCATAGTAGTTTTACATACTCTACAACATAACAGTGCTGTATTATGATGTAAATGATATGTCTATTTACCTCCTTTATCGTTGTCATACACACGTAATGTATAAGGTTTAACTTTATATTTGTTAGCATGTGAATTTAGAACAGTGTGCGGATAATAACCTCTTTCTGGGAGGAAGTTATTTAAATATAACTATGATATAGCACATTTTTTTCAAAAAATCAAACCATAGAGATCAAAAAGACATCAAAAACCTCTAAAAAGTCATTTAACAGTATAGTGATGTCTGGCGGCATTGTATTCCTTGACCAAAAAACCCCTAATCTAGACACTAAGGTCGCTTAAATATGATATCTAGAAGCTAAGATATCTTGATTTTAGGTTCGGCTGGCGGCCATTTTGAATTATAGCGGCTATTTTGTATTATTAAATATAGTCTTGTGTATGAGATGTAATTCTCTGAAATTAAATATATATTATCAGGCATTCAAATCATCATTTTATCCAAAGAAGTCAAGTTGTGCACTTATTTCTAAAACGTAAATGTAGGATATTGTATTTCAATGGGCACGTGACCTATGAACTTCCAATGACCCCCCAAAAATATCGTCGTCAAAATTGCATTATGGGATCTCAAAACCCAAATTTTTGAGCTAAACAACATACATTTCTAGGATTGCCGGGACTGTATTGATAGACGATTATTTTTTTGGCGGCCGTTTTGGAAATATGCAAATTAGCTAATTTAATATGCAAAATCTCGAATGGTATCTGGGAGATTTGAAATCTACGGGAAAATGCATGTAGGACACGGAAATTGTATGTTCAGTGAAAGTAGTAATTTTACCTTTTTACCTTTTTTTTGTTTCCTAACATTAGGCCTACCGTAGTTCTGTATTTGCATCATATCCCTTCGCTTTTTAGTTTATTTTTCAAGGATAGTATGGCATAGTGTTAAAATTTAAGATTTAGTAGTATAGTAGTAGTCTATAGGACACGTCATGTTACGACCGCCAAAAATGATTGCTCAATATGTTTTGCAATGAAATGAATCGGGCTTTAGGCCACCTTTGTGCACATATAGGCTAAACTGGGCCAGGAGAACCTCCTGAAGATGGTGAGATGATTGAGATGACACTGTCCTCCAGACACGGGATTCGAAAGTCGAGCCCTGGCGGTCTGAGGCCGAGCACGCTACCTCTCGGTCACGGAAGCTCCCCACAATACTGACTATAGGACACGTAATGTTACGACCGCAATTGCTCAATATGTTTTATAAAAAGGTATAAAATTATTATAATTTATTTGCAATAAATAAAGCGTCAAAAAGCAGTAAAATTAGTCATAACTAATATAATAAATGATCATATTTAGATTTAAAAGCTCTTCCAGCTTCTTTATTTTGCAAAAAATTCAAAAGTATGAAAATAATCCCAAGTATGTCTAAAGAAATATATTTTTTGTCTATTTATAACAAATACCCCATTTTCTACGCCCATAGCCTATATGTATCTATATGTAAGATATATATATATGTTATATCAGTTTCTGAGTACATTCTTACACACCAAAATTTGTCTTTAAATTGGTCTTACTAGTGCTGTGTAGAGTAAAAGCTCTAGACACTATCCAGGTATACATATGTATGTATTTGCTCTTCTTATTATAGCTAATGTTGCATTTGCTTTGTTTACCACCTTTGTCTATGTTTATTGAATCGCAGTTCATTGTCCACCCATATAGCTAAATCCTTTTCAACTGGTGTTTCTCTAATCCTGTTTGTTCTTCTTACATTTTGTATTTGTAGTCATTAAATATAAATAAGTTTTGTAGTCATTGTTTTATAGTCATTGTGTATACAAAGAGAGAGAGAGAAAAAATATTTATTGACATAGGTATACATAGTGGATACCCCCAGCCCCCTTGGGCTTACATGTCACAAGTAATTGTACTGTATAATTTAAAAAAAAAAAAAAAAAAAAAAAAAACTAAAGTCAGCTGACCATTACATAATGATAATAATAATGCTATCATCCGTGTGAATAAATGAGTGGTGAATGGATGAAAGAAAAATGGAATAATTACTATAACTATCGAACAGTGCATATATAATCATTTTTGTCATTTTGTCATTTTGGTCTTTGAGTTTGTATCATCGGCAAATATTTTTATGGCTGATTTTACCATGTTTACACAATCTGAGGATGCCACTTGTCACTTCGGCCCATTCAGATTGAGATTGGAGATGACTAACATTTTTTTACTTTTATCCGTTGAAAATGCATTTATCAATGATAGTACCCTGCCGTTTACTCCATAGTCTTTTCAATTTAATATAAAGAGCCTTTTGTGAGCCACCGTATCGAATGCCTTGCGAAAGTCCCGGTACACACTACACAGCATACATATAATTGCCTCTGTGACAAGAAACTGTGTAATATATATATATGAACATTTTTTTTCAAATATATATACAGTGGAGACCCGGTATCGGACCGCCTCACAAAGCGGACCATCCCGAAATACGGACCACCTTTTTTCAGTCCCAAATATTTCCCCATTCACATAATGTATTATAAGATTCAGAAAGCGGACCCACCCGCGATTCGGGACACGGACCACCCTTTTTCAGTCCCAAGTCATAAACGGACCAGCAAAAAAAAAATAATTCACACATTTACAGTTATATATGCATCAATTAAGGGACCAGCTGCGGCTGGATTCACTAATGGGACCAGCTGTAGCTGGATCCACTAAGGGACCAGCACTGGCATAATTTACTAAGTTCACTAGCCCTGGTTGGATGTAATAAAGGGACCAGATCTGATTGAATCCAGCAAGGGACTGGATCCACTGAGCTCAGATTGGATCACGAAAAGGATTAGCGCTGGTGAGATAAATCATACAATAATAATGCAACATTTAAACATTGTCATCAGCGCAAATTGCAATCAGTCCGTCGCCTTATCATGTCATGTGCCTTCCTTGAGTCGCGCCTCTTCGGTTGGTTAATTATCAACGGTGTAGTGTTTTAGCTCCTACGACCTTCTTTCCTTGTTAATACGGCTCAAAATAATTTACAGAGCACGAACTTACGATGCCAGCTTAGTGTGAAAGTGTATGCTGCTAAGATAAAACAAGCGTATAGCGCGATTACATCTTTGCGGTCCTAAAAGTCTTACAAATGTAAATTCATATAGTGAAGCAAGACATAACAATTCCGTCATGATTTTCTGTATTAGTAATCTGATGTATTTGTACGCGAGAAAGTATAAATTATATCCAGTTAATGGACTGTAAGTTACATAGGGTTATTCACGGCTGATAGATTTCCCGTTCACAGCTGCATGGCCTGATCACCATAAACAAACGATACTATCACACCAGAAACGTAATGAAAGAAATATTTTTTACTCCAAGTTGATCATAATGACTCCGTGCACGACTCCCGAGTTTTTATAAAATTAGAAACGTGACTATTATGAACACTGCTAATTAATATCATATTTGTAAATACAATTCTCAAGATAAACATGATAAATGTCACTTCAAAACAAATTTAAAACAAATTGAAGCCATCAAATTTCGAAATATGATAAATGAAGAAATGTCACTTCGAAATCAATTAAAAAAATTGAAGCCAGCGAATCTCGCTGTCTTTTATATTGAGGCAATAGCAAACAACCCAGCAAACACAATACATTTATTATATGTTGGCTCAATGTTGTGATAGCTTCGCAGACGGTGGCCAAACATTGAGCCAACATAGAATCAATGTATCGTGTTTGTTGGGAATATTGACAGTCATAATAAAGGACTTTGGGTGTCATAGGGTTATTCACGGCTGACCGACTTTCAGTTTACAGACTTTTTACAGAAATAAATATAATTATGTATAATTTTTTTTCCATATATATTTTTATATGCATTTAATACAACTCTTTTTAATTGTGTGTTTTTATTATAACATGACGTCATATTCAATACATTAGTTTAATAATCGCCCTTGATATCAACACGTAACAAGGCATATCTATAAACAGACTGACTAGTATAGACTCTCTCCACTCATAATTAGCTGGTTACACAAATCGGACCGATTCCAAAATGGGACCACTTTCAGTCAGTCCCATAGGTGGTCCGATTTCCGGGTCTCCACTGTATGAACATGTGTCATGCATTTGCGTCAATTCCTCTATGGTCTCTATTAGCTGAGTGACACATGACCTTCTGCTTACAAATCCGGTTTAAGCGTCTGCCAGAAGTTTTTCATTTCGTTACGTAGATGTCCTATTATGTTATTTCTTACTATAGTTTCCATTAATTTATTTTGAAATTACACACTTTAGACTGACGGAACGGTAATTTGAGACTGAGTTCTTGTCACCTTTCTTACAAAACGGAATTAATTATTCTTTCAAAGCTGTTGGTATTTGCTTATACCGGTATTCTATTTTTTTCTAAAGAGGACTTCATTGTGTAGCCTATGTGACGGTAAATGTCGCAGACAAGCTTGCTTTACATTTTCAGGAGAGAGTCGCTTCAATCATGATCCATTCTAATCTTCATGTATTTTAGCCACCTAATTCTCTAAATTCTCGTAAAAGCGGTTACGAAAATCATGCAGCCACTTCTGCCTCAATGACGATTTATTGGGGTTAAGATGGCTTGCAACACTTTCTTGTAGCCTAGATAATCACGTCGTCTCTTTTACGACGTTAATGCGTTCTCAAGAGACCATTGTTTGCTTTCATCATCTTGTTCATGATAATAAATAACACGTTATAATCAAAGCATGTATCGAGAACACCTGTGTGAATGGTGACTTCACAACCTTGAATGTGGCATAGATATACACGGTTTTACTAGCCTTGGTCAGGAAGTTCAGCTGAGATAGCTTAGCGTCAGTGTTGGAGAGCATAGCAATAGCTGTGTTTCTGTATGCTGGTAGCTAGTGTACGCTGAGATCATCAATTTCATGAGACATACAGGCCTAAGGGTAGGCTACTGGTAACCCTATTCAAATGATACATTCACCTATCAAGACGTTTAAATCATCACGTTAAGACATTATTTGAATGAAATATAAATTTGTCATTATAAAATAAAAAATATATATATTGATCAAACAATGACACATTAGACCTAATTCATTGCGCAATTATCTTCCGCGCACCGGATTTTTGGGGCACAACTTGACGAATGGCAACTATCATCACTGATTACAGACTCTGTATCGCAAACAGAGTCTGTTGTTGTGGAGTGGGATGCACGACGGGGCGATCCTCCTGTCATGCGGGGTTCAACGGCTTTGGGATATCAGGCGCAGAAGTTTCGTCTAGACGATATATGAGGGCGTCAACATGTACTGGTAAATCACCACCTTTGGCCTTTATAAACACTAAACTTTGTCTAGCAATTAGCCTATATAACCTGATAACAGTACAAAACTACATTACATGTCTGTCTCTTCACATGACCCTGACTTCAGAGAAATGAAACAAGTCCAAATGATGTTAATCTTTATTCCATGATGGGAGTGGATCTAGAACGATATCTACGTGGTATACTGATTTTGGAAACTATCTAAAAGAAGATATTCTCATTATAAAATTGTGCGTAGACAAGCCAAATGTTTAAATTTAGCTTATAAAAGTCTTCTGGCTTCAGCCTTGATGCCACACAGCGCCGGATATAGGTGGCTGAGGACCCTAGGCCAAAAGTGTTGGTGGGGCCCATTAGGCAGGGGGTAATTGGGTAAAGCAATCTAAAAATCTTCAGTATGGCGATTTTTAGATTGCTGAAGATGAACTTAGAGGGAATTTAGAGGGTCAATTTGCTTTATATTATGAGTTTATTTATAACACCTCGGCCTACTTTTAAGCACTGATTTGCTATAAAAAAAAATTGCTGTTTATTTGAAAAAGTCAGAAAATAATGGCAGCTAGCTCATTATGTCACTGATGTGGGAAGTAGGCCTACGTAAGCCTATAACTTAAAAATCACTGAAGGACGTTTGGATCTTCACATAATAATGACAGTTGTCATGTAATCACCCGGGATTTACGCCACGATGTCCAATAAGACCCCCAAAAATGTCTCTGCTTCCGAATACAAAGCCTTCCCAAACAGGGTAGGTAGGTTATTATTTATTTATTTATTTTTTTTTTTTTGGGGGGGGGGGAGGGGGGTGATTCCAGTGTAGACATAACACTCCAAAATTGGGTCGGTAGGGAAACATTTTTTTTTAAATTTCACTTTAAAAAAAAACTGCTAAATTGCTCCAAAAGGGCTATTCACACAAAAATACAGACTGATAAAAAAATTCTCATAAAAATAATTACCAAGTTTGACTTTTAGAGCTGTTGACTCGGGACAAATTGTAATTATTTCACATTGCAAATCATACATCTAACTTGAACATTAACATATATTGCTGTATCATTTAAATTTCTCCGTCTTATCAAATTCCTAAAATGAAATTTAACGTTTCCTAGGCTTAGTGTGATATTGGTATACCTACTTATGAATGGCAAGAAATCATTAGTATAGGCCTAGTACGTGGCACAGAGGGCCCCAACCAGTTATTAATTGAGCTCATGCTTCATGGAACAAAATAGCCCTCTCCGCACGTTATATGCCGTTTATGTATCAGTCAAACCTATGCATTTCATTAAAATTACAGAGGACATAATAGGATTAGATGCTGTTTATGTCAATGGCTCAATAAAACTGATGAATTGAATGAAACCAGTTGTTAAGCGATGACATGCTTCATGAGACAGAATAGGGCCCCTAAAAAATTACCACTGACAAAGTGCTAGAGACCGAGCATATTATGTAGAAGGCCCACATGAAAAAGTGGGCCCTAGGCAAATGGCCTATATGGCCTGGTAAATCCGGCGCTGTTGCCACATGGACCAAGCCTGCTCCTCTTGGCACTCTGGCTTGCAAAAACAATAGGGCATGCACCATGAATTGCAGATCTGTTTTAGATCTTACCCACGTAGCCTATAGCCACAAATTAAAGTTACTCAGAATTTAAACCGCCAAATCGGCTCCAGGTTAAATTAGAGTACAATAAATTGTTTCTAACAACATCTATAGACTGGTCTTACTCTAATGGGCATCTGTACGAATGTATGATAAAGCGACGACACACCCTATACCCTCCAAGTTATCTTTATTAAATTTTCACCCACTTAAAGTTGTCTCTCGCTACCTCGACCCACGACTACAAGTGGGTGAAAATTACTCGTGCTTAGCGCTGTAAGGGTTAAGACTGTCCATGGCAGCCTAATGCACCTCTCCACAGAGGGCATTTCCATGGTCCATGACCGACGTTCATATAACCTGATAACACCACACCACATATAGTGCTCTGTCATCAGTTCTGCCTAGGGTTAACAATTGAGGAGACAAATCATTTTCATGCTATATACTTGTCAGTCGGTACGGTACTGTAATCGGTTGCCAACCAATATTTGATCTACTGATCAACCCTTCGCATTTTCGCTAAAAAATATATCACGTTATTGGTAAAAAACAAAGAAGAAAACTTCTATGTGTAATTGCTCCAATGTTTCAATTGGCAATTAACACATGCATGGCTGTGCTGTTAGGGAGTGTCTATTTTATATTGTTATTCCTGGGTGAGCAATGGCGCCGCCACCATTATACTACCCTCCCTGTAGTTCACAGGACTTAATATCAGACTCCAGTGGTGGCAGGTCACCGGTTGATATTAGTTACTGTTTTGACCTGTTAATGACATTAAGACTCCTTCAGACAGGTACTTCCCTTTACTTTACATTCTTTTCGACAGTTACACTTCACATTCACAAGATTTGATGCTGCTACAGCAAAATTATACACAAGACAATAGACCAGGATACAAAGCAGGTTATATGCCTATCCGTCTGTCAATAAAAGGCCTGTACGCTAGATTTTTGTCCGAAATTAGGTGTAGAGTGTAGACCTACTCCCTGTACCACATATCACAACACGACTGCCTCAAACACCTCGAAGCCCAATTCAATTCCCGCGAATACTGTAAACATCGGCTCCGTGGTGGCAACCAGGAGCGTGTCTGTTCAGCCTAGATATTATGTTATACCTATACGTGCAAGTACCAATAAATGTTGCAACCAGTCAGTGATGTTTCTTCAAAGTGTAACAGACGACCAATGAACAACAGTGTTAGTATATGGATTGCTAGATATTATACATGTGCATTTAATAACTTACATTTGTTCTACGTACATTTGTTTTAGATGCTGGATGAAGGTAGCCATAACCATGAAATGATGCTTGTGCTAGACGATTTTGAAGAAGGTATGACTATCACACTGTTCATTGTTGCATAAAATTTGGCCGGGGGCCCTAGGGTAGTGGTTAGCACAGCTGCCTTTCAAGCTAGAGTCCGGGGTTCGGTTCCCGGTCTCGGCGGTTTGAAAGAAACAAAAATGTTTCTTCCCCATCCACGTGTGAAACCAGGGCTCGAATTTCGAATCCTCTGTCTGGAGGACAGTGTCATCTCATTCATCTCACCATCCTCAGGAGATTCTCCTGGCCCAGTTTAGGCTATATGTGCACAAAGGTGCCTAAAACCCGATTCATTTCATTTTGCATAAAATTTAATCATCTGTCCTAATTAATCTACACAAATGCTCCATTAGGAAAACTAAGAAATATATATATAACTATACATATAATATATGCATACAAGTGAACTATGTCGAGGAGTAAAATGAAAAATAACAGGTTTAAGCCGATTTGAAATGTGTCCGGTGCCTTTTAAGGAAAACGTTCTTTATTTATTATGCTTTATATACACAAATATATAAAATAATCGTACAAATATGCGATTGTAAGTAAAATTGTGTACATCAGTATGTCGAGTGCAGTTGACCAGCGCCCTAACAAAGTTCTACATCCAGGATACAATTTATATACATGGTATTTACACTAAAAAGTAAAATTATAGTTTATTAAAAAGTAATATAGTTTTATAAAGTCTTCACAATTTCAATGTTGTAGATATTTGCTTGACTGCGGAGCAAATAGAAGGTGACCAGGGTACCCTGATCCACCACACAAGTTTAGCTCATTATGCACTCCACCGATAATAGGGCCAAATACCATAATAATACAATGAAACAATAGGGCCTACTATATTAGGCGTCTTTATAAAAAACAATAATACAACTATGTGGTATTAAATAGAGCCCTTTTAACATATACCTCGACAAGTAGGCCCCTACATAACGTTAGTCCCTTTAGAATAAAATTGCTTTGATTAGTCATCTGCTGGCGTCTGCTCGCATAGCCTACTATACTAATCTGAGTTAGACTGGTGGCTCTCGCCTGCCAAACACATAGGGCCTAAGTATCGACACATGAGAATCCTCCGTCATTCTCAGGAAGCATAGCAAAAAGCTTTCTCCCATCAACTCAGCAATATAGGTTGCAGTAGTATTGATGATATGCCATGCATATTGAATGTTGGTATTATTGGGTTATTACATGTTGATTATGATAATTCAAATACCACGCACACGCATGACGTCCAAAAGTACTTGTCCAGGAGCAAACATTATCACAGTTAAAACTGTTTTGAAATATAAGAAAAGCTATTCAGTTTACGTAGAGAGCCATCTAATGATTGTTCCTGACGCAGATCTGTTGGTAATCTATTCCAATACTGACCACTCGATTTGTATAACGCTTTGTTAAACGTCTTAGTTCTGATTTGCCTCGGATAAAAGAGTGATCCGTACTGACTCGACCGAGGTATACTGTCAGGCTTGTAGTCACTCAATCGAGATGTGACAATATCAGAAAAATCTGACAGAAATAAAGTTAAATCAATTTGATGTATGTATGCTTTGACTGTCCCTCCGATGCTCCGGAACAGTCTGTACTTCATTAAAGTACCCGAAGACTTGAGCACCAATTTGTGTAGTTACTAGCCAGCGCTATCCATATCTAACATGGTGTTACCTGGCAACTGGGATTTAGTTCTAAAATGCGTATCCAGTATTTTATTATTAATAGGGTTATCTTCCAGTGTCCCCATATGCAGCCAGAGTATGGTTTTTGGGGATATATCGCCTAATGTAGATTTTATGTATTTAAGCAGCCCGAGGTGAGCTGCTTTGCTGTATACCACACGGTCCGCCTCCGCAATTATTTGTTTTCAAAATAGCTATTAATATCTCAACTTCTGCTTCCTCATACTTCACATAGCAATCACATACCACTGAAGAATTGTTTTGGTGACATTTTCATCCCCATATCATCAACCTTTTAATTACTACGGCCACTGACGAAGAAGTGTAATAAACCCCGAACACACACAACACTACTAATGTATTTTTAAAATATTGTGTATGCTTTTATTTTTTCACTTTTGTTTCTTACTAAATAGTTAGCACACTTTATATGGAGTAGGAAGAAACCCATGCCATCGTGGTCTCCTTCTACTCCACCCGATGATTCTGGTCCATTATCAGTTGAGCTAACTTGAACAGCTACTGGTTTATTCATTGGTCGCTAAGAGTAGAATTTCAGATTGTTCCATATATCAGAGAAACATAATCATTTACATAATTTATTGACATGTTATCGTGATAACAGTGTCGAGAGCATGTCCACCTCGGCGGGATATCAGATAAGATGACTGCTTTTTCCATTGCTCTTTTTATTAGGGGGGCTATATAAATTTATCCCAGGCTTATGATTTTTAGGTGTATTCGTCCTCACACAGAAACTCAGTGTTATGTTAACCCTTAGCACACTGATGTCGACTACAGTAGACATTCTGTGTTTTTATTAGCACCTGCATAACCAGTTGTTAAAAGTAAAATAAGCTTTCAATATTAAAACACTGATAGATGTTGGGACTTAAATTTTACAAATAACACAAATTTTCAGTCACTTGAAGTTGTGGATCGCGGTAGCGACACACAACTTCGAGTGGTTGAAAATTGAAATTTCTTAGCTCAGTGCTCTAAGGGTTAATACACCTTACTGTATATGACGGAATGATTACCTGCAATCGTACCAATGAGTTATATTTTAATAAAAGACACACCTAGTTACGTCCACCTTTTGTTTACTTCATTTCTAAGATGTGTACATTTAATTATTTTGGTAGGCTGGTTCTGTTTCTGTTTTAGATTATGACATGAATTATGAGACTGACGACCGTAATATAAAAGGCAAGCATTATCACGGAAAGGGTGGGAATGAAGAAGCCATGTCCCAGCCAATTAATTCTCCTATTCTGCTATGGTGGACACCATTTACAGGAGAACGGGGAAGAGTGAAGAGATGTGGAAAAGTGGAGTGTTTTTTTACCATTGACAGACATTTTCAAGATCACCCGAACACTATGGTAAGGCTGAAAACCAGCTTCAGGATACAAGTTAATGATTCAAGTTATATATACACTGTGTATAATTTACACTGTTAATAATTTCAAAACCATATTATAAGTACGTTAATACGATGAAAATGTATCAACAATTTAGCTCTATTAATATAATTAAATCTATCGTTCAAGTAAATTTGCTGAATTTCCATGTCTGTGATAAATGTACCATTATTTGTGGATTAGAACCTATTACATACGATCTGTGAATAGAATATGAATCAGCTTCTTTTTACATTTAATTATTTTACGCACAATAGTAATCCTTTTTGGAAAATTATCTCACTACTAATAGTTTTAAATGTCAGTCATTTTATTTTTACCAGGTTACTTTTAAATATATCTCATATATATATATCTCATATATCATGTATGTTCAAGTATTTAAAGGGCGGGAAATCATACAGAAGGTTTAAATTCTACAGAGGCACGACTGTTACTAGACATGCATATAATTGATAACACACAGCATCATGAAGAGACTGTCGCTTTCTTTTTGTTTGTTTTGTTTTGACCTCCTACACTGGATGCAATAGTGTCCAGTGTTGCGCAAACATAACCCACCGGAACTTTTGTAAATACAAGTGTCCGATAACCTTTCCTGTGCTGAGCAATGATAACAAATTTCTCAGGTTCAAAATAAACAACATGTGATGATAGATGACTGGTTTCGTGATCGCAACGAACACATCTTTCTAGTTATATTCGAATATAATTGTATTGTGATTCTACGTAGATAATATAGTTGATATTATTTCTACCTGTACTCAGCCTCTTAACCCTTACAGCGCGGGGATCGACTTTAGTCGTCAGAATCTGACGTCTGTAGACGTCAGATTCTGACGACTAAAGTCAATCCCAGCACTGTAAGAGTAAAAATATTTCTAATGGCCGTAGACCCATAACATAGGTATTCAAATGAATCAGAAAGAGATAACTAAGACATTTATGATGATTTTAAATTGAAAAAAACCCTTTGGTTTCCATGATTTTCTTTAAAAAAATTCAGCGCTTTAAGGGTTAATTACCAATATTCATGGTGTGATTACAGGCATTTCTTTTCTACGGCACAGACCTTCAGCCAGCCAACCTGCCTTTGCCGCGTAAACCACAACATGACTGGGCATTACTACACGAAGAATCTCCTAAAAACCAGTATTTATTTTCACACAAGGAAGTTATGGAACTTTTTAACCACACTTCAACTTTTAAGCGAGAATCCAACGTTCCCCTGCATACACACTGGCTCGATTCCCTTGATAAAATCACATCAACAAAGTATGTAGTATCCACAAAACAGAAAAATAAGCTAAGATCGGAGCTGCCACTGGTAAACTACCTGTATAGTGACTGTAATACGCCTTCAGATCGTGATCATTTCGTACAGATGATGCAGCGACTCACTCCTGTAGACGCGTTGGGCAGTTGTGAGCATAACAAGGATTTACCACCACAGTAAGACTACTTGTTCTCACTACAACTTATCTAGATATAATTTCACTTTGAAATATATGTATCTTAAATTATTATTGATTTGATAGCTTTTAGTTATCATCCTAGATTTTTTAAACAGATATCACAATCAATATCACAACAGCCTTTTCTTATTTTTATTGACAATTTGCTTACAGTCTGAGAAATGCCGTGCAGACAATGTTCCATGAGGATTTGTATTCCATCCTGTCTCAGTATAAGTTTACATTAGCTATGGAGAACGCGGTTTGTGATGACTACATTACTGAGAAGTTCTGGCGTCCCTTCATGCTGGGCTCAGTGCCTATCGTCCTTGGATCATCAAAAATTAAGGTTTGTTTTCAATAATGGAATAATCTTTTTTTTTAATAATTCCCATCATCTGATCATTTAATTTCTGACCAAGCTCTATTTTACAGGAATTTTTACCGAGCAATCACTCAGCAATTCTAGTGGACGATTTTGCTAACATGAGAGAGCTGGTAGATTATTTGAAGAAATTAGATGCTGATGACAAATTATATGATGAATATCTGAGCTTTAAAAAGACGGGCGTTACAAACAACAATTTAAAGAAGCTTATGGTTGAGAGAGTGTATGGCGCCAGAAGTACTGGATATGGACATGTAAGTTGGGTAGATTCTTTTGAGTGCATGGTGTGCGAAAGAATACACAACAACCTAGAGCGTGAAGTATCAAATAAACCGCCATTACATTATCAAGCCAATGTGGAACACTACGGATGTCCGAAACCAAAGAGATTTGCTGACGATGATGGTCAAGGGAATCTGAAGAGAGTAGATAATGACTGGTGGGCAACTGAATGGCTGTCAGCTAAATACCAAGCAACAGCATTAAAACAACTTCTCCATTTAAATGTACCATTCACCAAGAAGATGTTGAACAATCTAACAATGGATCTTTACGAAAGTGATAAAAATAGGTCGTAGACATTATTATAATTAATAATGCTTTTTAAACTTGTAATGTAAAGTATTACACAAATTAATAATTAACGATCAATTTGGGCCGCCGATAAAGAGTTAGAGTGGTACTCAATGTCGCTAATATTATAAGTGCCTTAGGTATTAAACAGGAGTGACCTGATGATATTAAACCGTAGTTCATCAAATGAACAAGCATAACCTATACTATATATTGTTATTATCACCTGACCGTGCCTTAATTGTACTAATACTCACTAATACTCTGAAGCCTTATATGTTCCCCACCACAGGGCTGAGGACTCGTGTACCCATGTAATAAACCGCATACACACACCACTATATATAGCAAATATATTTTAGAAATATGTTGTATGCCTTTATTCATTCGCACATTCGTTAGCACACTTTATGATATGGAGTTGGAAGAAACCCATGACAACGTGGTCTCTTGTAGGCCTACTTCACTTTGTGATTGTGGCCCATGATTATCAGTTGAGCTAACTTGAACTATAGTCTATAAATTGGCCGCTGAGAGTAGAATTTCAGATTGCTCCGAGAAACAGAACCATTTTCATAACCTCTTGTTGTCGTGAAAAACAAATACAATGACGGAGTGAATATGCGACACAATAAACTCATTTAGAAGCCCCAAATAAGGCCTACCACTGTAAAATATATCTTTGTGAAACCCACTGAAGATATACCCATGGCTTTCAAAAGGAGTCCATAGCGGTTGCATTCAGTTTTATTTCTCCACATTGAGACACAGAGCCAAGGTGATATTAAGGGGACGTGCAGTAGATTATACATTATTTTCTGGAACCGTATTCTCGTACAAGTTACGATATATCGTAGGCTTCTGATTGGTCGAGATGGCCATCTCGACCAATCAGAAGCCTACGATATATCGTGGTGGTGTTGGGGGTATCAACCCTTAAAGCGCTGATATATTTTTGTGTAAACCATTGAGACCATTTTTTTACCAATTTGAATCATTATAAATGTCTTAGTTAGCTTTTTCCGCTTCATTGGAATACCTATGTCTACGGCCATTATAAATATATTAATAATATGTTTTCAGTGCGGGGATAGACTTTAGACGTCAGAATATGACGTTTGAAGTCGATCCCCGCACTGAAAGGGTTAATAGGGAGGGATCCTGTACGCGTTTTTAAATGTTGATAAATGGTAATCCTGTAATGACCCTGTTAACGCAGCACGTTTATATTATGTTAGATCTTATCTGCTGTGAAGGCGAGAGGACAATAATGATAACATAATTATGAGCACTAATATCACACTAAATTACATACAAGTATTAATGGCAGCGTATGTTCTACACGCTATCATTGTTATCGGTAGTGGACGTTTTTTTACATTGAAATATATTCTTTTTTACTGTTATTCTACAGTTTTTCTACTGACCGAGGTGACATATAATTAAATATGCATTTTTTGTAAACATTGTGGTGTTACTTTGTATTTTGTAAACATTTATACGTCATATATATTCATTGTGACCACAACAATAATAATCCGATTTTCGACATGGATGCTATTTTGTAATAAATATTCATACATTCTTTACAATCTACAGATGCTAGTTTTTGTAGCTATATTATAAATGTGAAGTATATATCGTGTATATCAACAGAGAGAGATAGAGAGAGTGTGAGACAAAGTAGATGGGTTGTTATCTAGCAAAGGCGTCAAGCCAATGTTGGATCAACGTTGGTCCACAGTACACGCCGCTGGTCCAACTTTGATCCAACACTGATATTTTGTCTTTTGTTTCCTGGGATACTCACTTCGCTGTCAGACAGAAAAAACAATACACACTCAAGTGACTTTGTATTTTATTTCATATTCACTCGTCCCACCATACTATTAGAAACGGAGCAAAGTAATAACTAGTTATCAACAAATACGTTAACCCTTTAACCGCCGGTGTCGCATATATTCGGCTTTCATTTTTTATTATCACATTAAATACCACCTTTTAAACATGTTAAATATAAAATGGGACATTAATCAGCACTATTTGAAAACAGTTGACCTTAATTTTGTCGAATCTGAATAATTTTCACTCACTTGAAGTTGTGGATCGCGTCAGCGAGACACAACTTCAAGTGGGTGAAAATTCAAATTGATTAATTAGGCGGTTAAAGGGTTAAATAAATATATAATTTCTTAACAGCGTCTTCACTATACACACAATATAAATTACAAGATGACACAAACATTGGATTTCTTGTTGGATATTTCCTTGCGAGGAGCATGTAAGACTCCTGAACTCGAGAGCTCTTTTGCAATCCTTGAATTTTCTCTGATTTCCTTTTTTTGTTTCTGAGCGATGATCGTGGTTTGAAGTGGAGCCTTCATTGGAGATAGCTGATGAAAAATCAACGCATGTCATTTTTTATTGTTATTATACGATTGAAAACGTCGACAGTATAGATCCTACTTTGATTTTTTTTTTTCAAAAATATTTTACGTGATATATGCGTTAATTAACTATAAGTCTGTAAGTGCTCTATATTGTCAACATATTGAACCATTTTTTGATACATTCTGCTCAAAGAGGAAATCGTAATAAAAATCTGACAGTTATAATAAACTGTTTTAAAACTCAACAATGATCAAAAGCATAGATGTTCTTATTTTTTTCAATATTTTAGTTTATCCTAAGTGTAGTAGTAGTAGGTGATAATTTTACAAAACAATCATTGACACTGAGATAAAACAAATAAGGTGGTCCAATAATGTATGTGCCACGGACCAATAGCGTATGTCGGTGGTATGTGTGATTGACAATATATTTCAGTGGACACTTCATTGGATACAAATATTTTATTATTTTAAGGGATTCTGACCCGGTTTCTCAAATATAACTTTAAGCGACACAATCAGGCTAAAATAATAAAAAAAACAGTATTTTTATTTTGGCTTCTTATTATGGTCATAAGATGTGAAAATATCCATAGACTAGAATTGCGGAAATCTTTTAAATTTTGGGCTGCTGTGGCAACGGAGCTAGTGTGCCGAAAGCCCTGTTTATTTTATTTTGGCCATGCATGTCCGAAATTAAATCTCTTCCTTATTTCTCGCTTAATTGACAAATGCGCACCACAAAATTTGAAAATAAATACGCAAATCTAGTAGTCTATGGACATGTTGACATATAATAGACATGTCAAGGAGCCAAAATAAAAATACTGATTTTTTGATGATTTTAGCCTGATTGTGTCGCTTTAAACCAATAATAATGTTGCTAATCATTCAATATTATGTATAATAAGGTCTGTCGACTTTGCTCGTCAGCACAACAAAATGACGGATGTTGTAAAACAAACAGCTAACCTTGATGATTTCTGGAATGGTAGAGATTGAGGGACATCTGTTTTGACTTGGCCCACTACTTATGAGTCTGTAAGCCTGGGGTGTCGTCATCGGGTGTGGTCGGATGGGTAACACAGGCTGATCTAAACAAACACAACAAACACACTAAGCATTTTCACAATAACACCTATATATTCATTTCAAAAATATTTAGATTGTAAGTTAAAATCTAATATCACAAAAAAATTCAGTCCAGATCTCTAAAGGTTAAGTGAATTACCCTACTATTTTGTCTTCGGTCTTCCAAGTATTGTCAATAATGAATGTTTAAGTGTGATTTCCACCGAGTAACTCACCCCCTTGCACTTCAATATCAATCTGGCTCTGAGATTTCACCTCTCCAGCAGGACTGTTATGTAAACACATGAGCGGTACCTTGGAGCTATGTTCCAGCTTGACAACAATACGACTGGCATCAGAAGTAATACGTAAATCTCTGACGACCACGTGTATATGGTACTGTGTGATAAGGAGGCCATGGTGGACATGCCATACACGTAATGTGCCATCTCTAGACCCTGGTAACATTAGCACATATACTACTATTACAATGTATTATGCATGCGATACGCAGATTAATTCATAGAATTCATAGAACATATTTTGATACGCAAACTTTCGAAAATTCGATCAAGAAGCTTTGCATTGCGATAAAGGTCGAGAGGATAACATTCTCTACACACTGATACAATATAGGTAAAACCCTAATTAATCATACTATATTTATAATATATATCCGCCCATACAATGGTAATGTTGCATTGGAAACGCCGTTGTGCAAGAAAACTGAGTATACCACAAATACCACACATGATTAATAATCTTAAATTAAGCCTCACATTTTGTTTTATAGTAATTGTCTAGCTATCTGACATGGTTTACCAGGTATATAAAAGTAAATAATGGCCATTTTAAATTTGATCAAGTTGACGTTTCTCAGGGAATCCCCCCCCCCCCCTTGAAACCTCACATTTTCTTTGGTATACTAATAGTCCAGCTATCTTGAACGGGTTTCGCGATATTCCGCAACATATTTTTATTGTAGAAACGGTAAAGGTAAAGCCGACTTTACATTTTATACCCTAGTCACTGGACCTGTTCGTTCGTGTGCCATTTCAATTCCACAGGGAGCATACAGTCCTGCAGCCATTTCGGCACATTAAACTTTATCGTACACACTGCCATCTCTGTCCTACCAGATACTCATTTATACCTGAGTCAAGAGAAGCATGTGAGGGTAAAGTGGCCAAGACACAACATCGAAACAATGTCCCAACATTGAGAGGGGAGAAACATGATATTTCTGCACCAAGCGGTGTTCGACGCCGCAGGGCAGACAGCGACATTGGCAATGCGCCACGCTCTAACGGTTAATCATTGCGCTACGTCCCTCTCTGACATACGTCCTTTGGGATCACCCATATGCTATATGGCTGTAATCCACCCAGTATGTCTAATGCCAATATGTCAAATTAAGCCATAATACATCTTCAAAGAATGCACAGAAGAAATCTGTTTTTTGCATACGTACAGACTATGTTACATACATGTAAAGTGACTTTCTATTTACAAAGCTTCTACCTGAGATAGCTGTGGTTCCATCACTGGTGAGTTTTACACAGGTGACTGCGTCTGTATGACCTATAAGCTGATGCTCCACTGCTCCAGTAGACAGTCCCCACACCAGCAACCTCTTATCATGAGATCCTGACACCAAATGACTATTATTCTCTGATATTGCTATACAGGTGATCATGTCCTCATGCTCCACTAACACCTGCTCAGAACAATACACACAATGGTTTGCATATTATAACTCACATTCTCAAGACCACGTAAATTGCATTTCTATTGAACCCACAAGATGACCGATAGAATCTGATTGTAAAGTGTTGATTTTGAAAAAAAAACGTCTACGAGAGTCATATTCTGAACTGGTCGAGTGTTTTATTATTTTATTTGGTGAAACATATCACACAAAAAAAAACAAATAACTCTAGGTGAAGTAAATAATGTGAGCTATATTTTCTTATGTTGGGCTGCTGTCGGAATTATTGATATGGAATCTGTAACTACACAGAAAGATGCGGTCCGTTTAATCACTGACTAATATTCACTAGGTTTTGAATTTTCCAAGCTCACCTGTGTCAGTTTGCCAGTGTTAGCCTCCCAAACTTTGACTGAGAGGTCCAGTGAAGACGTGGCCACATATTGTGAATCGGGAGAGAAAATGGCGCACGTTATTATCTTTTTGTGGTTCACTGTGGCCACCACCTGACAATTCTCTACATTCCAGATTTTTACACTGCAACGAATAATCAAAAAACATAATTTTAAAACTATGTAAATTTCATTTTATTTGAAGTATACGGATTCCCCTTTTTCTATCGCTTATGCGTAGGCTATATGAATATATGACTAGGCTGTTATGTTATTCGCGAGCACAAATATGATTATGAAGTTTTGTTTTTATATTTTACTTATTAGGCTAAAGGTCCTATTTACTGGGTCATATACGCCCTTATTAAAGAGAATGCGAACATTTGCTCAACATCGCTACTATTAAAGGACGCCTTAATACAAGTTTTACGAAAAAAGTATATATTTTATTTTTTAATCGAAATAGATATCATGAAAAAAAGGTAGGCCTACACTATGATTCTAATGGTTCAGCTCTTTTTAATAAGCAATTTTCATACGATACTTTCGGACCTCAAAGATATCATTCACACAGCTAGACGTGTTCAACCTTGTAACAAGAATGTACATTTAACTTTTGATGATAATCTGAAGAGCATTGTCGAAAGTTTAGGCCTATCTGCGCCTGTCAGAATTGACCAACTGCATCAGGATCTGAGGGCAGTTACAAAAATGGAGAAAAATCCAACATAGGGTCAAAGTCAGATAGTCTGGTGTTTTCTGTTTATAGGGATTGATTACCTGGTTTCTTCTGCCGCCTCAGACACACCGAGCAGCCTGTTGGGAGAGATCTGATGCAAGAAGGAGGCGCCGACGACACACGTGAACGTCGACCCATCCTCAGCATTCCACAGTTTCATCGTCCCGCTCTCTTCAGCTGACAAAATTTTCAGATTGTCAGAAAATATGTATACAGCAGTTATTGTCGTCTGGTGTTCCTGTCACAAACAATGTGCATTTTATATTAATTACAATGCAAATGTATATTATTTGCTGTTTCGAGCGTCCTCACAATGTCCAGCATCAAATATGATTGATCCCAGGTGATTGATCTCATTGCACCTTACGTGTTATATAGAATATTTGTGCGCAGTGAATATATAGCACACGAGAAAGAAAACGTAATCATAGGTTAACGCGACACAATCAGTCTAAAATCATTAAAAAATCTGTATTTTTATTTTGGCTTCGTAATATGATCATAATTATAATTATGATGTATAAAACATGTCCATAGACTATAACTGCAAAAGTTTTTTTTTATTTTTGTGTTGCGTATAAACCAGTTAAGCGAGATATGAAGACGAAATGGCCGTATTTCTTATTTTGGACATGCATGTTCGAAATAGAAATTCATCCTTATATCTCGCTTAACTCATTCAAGACGGCACTCTCAGTAAATACATGTTTCTGTGGACGGGGCATTTTTTAAATGTTTACTTTTTTATGACGTCATATAACACGAGTTATCTCGGGCTACGTCTTGTAGCGTCGAAGTAGCTTTCCCGAGATATATCGGGCTCCGTCTGGAATGAGTTAACTGGTAAATGCGCAACACAAAAATAAAAATACTGATTTTTTGATGATTTTAGCCTGATTGTGTCGCTTTAACACCACATACCAAGGGATTATTAGTAAATTCTCAGAATTTTTAATTTGGAACAGCTGTTTTTTTATTATTTGAGTAGCTATTCACCGTGTAATCGGTGATGACACATCCCATCACAATACTCCAGGCTTTTACTGTAGTGTCTTCACTGCCAGACAATGCGAACGAGTCATCAGACGACAGAGCTACACACGTCACGGGAGCCTTGTGTCCATCCAGACTCACAGCCAGGTCACTGATCTCCAAATTCCACAACTTAACGCAATTGTCATGACCACCTGCACAAGATATGTTTACACATTAGCAAATAAACAACAAAAATACGATGAAACATTTGCCATTAGTGTCTTTACTGCTTACTTAGCAATTACTATGATAAATATCTATTAATTTTTATTGACGACAGGAAGTCTATATTGATACAGGAAATGCGTGTATGTCATTGCAATGTGCATTGTAATACATTTATTATATTGACAAGACAAATAGATGACAAATGATATAAACACTGATAAATCAGATAGGACGATGGCCAAGGACATATACACTCGGGGGGGGGGGGGGGTGTATTTCAACTGGCACCTCCATCAATGCACAGCACATTTAGCATTAACTGTTAAATTTAAGTAGTAATATAATTATGTCTTATAGATATATCCCGTTGATGTAAGATACCTGTCCCTATATATTCGCCAAGTAGAAATATAACCATTACAATAATTTTCACCAGGTAAAGTTTAATAAATGAGTGAATGAATAAATGAATGGGTGAATGGGATTCTAGGATAATATTGTGCACATACAGGCTCCGCTGGACCAGACATATTAAGGATAATATAGAGATAATCAAACGACACTGCCCTCCAGACACAGGAATCAAACTGGTTTTCCAAGAACTGAAACTCATTTTGTAGAGATGAAACTTATTTTGTATAGATTTTAAACGTGAATAGTGAATACCGGGAGCGGGGTACGGATCCCGAGTTCTGTCGTGACAGGCGGTAGCGTTGACAACTGCACTGAACTCAACAGTGAATGACATTACTTATCTCACCGGTTATTGCAGTCTTTCCGTCCTCCGAGATGTCGATACAGGTGACATCGTCGGTATGTTCATCAGTGTGAATGTCTCGTGTATGGCGCTTGTACATATTCCACACATGTACCTGATTCTAAAAATAGTCACAGAATTAACACAAAAATAAAGTGGTATACCAAGTATGATCAAATGCTGGGTTTTCTTAATCACATAATAAATATATTTACTTTCTTGTAGGCCCCACTTAAAAAAAATCTACACAGTAGCTCAGTGGATATTTTTTTATTCATGAGATTTAATATTATAATATCACATATTATCCAATGTACACTAAATCGGTCACAATGGTTCGTGCCAATTTTCAGTTCTTACTATTTTTGGCGTTTGTAAACTTTCTTATGAAGTTGGAAATGCTGCCGTTTAAATAGCCTATGAATGTGTTAGGAACACCTTAATGTCGCCTCATGATCCTCCTATCCACACATGAAGGCTCGTACACGACATCCGTGCAACAACCAGAAGAGGTCGGTGATAACAGTTACTTTAAGAATCTTTATTTTTCTTTCTTTGTATACTCAGCACAAATTCCTAGTTTGGAAGACTAACAGCTCAGGCAGAGCCATGGTGCTATCGCGCCACGGGCGCTATCGCAACACATTGTGAATTTTCTGGGGTCTCGCCGGATGGAAGCTGCGCCTACGTCCATTGAGGTTCTTTTACGTCCAAATCTAGGTCAGTCAGACGAGCCATTTGATTTACGTAGTTCTCTGAGCCCCACGACACGACATCGCTGCACGCATGTCCTAGTGTATACAGCACCTGGTAGTCCCAGGCGGTCACCCATCCAAGTATGGACCGGGCCCGGCGTTGCTTACCTTCAGTGATCGAGCCAACACCGATAAGCTAACGCCGTATTTCGTATTCGGCATGGTTACGATCACCGTAGGTATAACGGTGCTATTATTGGGCTCTGTAGTTCTATCCTGTAAAAGGCTTGGTCACAATGACCTGTTTGAACGCCGTATCAATGATTTCTCAATGCGGTCGTAAGGGAAAACATTTGTATGCTTTTCTTAAACTCAACAAAAAAGTCACAAGGGAAGTAAATAGCACACTAATAACACAATTTTTCCTACGATGGCCGTGAACATGTCGCAATGACTCATACGAATGCTGTACGGATTTGCAGTTTTATCGTTCATCAACATTCGTGCTGCATCTATACGGGAAATGTAACAGCTCTACAGCAACCGTGCAAAGAACATCACATAATATTATCAGCTGTGTCACAAGTTACTGTTACGAATTCAACAGCACCCTGCAAATATCGTAATAAGGTTGTCGGAAATGAAACGAATTGTGAAAAAAGCTGCGAATATGGTACATAGTTCTGATCATACGTCAACCCTGCGATGACCCAGCAATGGACTTGACACAATGTTGTTTCAATATTGGCCCACCGCCTACGGCGCTGGTCCAATATTGAAAAACCATTGGGTCAAGTCCTCGCGTTTGTTTTCTTGATGCATTCAAGTTCTTAGACATGACCCAAGACGTGACCCAAGAGGCCAAGACCTCGTGAAACTCGCAAGAAACTCGTCCGTACGGCGTTCTTTAGTCGTTCGTCATTGTGACAGAATTCCTGGATCATTGTAGACTAAGTGGAAGTGCTTTTGAGTTGAGACTTACTTTGGCAGCTGTGATGATAAATGTTTCGTCAGTGGACAATCTCATATCAGTCAGAATATCCTGATGAGTATCAAATTGGTCCAAAAGCTCTTGTGTACATAAATTATAGATGTACACTCTTCCTTCATTACTCGCCACAGCACAATGAAAAGAATCATCACATACAGCAACGTTGATCACCTGAAAGTATGCAATACGCAAAATTATCAAAAAATTAGTTAACATTGCTGAAGTAGTGAGTGAGTAAATACTGCTTGAGGTCGCTTCCTGTTCATTGCGGTAATATCGTGACAGAAGCAAGCCCGTAGTCGGTACCGTATGCCCTATTCTTATCGAATGTGCATAGTACCACTGCACACTAGTAGGCCTACTCCAGGCCTTTCAACAGTTTAGAGCACTGACCAGCACTGTATATATGCTAACACGATGGCAAATATCTGCCCGGCCGGAATTCTAACCATGTACGTAAGAGTTTTGAACAACAGCTGAAGCAAATGAGTCACCGGCCTGAATTTTGTGCAATATGAAGAATCCGGCTTGGGGCGAATACTGGACAAAAGTTCTCAAGCACAAGTACAAGTTCTTGAACAAATCACAAGCACTCTTCAGAAGAATTCTAAATATTTAGCTGGGTTGGAGAGGCATGCCCATGTACAGGAAATATCTAAAGAGAGGAAGAAGAGCGACAATAAACATAGTTTAATACTAAGTTTGTGATTACTAGGACAACAATAGGCCTATATTAGTATCTACCTGACCAATGTGGCCTTCTAGCTTGTGTATGTCGGTACCAGTGGTAAAGGATTTCACATGTAAGGAACCATCGTCACATCCTGCAACAAAAAGTACAATGTCACAAAATGCCCGCGATATGACTACACAAGACGTTCACCTGATGTTGGTTTAATATTGGACCAGTGTAAGTGCTTAGTCAATTCACTCTAAATTATTTTTTGTCAGACGACACTCTTACCTTCAAATGAATACAACTATTTTCTTTTGGATGAAACATCTCTACATTTCATTGCGGATTATTATCTATTCACTCGCGTATATCTTTATTAATTTGCGTAAAAGTATTTATGATTCTAACCTGATGACAATATCTTAATGGTATTAATATTTTGTCTTCCGATATTTAAAATAACATGCTTGAAATGTTTAGCTTTTACAGTATAATACATGCCATGATTATGACAACAAATAAACATACCTAGTATGAGAAAAGTGTTGTCATTTGACAAAACCATAGATATCACCGGACAGCAGATGCCACTCTCTATAGTTGTAAGCAATGACACATCTTCTAAATACCAAGTTTTCACTGTACAATCACTTGAGCCTGGTGATCAATAAAATAAAACAATGTAGTCTAAATATAATTATATATTAGCCTACTTTATTAAAAGTTACGTAATCGTTTTATTACATTTATTATGAGTGGTTTTTTTTATCTAAACACTGATCTGCCATGTTCCATAACATTAATACATTTTCCCTTGTAACGGTTTAATTATTTTCGTTGAACTGAAGTCTTGCTTTGACACGATTTAAAAATATAATCAGATACTTAATAACTGTATCTAATAATACTTCGTTGTCGGGAAATTGGAACGAGTGTCGTAGCCTAACTGTCAGAAATATACAACAGCACAAGACAAAGTCGGATGCCGCTACATATCTCTGGCAGCTATGATACGAGTTCCAGTTTCCAGACAACGCTGCCTTATTCTGTTTACTAAAGATATGAACCAGTGCATATTATAACAAAAGGAAACAGAAATAATTTACTGGGAGACCAGGCATAGGGTTTAAATGTAGGTATAACAGAATAGTAAACTAAGAACATCATTTTCTGTCTAGATAGCAGCCATACACTATTCTAGTCTAGAAATTTATCAAATTGCCGTTCAATATTAGGCCTATTAAAGCCAGTGTACACCAAAAAGACGACAACCCACGTCAGGAGTCGTCTGTTTTGCCTACGACCACGATTTCACCAAAACTCGTTGTATCTTATACTAAACATGCTCAGTCTCAACTCTTTAACCGCGATTCACAACTTCAAGTGGGTTGACAAAATAGAGGTCAATGATTTCGAAATATTTCCGATTGATGTCACGTTTTATCATTAACATATTTAAAAAGCTGGTATTTTAAATGCGCCAAATAAAAATAATCTTGGCCGGCGGCTGAAGGGTTAGGGCCAGTCTACACGACGAAAACGACGAAAAGGTATCTCTGCATTACACATTAAATTAATTACAGCATGCTGTGTGTAAAAGCACACATATATATATACCTGTTATGAGTATGCTGCCGGTACTGTTGAGGCACATACAGTTGATAGAACTCTCATGTGCACGGTAAGAATGCAGTACCTCTCCAGTTAAAAAGTACATCACTTTAATTAAGCAGTCTTGAGATCCTGTTATCATTAAGTCGTTATATCTTGTAAGTGCTAGGCAGGTTACCGCTGAGCTGTGTTCTCTGTAAGACAAGCAAATCTACTATAAAGTTATGATAGGGGTGGGGGGGGGGGTGAATGGATTGTTAGGAGGGTGGGAGGGCTATTGATTTTGTACAAAATGAATGCAGGGCAAAATGTGGGTAAAATGAAAATACAGTTTAACTTTCAAAATGATACTTAATTTATATTAATTAGGCATCCCTGCTTACAATTAGGATGCTCATAGTTTTTAGCATATTCCCCCCGGTGTATCCTATCACTACAAAGTTAACGAGCAATAAAAGGGGATTTTCGAGGATAGCCGCCGAAAAAGATTGTAAACACGATGTCTTATGAACTGTTGGTTGGATCACTTTCAAATTGATTCATATTAACCGTTGGTTGGATCGAATTCAAATTTGATGTGGTGGTTCTCATGATCTGATTATTTTTTGTAAATAATTTTGTAGATTTCGTGAAAACCCAGCTTTGGCAGAATCTGAACAAGAGGACTGAAGTCTTATATCATCCCCCGCCATAAATTAGGTTGGACTTTTTGCGGTCACAAGTATTTGAAAAATCGATTTGTGGTGGCCATTTTTAATTTCAGTACAATTACATGCACATTTCCAGATGGTGGGTAATGTGATTGTACAAAGTGAATTATTACTGATTTCAATTTTTCAGTTTTTGCGCCCACAAAAAAATATAAAGTTTATCCATGGCGGCCATTTTGAATTTCAGTAAAACTTTTAAAAACTTAAAAAAATCACTTGCACATCTCATATCGTGGGGAATGTCATAGTAAAATTTGAGTAATTTCCGACTTGAAGTTTTGGAGTTTTTAAGCCCCCCCAAAACTTTAAGTTGATCTGTGGCGGCCATTTTGAATATCAGTAAAACCTTAAAAAAGTCACCTGCACATCGTCATTTCGTGTGGAATTTCAAGTAAAATTTGAATAATTTCTGACTTCAAGTTTTAGAGTTTTTGCGCCCACAAAAAAAATTGGATTTGACCTCTGGCGGCCATTTTTAAATTTGGTAGCATCTTTAAAAAGTCACTTGCACATCCCCATGTTGCTAGGAATGCGATGTTAAAATTTGAAAATTGACCAGTAGTTCTTGAGTTTTTGCGCCCACAAGAAAACGTGACGCCGGACAGAATCCTGGCGCGACTAAAATCCCCCTTCCCCTACGGGCGGGG